>CM061751.1:13946703-14262273 GCA_030979885.1 Lolium multiflorum
GGTGGTTCAACGTTTTGTGTTGATGGTGAACTTGCTTTGTGTTTCGGACTTCATAGCATCGGCGTGCAAGTGGGGGTGTCATCACATGAGTAATTCATTGTCCTACCTTTCAGGGTAAAAAAAAATCCAAGATCTGCCTTAACTGGTTGTACCCGACAATGGCCTTGTTGAAGGTGTTGTTATTTTGAGAGCGAGAACTTTTTTCAGGATGAAAACCTAAGATTTATGATCGGGCGACGATGGTACTTGTGCGTTGTTTTCTTCTTACTGGCATCGGTTTTAAATAACTTAGACTTCACGTGTTGTCATGATGGTGTTTCTGCTACAGCTATAAGAAATGAAACACTATAGCGGGATTTTTCCATTTTACCTTTTTATTGTTGGGCTGTCTACATTCATACTGCTAATGTTTTAGAAGATATATATAATTGCTATCTTTTACAAGATTAGTATATTTCCTTTAACAGAATAAAAAAGACTCGCCTGCGCGAAAGCTACGTTGCACTACACTGCAATACTGACCAACATGTCGCCAGCTAACCATTATCTGGTGCAGCTGCTAATCAATTAACCTTGATTAAATGACATGGACTTTGAGTAGTACTACTTATTATTTCGTGCTAGGAGTATGTAACACTCCAGATCGGACAATGTCACACACACACACGATCGATCCATACAAGGGTAGCAGGTTTGATACAATCGTACATGTCACGCGATGGGAGAATCAAGCTACACTTGGGGAGGAAGAAGGGAGGTGCCCAACTAGAACTTGTGGACTAGTCTGAATCGATGCCTTCTCCATAGGAAAGCGCCCGCTTTATGTGTGATACCATGCTACTTGGTGGGTCCCTTTTGTCAGATGTTGTTGCTCGTGAATTGCATGGCTCCCATCCGTGCGCGGTTTCTCGTGCAACGCCTTCGTCAGGTGCACAACCGTGACATTACCCCCCCCCCCCCGAGAAGACATCTCATCCTTCCGTAGACGTACCAGTGCGTAGAGTGGTTCCCAGGTGTTGCAGCTCGACGGCAACCCAGACCACTTGACCTTCACGTGGGGCACCATCTTGGATCCTCGTTTGATCAACCTGTCATCACAAATATCTAAGGGTTGAATTGTTAGCATTCCTATGAAGTAGGTCGGAAGTTCAGAAGGCACTCCGTCCATGTCAGCTAGAGCCATCTTCAGCTGCGACACATGTACCGCAGGGTGGATACGAGCAGAAGGCGCTAGTTGGAGAAGATATGCAACTTTCCCCACATGTTGGAGCACCAGACAGGGTCCAATGTAGCGGAATGCTAACTTCTGAGATGATCTGTCAGCCAATGATGTTTGAACCTAGGGCTTAAGCTTGAGATAGACACTTTAGCCCACAGGGAACTCACGCTCTAACCTTTTCTTATCTGCATGTTGCTTCATCCGGTTTTGTGCGTGCAACAGTGTTGCTTGATCACTGGTAACATTAGAACACTCTCCTTCACCAAAGCATCCACTTCAGTGTTGCTAGTTGGTTAAGAAGCTGTCATGCCGAACTGGCGAGGGGAGCGCCCAAACATTACCTTGAACGGTGAGCGTCCAAGAGCTGAGTGGTAGGTTGTTATACCAGTATTCAGCTAATGGAAGCCACGATTCCCATTGTTTGTGGTTAGCATGAATCATGCAGCGAAGGTAGGTCTCGATGCATTGGTTCAATCGTTATGTCTGCCCATACGTTTGGGGGTTATAAGAGGAGCTCAAGTTCAGTGTTGTATCAGCTTTCTTGTCTTGTCTATGTCAGAAATCAACACATGTGGCATGCCTTGTCGGTAGTAGACTTTGTTGAGAAATACCTGAGAGACTGTTTGAGCTCTAAGTGGATGCTTGAACTATATGAAGTGACCATATAATTTAGAGAACTTATCCACAATGACCAATATCGTGTCAAAGGAATTGGACTTAGGAAGGCCTTCCACGAAGTCCAAGCTTACTGTATGACAAGCATCTAGTGGAATGGGAAGCGGCTGCAACCTCCCAGAAGTGTGTGTTCTTTCAGTCTTGGTCCGTTGGCAGACTTTACATACTTGCACGTAATGGGTGACATCTTCCTTCATCTTAGGTCAGTACAACATTGAGAAATATGAAGTGCGAGTACCCTTGGCCCCTCCCACAGCGCTCCACGCGGACCACGCATGCCGCGTCGCTCGATTTGTTTGGCTGAAAGATTGGCTTCCGATTGATTCCTGTGGGGCACGGTGGTTAATTTGCTGAATCTGACCAACACCGACTGCTCTTTCCTGTACAGACTGCCCATGGGCCATAGCTATTTTTGGTCCCGCCTGTCATTGCCTAGCTATGGTTCGATTTGCCGTGTGATCATGTGATGCGGTCGGACCGGTCGGTGCCTGTGATTTCCGCCCATGACCCCATGTGCCACTGCACGCTGCATCGTCCTTTGTTTGGTTCGTTGTGCAAACTCGTTTCTTGTTAAGCTGCATGTAGGCATTTTCTCCTCTGCGCCCTGCTGTAATGCGTCCGTTAAGTGTCGTGGCGTGACGTAAGCGAGGCGTTGGCGGCCGAACAAGTCGCTTCGAAGATGAAAAAGCGTCACGGTACCACCTCGGGCGAAGCCGACCGCCCATCGATGACCAAGCCGTCAGCGTGGCGCCAAACCGAGCGCATATTTGCGTCACGGAATATTCGCGGGAGGGCCTTCTGTGAACGCACAGTGACATTCAGCTTCTCCAAGACCCGCTGACGGCGGAAACTGTATCGAGGCCATCGCTTCAGCGATCCGTCGCTTCTCAGCGGTCAGCTCTTATAACGTCTGCGGCGACCTTGCCATCAATGTCGCGGATATGTCTCATACTGTGGCGCGCACGAGCGGCGGGCGAGCCTGCGCGCGCTGTGGCATCGTTTTCCCGTGCGCGGCGGCCTTAAAACTCCGCGGCATCGTTCACTGCCATCGCCCTCGCCTCGACTCCCGCGCCGCGCGCGCCGCCGCAGCACCATGGGAAGAAGAGGGTAACCGAGGCGTCGGCGGCGAACGCACCAAGAGGTGGAGCGGCCGCACGGAGTGCCCGGCCACCCGATCGAGCGTGGGAGGCGGTGATGCATAAGCGGACGCGTGCAACGTACGGGACGTGCACATGCTTGGCGGGCGCTGGCGGCCAGCTACCGCCGGGTGCCGTCCGCTACGTACTGCGTGCGAGCCGAGATAGGGTGCCAGGGTTACGACAGAAGGGCGGTACACGCCGCCGGACTCCCACGCCGATCCGCCTCGCCATCGACTCCGACGGTGGCGCAACCTCTTGAGTCCGAGGGATCCGAGGAGGGAGGGCGGGCTTCATGGGTGTGGGACTTTCCCCTTTGACCGTCCAGAGCGCCTCGTCGTCGAAGGCGGCAAGCGCCGGCAGCACACATAACGACGATGACAGGACTACGGCGGCGGCGGCGTACCACAGCAGGAGGCCAGGATGACGGCGACCAGTGGCAGTTGACGTGGCGGAGGGCGGGAGTTTAGTGCCGGACAACATGACGGAGCAACGTGATCGCGAGTTCGGCGTCCTGCGTCTCGGGGTGGACCGACACAATACGTACTTGGCCCCTTACGATACGCCACCGGCATCATGCCCGTCATTACCAGCGGAGGAAGAAGCCTACAAATGGCGCTACGAGGACTTCGACACGCCCGGCCGGGTTCCAATAGCACTCCGCTTTCCGGCTGAACTCATCACCTCCGCCCTCATGTGACACGGGCTCCTCTACTTCTCGGCCTGCCCGAGCAGCTTCTTATTATGTTCATGACTGTTGGTGATGGGTGGTCTGGGAGCTAAATCGTGGTCGGCAAGCAGCGAGGAGAACCCGATGGCGTGAGCGTTTAGGGTTTCCTATCTTTTACTATGTAAATTATATTTTCGTGTTATAAAAATGGAAATTTGAGAAAAAATGCGTCGTGCCGCGCCCGGAGCCGCCCGGCCCAGCGAAAACCGGCCTTGTGATCGATTGATAATTTAAACCAACCGGACATTTTCGGAAGCTGAAATGCGTCGCCCTTACGCCGATGAGAGAGTGTGTCCAATGGCTATTTCCCTTTGTTTGCAGTGGGTTCAGCGATATGCCCATCTGTTTCTACTACCTTTTTTTGTTTTAAGTTGCCCTTCTGACTGTCACTCTCCGCAGGTGGCCCCGATTACATTCTGGGCCCGCCTGCCTGTGTCGTTTTGGCTTGAAAAACAGGTCAAGCGGAG
Source organism: Lolium multiflorum (assembly GCA_030979885.1). Classification (NCBI taxonomy): domain Eukaryota; kingdom Viridiplantae; phylum Streptophyta; class Magnoliopsida; order Poales; family Poaceae; genus Lolium; species Lolium multiflorum. The sequence continues at coordinate 13,950,931 of CM061751.1, forward strand.
CAGTGTTGTTCTTTGCGTGTACACGGGGGTTGATGCATTTTTCTCTGCCCCTTCTGACCAAGACCCAGCCGCTCATCCTGGTTCTCGTTTCGTCTTACTCGAGCTCAGCTGCAGGGATACTAGACCGCGCTGCTACACCCGCACGATCTCCTACCCGCCGCCGTTTCGTGCCCCATGAAAAGATTTAGTTGAGGTGTGCCTGTTTTTTAGGGATTTCTTGTCAAGTTTTTTGTGTCTTGATTTTGTGCCTCACCCTTCCCCATTTTCCCCCTTCAGATTGGCCGTAGAAGAAGGGGCGCAAGGCTGCAGATGCCAAGGCCGTGAGAGCCGCCGCCGGTGGCAAGGAGGAGCACGCGATGGGAACAAGCACACCCACGCCGGCCGAGCTTCACCCCATCCAGCCCACCCCTTCTTCGTCGTGCACGGCGGAACGAGGCCACTTCATTGAAGGTGTGCAACCCCGGCGAGGCGAGAGCCAGCGGTTGCGACGCCATCATCCTGCACCCTCCTTTCTTGTGAGAAGAACCCATGCATATTTTTTGATTGCTGAAGAACATGCATCTATCTTATAGATTTCATTACTTGTGAGAAGAACCCTCTGATCATGTTGTTGATTTCTGTTGTAGGTATTGGTCTCAATTTCATACAACGACGATAATCTGCAGGCCAACTTAATTCAGAGTTCAGGCTGATCCTGATTTCTTTTTCATATGTGCATCTTTGGTCTATGTAAACTTGTAAACTATGAGTGGTAGCTTAGTTTAGGTTTGGTCCACCTTTCTATAGGTTTTTGTAAACAATTAGGTCACCATTTGGTATTTCATTGGATGCAAACCTGAATGCAAATGTGTGCGGAGTTGCAGAGGAGAACTTGATTAACATGTAGATTGATAGCTTTTTCATTGGGCTGTGATTGGCTTGCCACTGACCAGCGAGGAGGCGCCCCAAGGGGCGCCCCAACCACTAGTCTTTTTAATTTTCTGATATGTTTCAAGGGTACCAGAGTGACCCCCCAGGGCACTTGCATGTAGGGCCACTAACACAGCTTTGTGTGCTTCCACGTGGTTGCCCAACCAGATTCTTCATTTGTATCTAATCAACCCATCTTTGAGCTCAGCATTTGTCATTCTGTCCCGCCAAGAGCCGCCGCACCTCGGTGTCTCTAATGTATCCTTCGACAATTATTTCGAGCCATTTTTAGTTGTACTGCAGAGATAGCACATACACTTGCAGTGTGGGGCCCCTGGATAGAGCATCAGCCGTTAAGTTTGTGGTTCCTTTTTTGTAGCAGATTTTGTACTGGAATCCCATAAGCTTGAAGAAGGCCTTCTGTTGCATTGGCGTGTTAATTTTGTTTTTCCCAAGATGAATGAGACTTCTCTGATCTGTGTTGATTGTGAACTGTTTGCTCTGTAAGTAGGTCTTCCATTTGTCTAGTGCCAAGAGTACTGCTAGGCACTTAAAAATGCTATTGGTTGGCCTTGCTGCATCAGCACAACTTCCAGTCATACTACACAAGAATTAGTCTCTAGCACAAAATCTTTGGTGAAATCAGGAAGTGCCAACACCGGGGCCTATACCAGTGCGTGTTTCAGTGTATTGAAGGCATCATCCGCTAGAGGCGACCATACGAAGGGAATATTTTTGCATAGCAGGTTGGTGAGTGGCTTGCAAATTACCCCATAATGGCGGATGAATTTTCTGTATCACCCAGCCAACCCTAGGAACCCTCTGAGTTGCTTGACATTGGTTGGTTGAGGCTAGTTCTGTACCGCTTTCTATTTTGGAAGGATCTGTTGACACCCCATGTGCTCCAATTATGTGTCCCAAGTATTCAAGGGATCCTTCCGCAAATGGGCATTTGCTTTTCTTCAGGAATAATTGGTGCTCTTGCAGTAGAAGAAACACCTCCTCCAGATGTTTTGTGTGTTCCTCCAAGCTTTTACATATATTAGGATGTTATTGACAAAGACTAGCACCGATTTCCTTATCAAGTGAGCGAAGATGTTGTTCATTGCGGCCTAGAAGGTCGCCGGTGCACAAGACAACCCAAACAGTATGACCTTAAATTCATAATGTCCACCATATGGGTTTTGAAAGTTGTTTGTGCTTCATCTGTGGGCTGCATCCGGATCTTGTGCTACCCCGAGTATAGATCAAGCTTGGTGAAGTATGTTTCTCCCGCCAGCTCATCCAAGAGCTCATCAACCACTGGCATAGGGTGTCTATCTTTTACGGTCATTGTGTTGAGTTTTCTGTAATCCACACAAAATCTCCACGTTACATCTTTCTTTCTGACCAACAAGATAGTAGAGGCAAAGGGGCTTTTACTCAACTGAATTATGCCTTATCGAAGCATATCCCGAATTTGTTTCTCGATCTCATCTTTTTGTTGTGGGGAGTATCTGTATGGCTTGACATTCACCTGTTTCACACCTTGCATCATGATGATTTTGTGGTCGTAGACTCTGTGAGGAGGCAAACCAGTGGGTCAACATTCATGCCTATCAATTCCTATATTTCTTCCACTGTAATGGCCTTGCAAGATGATATTCTTGGTTTTACTCATATGACGGTAATTCTGGAGCCATTTTGGTGGATTTTGAATGTTCTCTGCTGCCAGTCGAGCCACTCCATGCTAGGATCATTTCATAATGTGGGAATTTGCCACTATAACAATGACAGTGGGAATTGTCTTTGTACTGAGTCTAAGCATTTGCATTGCCTCTGTGCTGATGAAGTTACCACAACTTCCTGAATCTACTAAGAGCATCACTTGCTTATTACCAATCATCCCCACACTTGAAACATTCTCCTTTGGTTCTCCTCTGAGCTTTCAACAATTGGAACTTATTTTCCCATGCTGGTGCAGGTGGTACCTTCTCTGCACTTCTTTTGCGCTCCTCAGCGGGTTGACAAAAGATTCCCTTCCCAAAGAATCCGCCACGCGAGAAGGAATTCTTATAGTCATGCTTGTATGTTGCACTGACATCTGCTCTTGCATTCTCTAGCATCATTTCATGTTTTTCAGCAAGAGAGAAAGCAACATCAATTGTTCGTGGTGTATGAAGTCTAATAGCTCTCTATATCTCTGTCTTATGCCCAAATATGAATTTAGTGACAAAAAAAGCCTCATCATAGTGCCTATTGTGTACTAACACTTTATGTCTTAATTCCTCAAATTTGAAGTAGTATTGTTCTACACTGGCTACTTGCTTACATCTTTCCAAAGCACTATAGTATTTATCTTTATCAAATTATATGTGTACAACAATGCATAGTTCCTCCCAAATCTCTATATCCTCTTCGGCCTATAAATTATGGAGCCAAAGAGCAACATTCCCTGTAAAGTGTAAAGTAGCATAGCTTTCCCAGTTCTCATGCTCTATGCCTTACATGTTAAAATATTTTTTACAGGATTTCTTCGACCATTTAGGGTTGTCACCAATGAACTTAGGGAAATCTGACTTCGGTGGTCAATTCTGCTGAGTTCTGGGACGAAAAGCATGCCTAGGTGTGTCGCACTCATCATCTCCTTCCACGAGACCAAAGGTAACCGGCGACTGGCGAAAGACACGTGTACCCGTTGCCAGGGCATGTGCCTTGCCACGATTACCCTAGGTTGCTGATGTCGATTCGTGCCCATCGGGCCGAGCTGTGGCGTCGTCGCCGTGTTCGGCCTCGAGGATGGCCACACACATGCCCACCTCTTCCACATACTTGAGTAGGTCGCGGATCGAGCTGTCGCTGGCGGGAGCCCACTTGTTGAGGCCCTTGATGTTTTCACAAATTGTGGCGTTGCTTGTGGCCATGGCCTCATGAGGGAGTCGCGCACCGCAAACTCTTCCACAAGCAACGCTCTGTAACGCCTTCGTCAAGTGCACAGCCGTGACAGAGTAGTGAAGCGGCAGCCAGCTAGGAGTACATGTCATGTTCGGTTGATGAGTTGACCCAACTTTTTTTTTAAACTAGATGATTCCCCGCGCTTTGCTGCGGAAAATACTGCCTAAATTTATTGTTTTAGTCAGGCTAGTGTACTCCTAAAATGATCTTTTACTAAAGAATAAATGATTCTGCTTTGACAGGAATACTTATGAATGATATAGATGTAACACCAATCCTCCAACTTATAATTGACTGTTTGAACAACACACAAATAGTTAGAGGATTATATGGCCATTTACCCACGGAACCAACACGTTTTAAAGCTTTAATACATATATAAGATAGCACATCTTCTTCCAACTTACGGAATAATCTTTTATGCTACAACCGAAGCATCACCACCTAGATTTCTTGATATAACCCCAAGTCCTGGTTGTGCGTAATCTCCTAATCTCCATAAAAAATCTCATGTACATTTAGTTCCATACATTCCACAATACTCCAGTGCAAATCATAAACTTCAACTTTCAGATATAAGTAGTCTTTAATTATTTCTTACCCTTGTACACTGAATGTTCCATATCGTGACAAATAGTTTGGATTTTCATAACTTAACCCTGCAGAAAATAAGCCAAACTAATACACTTATAAGTGCATTACCTTCCTAGAAGTTGAAGCCATGGAGCTGGTGCGAAGCTTGCGAAATTGTCATCAGAAATTTTTATCAAAAATAGATAGTTGTTATTTACCTCTGAAAGTTAGTTGTACTTACATCTTAAAGTTGCAAAGGTAGTATGATGTAAGGAATAGTTGTTTGTTGTATCTTGCATACAAAATCTGCTGACTCGATCAAATGCTCTCCTTAATATCGAAATAAAAATCAGCTTTCCTATACTGTAGAATGAACCTTGGGGCCAAGCTCGAAATACTTAATTTTTACAAATAAAAATACATATAAGAAACCATGGATGAATTATTTTCTACCAACAAATCTTTCAAATACTTCGATTCATAGAAAATCTATACAGCTCAGCAATGGGAGGGACCAGACTGCAACATCTCGAGGTGAAAGTGAGGCCATGACCATGAGCAGCATGTAGTTCTTTGAACATCTGCATGGTTTTAGGAGGCAAGACATGCGTCCAGGGCATAATATGTTTCATGCGTACATGAAGAGTACTGATGTTGAACTCGATGACGTACACAAAATCAAAAGCAATAAAAGAGGAATTTGGACAGACATACCTTGTGTTGAGTATTAGACCGTCTTTCAGAATGGCTGCAAGAGGAGAAATAGTGGAGAAGAAATTTCAAACTTTATCAGCCTATCTTACTGAATAAAGTAGCCAAAGCAGATTCTAGAGGAACAAAAACTTACAGTTCGGAGACGTACATGACACTGGAAGAAACAAACAGACTCCATTATAAATCATTAAAAATCTATATGAGAGAGAGCGAGATTAGCAACAGACCCATGTTGAAGTCTAGTGGGGAAGGCTGGATGGCTGAAGAGCTTGGTCAAAGCTTGATTGGAGTAGGCTAGATGCAAGAGAGGATGGAATCATGGAGATGGAAGAGGAGCGGGACCTTGAAGAGGATGGGAAGATTTATGCATCAGGGTGAATTAATAAATGGAAAGGGAAGACGTGTGGGTGCACAGCAGATGGTGTTTGCTATGCTATGTGTGTCTCCTGAGATTCAGTGATAATCAAAAATAAAATGTAAGCAGAAAACGTAAGTTGCTGATATGGCAATGTGACGTGGGATACAACTAATATGAACTGAAGAAAGTGATGTGACATGCTTGCATGTTGAGAGAATTACCCTTAGTGGGTTGCTCCAATTTAGATATTATAGATGACCAGACCTACAAGCAGTCATTGAGTCTGTGAATTTATTTTACAAATAGCCCAATTTTCTGTATTTATTTTTAAATAGCCCAGCAATAATTTGGATTCCCCTCGAAAAAAAAGCAATAATTTGGATACGGCGGGAGCACTCGAAGGCGAGATGCAAGTGGTATGTGGACACATACATACACCATCTAGCAACAAGCAGTCAACATAAACCTGACCAACGGATCGTGTTTTCGGCGTGCCGGCCCGTATCAAAACGAAGCACTCTGCTGGGCCCATTAGCTAGCTTCGAAGCCACACACTAAAACTAAATATTCTTCGCTAAAAAATTACTCATTCCTTAACAACGAAGCTAACTCCAGCCGCGCTACAGCTTCTGCTTCGCTGTCCGGCGGCGGCGGGCCTGTCTGCAGTCCGCTGCCTTAGGAGCCTGAAAACCGCCGGATCCCCCGGATCGCGAGCTGGATGGCCGGCGTCGAGGCGAAGCCCGGTGACGCGACCGAAGGAGACGTGGCCGCCGCTCGCGACGACGACCCGCAGCCGCAGGTGGCGCGCCTGCCGGACGACGTGCTCGCCCACGTTCTCCGCCGCGTCCCGCCGCGCTGGCGCGCGGCCTCGCGCTGCGTCTGCCCGGACTGGCGCGACGCCGTCGACAGCCGCGGCCTGCTGCGCGCCGACCTGCTCCCGCTCTCCTTCGCCGGCCTCTTCATCCACTTCAACGAGCACAAGTTCCCGGAGTTCTTCGCCCGCCCATCCTCCTCCTCCTCCGCGCGGGCGGTCAGCGGCGACCTCAGCTTCCTGCCGTCCACCAGCCCCGACTGCGGCCACTGGTGGGACGACGACGCGGACGACTTCCGCGACTACCGCATCCAGGATCACTGCAACGGCCTCCTCCTGCTCAGCAACAACTCCGTCGTCAACCCCGCTACGCGACGCTGGAACGCTCTGCCGACGTGCCCGGCCAAGGAAGCCGCCGACGACGCGCGGTACCGTGGGCTTCTAGCCTACGATCCGATGGTATCGCCTGATGAATACCAGGTTGTCATGATCCCTGCCTTGTTCTACTGCCCTGAAGCTGGCGAGGTAGACCCCTGGATCGAGGAATCTGAATGGCCGCGCAAGATATACGTGTTCTCATCAAACACGGGCTGTTGGGAAGCGAGGCATTTCGTCCGAGAAGGGGATGCTGCAGGGATCGTCGGTGACGATGGCAAGATGCACGTGGCTTACTGGCGATGCAGCACAGTCTATCTTCGAGGAGCGCTTTATGTACGCTGCAATGCTGATTTTCTCATGAGGTACATACTTCTTCCTTTTTTTTATTTCATTTGACTATTATCTTACTGAAGATTTCATCTTAAAATAGTGGTACACCATGATTTCATTCTGCAGAATATCACTGTCTACCAATACATACAGTGTAATTAAACCACCTGCGGGTATCACAGAAAAGGAGTACTACACACATGTTCAGGTTGTAAGATCAGAAAAGGGGGTGTACCTTGTGGAACTTGATAAGCATTATGATGATAAGTGCTGCCTTCGAGTTTGGATACTCGATGAATCGTGTGGTCACATGAAGTGGATTCTGAAACATGACAAAGACCTCAAGCCCCTGCTAGGTCACCGCGTTTACCGACGAGCTCGCTGGACCTTAGAAGATATTAACTACAAATTGTTCCTTTCTTCTGGATTTCAAGAAGACAAGAAGAAAGCAACGATTGAAGAGAAATTTGAATGGAACTCTGACAACGATGAATATGAAAACATGGCCGACCATTGTTATTTAGAAGACAAGAAGAAATCAGTAGTTGGAAAGGAATTGGAATGGAACTCCAACAACCATAATAATGTTTTTAAGGATGAAGATATGTGCTACTTGGGTGAAGAGTGTTACGATAATATAGAGCATAAATACATCGAGATACTTGGGTTTCACCCATATAAAGAGATTGTCTTCTTGAGTGAATTTGAGCAGATTGGACTGGCGTATCATTTGAACGGCTCCAAGATTGAAAGCTTAGGAAATATAGACCCAGAGGACTATATACATTTCAAATCGATACCTAATGAAAGGGCGAAGATCAAATCTTTCCCATACACACCATGTTGGATTGAAGAGTTCCCTGGAAACAATTAGTCTAGAAGTTCATTTCACATAGGAGCTTGCCAACTATTTCAGCAATGCGAGAAATGGCTTGCAGACAATGTTTAAGTTATCTTTAATTTCCGTGTATTTCATAAAGGGTAGGTAGTTTCTGTTGGAAAAGAGTTACAATTATCTACCTGTATCAAGCTTATGGTTAGCTTCAGATATCTATCTACAAGGCAACAAGTAAGTTCACTCCATTTAAACGCTGATGGATTTTGGGATGTCAGTAACTACATGGATTGAATTGTAAATCAAAGGTGTACTTCCGACTTGTGTATCATTTTCTCGTGTGTGCTGCTCAAATGCTTCCAACTTCTTTATCAACATGCCGACTCAAATTGACAGCTTGTAATTGTAGCAAAACAAGATGTCAGATTGTGCTCCTGGCTACTACCACATCCAGTGTCTTGTCCTGACCGTTTGGGTAGCCAAGAAGAAGCAAGCAAACACTACCGGGTTTCTTTGGCCCTTCCTGGCTGCGCCATATACCTACGCGTTGTTCCTTGCAAGATTTATTTCACCAACAATATGCAATACATAGATAAGACACGATACAAAAATTAGTGCAGTATATATATCTTAACTGAAAGTAGAAAATTTTATTCTGAGATTAATCCAGATGATAAATCTAAGAGTGATGCTTCAGTCTAAATAGTTACTTTTGATCAGAGTAAATTTTGGTATTTCATTAATTATTGTCTTGGTAGGGCTGTAGGGATAATGATTGGTTTGAAATCCAGGCAAGCAGGTCTAAAAGGTCTTTATCTAGGAACAAACTTTGAATGTGGGTCCCATCGGAGGTGGGTCCACTTGTCAGCGACTCAATGTTACATGACCCATGGTCCTCGCCCCCCCCCCCCCTTGTCAACACCGCCAGAGATGGAGAAGCTGAGAGCATTGTCTTCCACGACCTTAACAATAGCCGCCTAAGAGCATCTCTAACAGAGCCCCTATTTCTCGGAACCGAAAAAGCGAGTTCAGTCTCTCGAAAAACAGTTTGGTTGCGGATTTAGCGACAGCGCAGAACAGAAACCGAAAACGTGAACCGAACTCGCTGAAATCAAACGTCGCAGGAAATCAAAATTTACGATCGACTTGATTTCATCGGATCAAGCTGAATTCGTTCATAATTTTTACAATACTAGGGCAAAATACATGCATATTTCACCTACATTACGAACGAGGGACCTAATTAAACTAGATTTAGTTCCCGGAGTGACTATACTGTCGCCGTGGCGCCGTGCGGGGGCAGCGCCGGCAGAGGAGGGCTGCACGTGCCGGCAGCGGGGGGCGCCTCCGCTTCTCCTTCCGGAGCCTCCTCCGCGCGCGCTTGCCGCTACGCCATCATCTCCGGCCACTTCCGGCCGGCCCGCTTCCACGCACCGTCGGAGCGCCTGCGCCTGGCGAGCTCCGGCGACGCTCGTGCACCCGGTGGACGCCGAGTTGACCTTCCGGCGCCGGATCGGCCACCTCCCCTACCCATGTGTCTTGCACGCGCCATTCCGAACGGAGGGGAGCTGGCCGAAGCGGCGGAGCAACGCCAGAGCGTCCGAAATCGCTCGTCGGAGCGGACGCAGGCGGCGGCGGCAAGAGAGGGGCGGAGGAGGGGAGTAGGGTTTACGAACCGAACTCCCCTCCGCGAACCCTTTTAATAGGGATCGTGCGGGGAGTTTCTCGGGCCCCCGAACTTCTGATTCGGGCTAGCCCACTGATTCGGGTGTTGTTCGGCGCCACTTTCGGCCCGAACCCGTAAATCCACCGGAAAAGTTCAGTACCAGCGGGATTTACGGGCTCTGTTAGAGATGCTCTAAAGGCAGCGTGTCTATCGAGCTCGAAGCATTATGATGATAAGTGCTGCCTTCGAGTTTGGATACTCGATGAATCGTGTGGCCAGATGAAGTGGATTCTGAAACATGACAAAGACCTCAAGCCCCTGCTAGGTCACCGCGTTTACCGACGAGCTCACTGGACCTTAGAAGATATTAACTACAAATTGTTCCTTTCTTCTGGATTTCAAGAAGAAAAGAAGAAAGCAACGAGTGAAGAGAAATTTGAATGGAACTCTGACAGTGATGAGTATGAAAACATGGTTGACCATTGTTATTTAGAAGACAAGAAGAAATCAGTAGTTGAAAAGGAATTGGAATGGAACTCCAACACTCATAATGTTTTTAAGGATGAAGATATGGTTGAACAGTGCTACTTGGGTGAAGAGTATTACGATAATATAGATCATAAATTAATCAAGATACTTGGGTTTCACCCATATAAAGAGGTTGTCTTCTTGAGTGAATTTGAGCAGATTGGACTGGCGTATCATTTGAACGGCTCCAAAATTGAAAGCTTAGGAAATATATACCCAGAGGACTATACACATTTCACATCGATACCTAATGAAAGGGCGAAAATCAAATCTTTCCCATACACACCATGTTGGATTGAAGAGTTCCCTGGAAACAATTAGTCTAGAAGTTCATTTCACATAGGAGCTTGCCAACTATTTCAGCAATGCGAGAAATGGCTTGCAGACAATGTTTAAGTTATCTTTAATTTCCGTGTATTTCATAAAGGGTAGGTAGTTCCTGTTGGAAAAGAGTTACAATTATCTACCTGTATCAAGCTTATGGTTAGCTTCAGATATCTATCTACAAGGCAACAAGTAAGTTCACTGCATTTAAACGCTGATGGATTTTGGGATGCCAGTAACTACATGGATTGCATTGTAAATCAAAGATGTACTTTCGACTTTTGTATCATTTTCTCGTATGTGCTGCTCAAATGCTTCCAACTTCTTTATCAACATGCTGAGTCAAATTGACAGCTTGTAATTGTAGCAAAACAAGATGTCAGATTGTGCTCATGGCTACTACCACTCTGGGTGTCTTGGTTAAGTTGCTAATTCGCATCCAGTGTCTTGTCCTGACCGTTTGGGTAACCAAGAAGAAGCAAGCAAGCACTACTGGGTTTCTTCTGTCCTTCCTGGCTGTGCCATATACCTATGCGTTGTTCCTTGCAATATTTATTTCACCAGCAATACGCAATGCATAGATAAGACACGATACAAAAATTAGTGCAGTGTATAATGTCTTAAGTGAAAGTAAAAAATTTGTATTTGAAAGCAATCCAGATGATAAATTTAAGAGTGATGCTTCAGTCTAAATAGTTTTTGCACATTCTAGTGGTATTTGATTGGTTTAAAATCTAGACAAGCAACATTTGAGAGTAAAAGGTCTTCTTCGTTGTGAGCACAGTCCCATTAGTGGAGTGTCTACTTGTGAGCAACTCAACTTTACCTGACATGTGTTCCCTCGTCGACGCCTATTAGTGGGCTTCTTGATCAGCACAAGTTCCCGGAATTCCTCGCCCGCCCTTCTTCCTCCGTTGCCGGCGCCCGCGCCATCAGCGGCAACCTCAACTTCCTGCCCTCTGCCAGCCCCAATTGTGGCTATTAGTGGCAACGCTCTCAGGGCTGTGATTGGAAAAACTACAACATCAAGGATCACTGCAACAGGCTCCTCTTGCTTCATAATAACTGCATGGTCAACCCAGCCACTCGGCAGTGGATTCTGCCGAAAGGCCCGGCTAAGCGCGGTGCGGGGAATGTGAGGTACCGTGCTCGGCTAGTGTATGATCCCACGGTATCGTCCTACTACAATGTGTTCAAACTTCCCACTCGCGCTTACTACTGTCGTAGGGCGGAGGTAGACCCATCGATAGAGGAATCACAATGGCCACCATCCGTGTGCAAGATGTTTGTTTACTCGTCCAAGTCGGGCTGTTGGGAGGAGAAGGATTTCGTCCGAGAAGGAGATGCAACAAGGATTGCTGGTAAGCTCCGAGCGGGTGACAGCGAACTCTCAGCTGCCTATTTTCAAGGAGCACTTTATCTACACTATCAAACTGATTTCCTTATGAGGTACGCACGTGCTCGGTTTGTAACGTTTGATCCGACTTTTCTCTTACTGACATAGGATTTTTAATACATGTTCGCGTAACGATTATTTGACTTTGCAGAGTATCATTGTCTAACAATACATACAGCGTAATTGAACCACCAATGGGTCTTAATGCGGAGCACTATCTGGGGATTAAAATAGCTTGCATAAGATGTCTATGTCATCTTTACTTTTTACCATGGCCTTCTAGCCTACGATCCGATGGTATCGCCTGATGAATACCAGGTTGTCATGATCCCTGCCTTGTTCTACTGCCCTGAAGCTGGCGAGGTAGACCCCTGGATCGAGGAATCTGAATGGCCACGCAAGATTTATGTGTTTTCGTCAAAGACGGGCTGTTGGGAAGCGAGGCATTTTGTCCGAGAAGGCGATGCTGCATGGATCGTCGGTGACGACGGCAGGATGCATGTGGCTTACTGGGACTACAGCGATGTCTATCTAGACTATTTTACCATTCGGAGAAATTTACCCTTCTCAGTTATGTGGTGCTTGAAGATAAAAGAAAGGGACGACTTGTTTTTACTAGCGTGCTTGGAGTTTAGATTGCGTTCTACTCGCACACATGTAGTGGCCAGAGAGCTAAATTCATATACTCAAAGGCACGTATGCAACAAGGAATTACTGCGACTCACAAAAAAATAACCACAGAAAGCGGTGAAAAATTCGTATCTACTCAAGTCCCATCTACTGCAACCTGCGAGGCAACTAAAATCTACAAAGAAAAAAATCTGTATTAAACGGATCAAATCTAGGAAGGACGAACTGATGCGGACGGATCAAATCTAGGAAGGACGAACTGATGCGGAGGATCCTGTACAAATCCCATGGGACAAGGGATGCACAACTCTATCTGAAACCTAGGAATCAAAAACTTGACAGGGGACAGTATCGACGGGAAGATGGATGGATTACCTGCAACAAGAGCTCACGGCGACAATCATTCGGCGGACGACCAGGTCGGCGAAGTGACGGCTTCTCCTTCTCCTCGACAAGTAAAAGTCTAAGTCTAAGTCATAGTCACACGCGCTCTCCACACGCGGACTGTCACAACGGGCTTCTACTTATAGAGTGCAGCCATGGCTAGAGGGGAAAGAAGTAAGCAGGATGATGATGCCTTGGCACTCCCTGATTAATCACGTGGTGCCATTAACCATACGTAGTAATTGGTGGATGGCTTCTCGATTCTCTGGCTCCACCAGTATCACTGTGACCGAGAGGTCTTTAGTTTCTGAGTAAATAACGCCTAGCTTTCACGACACAGAGGTACTTTTTTTTTGCAGGGAGACATAGAGGTACTTTACACGGGACTTTTATTTACCAATGTGCTTAATTTATTGGACTTTTTTTTAGCATTCAATGAAATTGGCATACACTTTCTTTATCGTGTGGTGCCAGAAACTTTACGCCCAGCTTCATGAACAAAAGATAAAAAGGACGACTTCTTTTTACCAACGTTCTTGGATTTTCTAGACTTGTGCGTTCTACTAGTATGCATGTAGGCCAGGGAGCTAAATTCATGTATTCAAAGGCGTGTGTGCAATAAGGAGTTACTAAGACTTGCAGAAATAACCATAAAAGGCAGTGAAAAATTCTTGTTGTATGGAGTATGGACAGATGAAAATTCCCATAAACAAATATTTATTGATCAAATTTTACAACCTATACATCATTATCTAAGGACCCAGATAGCTAATGCCTCCAGTCTAACAGCTACCTGCTACCATCACCTACTGGCTAAATTACAACATATTTGGGCTTGTACGCACACACACCACTGATAGTAATTAGTACGGATCAGCTAGCTAGATACACATGACACATCCATCCGGTCCAAGAATATGAATCAGCATTAGCTAGCACAACACCGCACCCAGCTAGCTATCATGACCAACGACACCTAGCATCCGTCAAGTTGAAGAACAAGTTCAGCCGCTATACTCCAATCATCTCCCTCCACGACACCACCAACTCCACATCTCCCATCTCCCGTCCAACGATTGGACGCAGCTTGCTAGCATCAACTATGCATATCCAGACCAGATCCCAGGTTAGCAATCATATCATGGATAAAGGATTGGTAATTACAATGCGGGTGTGGGATCCCTCTGGATACCTCCAGCTACACTTCTACCCAAATAATGTTGCTGCGGCTACAACTGGTTCAACGACGCTTGGCGGCCCATCCATAGTTTACCTGCAAGACAACTGGCAAAAAATTCTAGTTGGTAACGAGACAACAGTAGCAAAACACTAGAGAGTTCATTAAACCACTATGCCTTTTATCTAAACAGAAGAGACGAAACTAATTGCAAGATGTCACACAAAGATCGAAGCCGAAAGAGAGACCACTTTGACAGCAACATAAATGCATTTACTAGTGCTCACAAAAACAACGTTCGGGAGTAAGGAACCAGAGGCCGCGTGGCCATGCCCAAGCCCACAAACATACATAAAAGATAAGCCGCACAAGGAGCTCGTATTAGCACAAGATAACAGTGCCAAAATGCTCCAGGGACTAAATAGGATTTGAACATAAATTTTAACTCTACTAAGAATATTACCCTGGTGAGCATTGCAAAAATCTTTTGCCTGCAGGAGAGTATATCTGCATTGGTGGACTAGAAAAAGAGACAAATATTTGATATCTTCTGAACTTTCTTGAGATGTTTAAACCGTGGTGCAAAAACACCTAGCAAGCGGTATTAGACAAATGAGGTTCAAAAATGTTTCTAAGATATTGAATCAATGATAAAAAGAATGTTGATTGATTGATAGCTATATCTACAGGAAAAGACAAACTGAGTTTTGGCATGCACATTAGCTATCTAGCATCAGGAAAAACAACACGCTACACTTGTGCAACGCAGATCGTCCAAATTAGCTTCCCAGATCAGTAAACAAAATGCATGACGAAGCATCAGCCAGCAAGAGGCTTTGGCATGTCTAATATCTTTATGGTGGGCATGCATATCATCTTCAATTCAGTAGCGCTCCATGAGTGATACATCATGCATATATATCGTATCTCAATAACAAGAGAGCCCTAAAAGAAAATAATCCATTCGATGTAGTAAATACTACTTGGACGAAAGTTAGGCTAAATCACTTATAATGATGGGTTCTCCTTTTAAGAAGAAAGGCCGTACTCGTCCTTTTCGACAAACAGAAACAAAACAAATGTTTCAACCATAAGTCCTGGATGGAAAAATGGACTGGAGATAATGATCACGATATAAAGGCAACTCACTAGAACCCAACAAGAAATTCACATAGAAAAAACCATTATCTCAACACCTGGTTGGTAACCCAGGTTGAGTGCCAAGCTGCTACTAATGATCACAATAGTAGGATAATTTATCAACATGTTGCAAGATCATAATTTAGTCTATCTTGTTCACTGGAAATCTCAAGGACTACAAAATTCTTGAACGAAAGAAACAAGACCCTTGTAGACCACGAACATGTTAGCGTTTTTTATTACTTAAAGGGCATTGATTAACTTTAAAAAAAATGTTGCCAGGTCAGGCCATCAGGCAATTGCTTAAATGGACCCAACATGTGTCAAAACATCAATAGCTCAAAACAATGAGTTGGTGACTTGCTCAACAGTAACATTCAATCATAGAAAAAAGTGGTGAAATAGTACTTTAGAACAGGAACATGATGGACTAGCCAAAAACATGTCCAGAACTGAAAATGCTAGCATACCTCGAAGCTCCATCTCCACAATTTCTAGTACCTCTAAATCTTGAAAACATCAACTTTGTTCAACAAAACAAGTGATGGCAAACCAACCTTAAAAACACAAAAAAAAAATGAACGTCTGCTTAGTATTGCAAAAGCAACATGCTAAACAGACAAATTGCTAGACAAGAGTTCTCAGAATATGAAACTTGCCGAGATAGAAGAAGATGCTCATTTGTTTGTGGCATCGGGCCATCAGGAGCTGGTACAATCATTATAGCACCATCCATTTGAGTAGCTCCGGTGATCATCTTCTACAAGATCCACGGCAAATTAAAAGAATATTAGCATGATCACAGTATATACTAGACAATTAAGTATTCTAGTAGTTCTAGATTATTCAAAAAATCCATAGGTCATAAGTAGCCATTTTTATATCAAGGTTTAAGCTAGAAGTTCAAGAATCCTACTCCCAAGTCAACACATGATTGGTATTTCATCAATTCGATAATTCATTCGACAGTCAACCAAAAATTCTAAATATAACATGCACGCCAATCCAATACTAAATCGCAAAGTGCAAGTCAGGTTCAAGCACATGCAAGGTTTTCGAGTCGTGAATCAAAAGTGAGTCGCCAACCCTGTGACTCAGTGATTAGTTGACGAAAATTGTTGTACAGTTGCTATAAGTCGTTGTTTTGTCGCGAGTCACCATGATTTAGAGAAAACTACATACGACTATACAGCGTCTCAAAACCCATGATCACAGGCTGACCTAGAAACAATATTTGCAGGTAGAATCAATAGAGAATGGTGGAGGCACGCAGGAGGTAGTAGTAGCCAGACATTAGTGGCCAGCACAACACTCACACCGTACCCAAATTGTATTTGTAGCATTCACAATAGGAGGAAGTGCAATGGTATTTACTCGCACAAGGGTGCAAGCCATGAAAAAGTTGACATGAAAAAGTTTCAGCTTGAGAATCAAGCTAGTTATCCAACTTCAGGATTATATAATCATTTTGTTGTGTGTGCCCTCTCATTTTCCCACAACGCAGCCGATGGAATCAGATCAGCCCATGCGCATAAACAAGATGGGATATTGTTGGGAAGAGTAAGATGGGCAAACGAAGCGGACCTTGCTGGTTGTCGTCCCTGGTAGCACTGAAGTCATAGTCGCCGGACCCCACGCCAGCGGGACAAGGTCCTACCACTTGAGGTAATCGGGATTGTGATAGTGCCGTCCAACCAAGGCCCCTGTCTACACCAAAAAAACACAAGATTGCTGGGTTCACATTTAGTAGGATTACCTTAGTGAGATGTAAATCATCTTGTTTCCTCCCTTTCAAGTAAAACAAAAAAATACAAGCAAATTAGAAAATGATGCATAGTTTGATCCAAACCAGTGGAGAGGGAAACAAGAGTACCTTCAAACATGGCTTCCATCAACATTTCCTTTGCATCGTGTGAGGCGTCACAACACTCCTAGGTCACCTGCCAGTGTATCATGCCAGTGTATCAGTGATGGGCAGAAAAAAAAATTCCAGGTCAAAAATTATGGAGCACAAGATAGAAGGAAGCTATTTGCAACTGGATAAATTATAGCAACAAATAATTAGAATAATAGCCCTATTTTGGGTGATTTATTTTGGTTCAGTTTAGTAAACCGCTTCCTCCTCCACGAATCATCTAGTCGTCAAGAATAAGCCGGACTAGTAGATACACATGATAGCAGGTGCTAAGGACACACTGATTATAAATGCTTCTTATATATGGTTTATTACACGGTCAAATGCCAAATTGAAGAGTTTTACATCAAAAAACATTAATTATTCGGTACACTAACAAGTCAAACAATAGGTTTCGGACTTATGAGTTAATATTGTATCATTGCCTGTAAAAGTTTGAAAGAGAGAAAGCTGCAAAGGATTTAAATAAATCAATATGCCAAATAGTATCTACCCAAAATACACTCTTGTTTAGTGTACCACCGATGCATCTTTGGTGAACCAAAGAAAGGCCACCCACTCTTAAAGACTTCAACAAAGACAATCAGCCACTGATGATTTTCCTGGACCATCCAAAGAAAAACCTCATGAACTCTAGATCCGCTGGCATACCTATTATAGAGGTCATAAACCATGCATCCGTGGGGAGGCCGCTGCACCCGCCGATAATCGGTGGCAACCATGCGCCCATAAACTGCATCATGTAAGTTCAATTGTTAGTAATATGCGATAAGAGATGATCTATACATCTTATACAAAAGACAACATGCGCTGCAGTTTGTCTCGATCTAATTTTCCCTAGAAACAGAGCCAATATACCCCAAAGAGAACATGGTAAAGATCTTAAATAGTATAGTAAGACTGATAGAGTTGTCACATGACATAATCACTAATCATACAACTCCTAGTGAGTTTTAGCTTACCTAGAAACAAAGAAAAATTACACACCATTCTAGTGGGTTAAGAATTCACAGATTATGGTCTCAATGCAATATGTCATTCGGGTCACATGACCATCCACAATGATTGTTAGCTCTCAAAAATACAACAAGGTCGAGCCATTTGTGCAAATGTGTATCAAAACCTGAAGTGAAATAAACAGGGTACATAAGAACACATCTGTCGTCGTGGTGAACAGACAGATGCCATAGGATGGCTTATCTTGGGGCCGAATGGACGCTAGAGGATTCGGGGGAGGGTTTGTGATCAGGTGTGATGAACTTCCGGATGCTTTCCTCAGGAACTTGGCCTAGGCCAGAGGTAGAAGAAGAAAGACACAAGGATGAACTCGCTCTAGATCACCATTTTCATTGATCTCCACAGGTTTACAGGTTTGTGTACAGGTTTCCTCTCTGGGTTGCATCGCGCCCGTATAGAGGGCTGCCCCCTCCTTATATAGGGGAGAGGGTGGCTTACAGAGGCAAGAAACCCTAATGGTATCTTTGACTGGACAAACTACTTTACAAAGTTACTTTACAAAGCTACTTTAATCATAGATGACGCCGGAGTCCTCTTTAATCAGGAGAGCTGATGTCTTCCGGTTGCTTTGGGCGTCATCCTTCTCTTTGTCGTCATGCCTTCGTATAAAGTTACTTTGCTTAGCTCATCCTTGTCTTCTAGCTGGAGAGAATCTTTGACCAGTCCTGCCGACACCCTCCCTTCCGGTATCTTCTTTACCGGCTCCGGCATACCCCTTCGGGGATACCGGCTTAGCCTTACTTATGTTAGGTTCTTACCATGCTTCCGGTAAGAACATTAAACCGGTATCTTGACGGCCTAAACCATCCGGTTTGGCACGCCTTTGGCATACCGGGGTTATCCCCAACATTAGTCCCGAAGGCTGGTACAGCGGAGGATTCTATCCTACAGACTATGCCAGGTTTCCGAGATCTTTAGGATACCGGTTTAATCTTTCAGGCTTAAGCTTTGTTCCGGCATCTTAACTCTTCTTCATTCTCCTCTGCAAGGCATGCTCCGGCATCTCTTTTCTCCGGTATCATTCGCATTTATCTCTTCCTCGGCGAAGTCGAGAATGTTTCGGGCCCCGCGCCTGACAGAGACATGCGCACTGTGACTGCCGTGTCAGTGTCAGTGGTCACTTCGCATCGTCTCCCGCGCGCACATTAAATGCAGCGCAGCAGATCCCACTAACTCTGCGGGATCCCGCGTGCGCCTCGGTGTGGCTTCCCATCTTCTCGCGTGTATTCCCTCGCCACGTGGCGGCCCAAGGCGCGAACCGTCGCGGGCCGCGAGGCGAACCGCGTAGGCCCAGCGGTTTTCGGCCCACTATCTCTCTCCTTTATAAGCTTAACTGCCCCTTCTTCTTCCTCTTCTTCGCATTCCCCTACCTTCGCGCATAGTGTTCTTCGCCTCTGCGCTCCTTCACCGCACTTCGTCGCCGCTGCTCGCCTGAGTTTCGCTGCCCGGCGAACTAGCGCCGCGCCTTCGTCGGACCTGGTTGTGCGGAGAGCTTCTGCAGCGTCTTCTTCAAGCTCGCTGCATTCCTGCTACTTTTCGACCTTCACCGCCTCGCCGTCGATAGAGCTTGTCGCCGGCCGCGGATCCGTTCCCTCGCCGGGGAAAGTCTTCCTCAACGACTGTGACGCTCGAGGTCAGTTCCAATCTCACTTTGCTTGCCATTTGCTTGCTTTTCAGATCTGGGGTCTGCGGCGTTCTTATTTCTTCTTTTTCTTTGGTTTTTCTCTTACTCGTAGATTTTCACGCGGGGGTCCATTTGGGGAAAACTGTTTCTTGGTAGATTTCGGCACCTCCTAGATCCTTATGTCTAGCGAAGGGTCTTCCCCTGTTGCCTCCTCTAGCAACCAAGGTAGTAGCACTTCCGATGGGTTAACCGAAGACCTCGCCCGGATGGATCGGGCATCCAGCCGGAAACAAGAGGCCGGCACATCTAGCCGGGCCTCCGGCAAGGACAAGACACGCGGAGCCTGGAGAGGTTCTGACGTGACCCAGTACGAGATCGACTGGCTCTACCGGTCCAGGAGGGTTCCGGAAGGAGTCGTCTGCCGGCTTCCGGGCGAGGAGATCCAACCGGTGCTCGAACCCGGTGAAGCTGTTGTTTTCCTTGCTCATTTTGAGCGTGGCTTCGGCCTTCCCGCCTCTGATTTCTTTCGTCAATTCCTCGACTTCTATCGCCTCCAACCTCATCACCTTCCCGGCAACGCCGTTTTTTACCTTTCTTGTTTTGTGGCCTTCATGGAGGGCTACATTGGCATCCGTCCCGCTCGAGAGACGTTTGCCCGCTTTTTCTCCCTCCGGATTAACTCCGTCCAGGGCAAGAACATTCCTAAGCCCAAGCCCCCCGTTCAATGCGGGTCCTGCATCATCGGCTCCCGTCAAGGGAGCCCCTTCTTTAAGTTCAACGGCCTCGAGTCCTGCCGGTTGTGGCAGACGACGTTCTTTTACGTAAAGAACGCGGGCGACGACGACCTTATCAACCTGCCGGCGTTCGACCCGGCGCCGCCCGTCAAGACCAATTGGCAGTACAACCCCGGTAGGGATCATACCGAGACGAACCAGGTGGTACGCTTCATGCAGAGGTTGATGAAGGACACGGACATCTGTTCCGACGATATCATCCGCACCTTCATCAGCCGTCGGGTGCTTCCCCTCCAGCAGCGCGCTCACAAGATTAGTGAGATGTACGGCCCTGGCGACCCCACCAAGATCACCGGCTTGGCCTTGAGCAAAAAGGACGTGGTCCTAAAGGCAGGCCAAATCTGCCAAACGGATATGCCGGATGATTGGGAGTGGGGCCTTTGCCCTCTCAGTGCCAGGAATCCTCCGTCCCAAGACGTAAGAAAACATGCGGCTCAAGTCGTATTAGCGGCAGCTTTTGCGCTTGTGTCTGATCTTCCTTTCTTCCTTTATTTTCAGGCCAGGGCCCGCTTCCCCCGGATCGATTCAGACCGGCGAGGCCCTTGCCAGAAGAGGCGCTTGGACAAGTACGATCCGGATCCTGTCATTCATTGGCTGGATCTAAGGATGGGCCGGACTCCATCTTCCCGCCTCGGCAAGTCTCCACCGGGACCAGCTGGTTCGTCTGATGATTTGAGCATACTCGAGGTAGCCTTTCTGTTCGTTTTCTTATGCTCTCTTTGCTATTTCCATTCTGTAGACACTCCCTCAGAGAACAGCAACCCACAGGTTCACGAGCATGTGCCTCCTCTGCAAGCCGAGGTCGGGGATGAATTCCTGGATAACCTCATGGCCGAAGGCCAGAAGAGTGATCCCCCAGCCGCCGACGCCGGCACCAGCCATGCTCCCTCTGGCAAACGTCCTCGGCCTGAAGTCATAGGAGGGAAACAAGTTGGCTCCAAGCGCTACAAGCAGAGGCGGATGCCGATGTGTTCCGGGTAAGTTTCCATTCCTCTTTATATTCTCTTTTTATTTCAACCGAGTTTCTTTCCGGTTGCTTTTTTCTCAATTCGTTCTCTTTTTTCTTTCTTTCAGCCCTGCGCTTGAGCTCAGCTCCGCCGGCTCCGCGAGGATTTCAACTCCTCCTCCTCACTCTAGTCCGGTACCATCTGGTGCCGGCAACACCTCTGCCTCCCTCTCGGGGGGCACAACAAGTTCGGGGCGCGCGGCCCCAACACCTCCAGATCACCGCGCGGAGGAGGACCTCATCTCCCCTCCAGAAACTCAAGATACCGGCGCCAGCAACATGGGCGCCGGCCAGATTGATGCCGGGCAGGCGGAACCTCTGGTTCCTCCTCCCCCGAAGAAGAAACAGCCAAGCTCTTCCCCTACCGCGCCGGATACTTCCGCGCCGGTATTTTCTTCTCCTCCCGAGGCCACGCCGACACCGCCGCCCAGCCAAGGAGCTTCCGCGGCCAAGCAGCCGGCTCCGTCCGTGACCCCCAAAATCACCAAGTTCCTCAGGCCCGGTGCTTCCCGTGGCAAGGCTGTGGAGGGCGCTGCCTCAGGCGGCTCAGGGGACGTGGTGCTGCACGTCGGCCCTGCTGCGCTCGCTGCACAGGACAAGCCTACCGGCCTCCTGGGCCGGATTATTGATTTGAAGCGCGCGGGCAAGGACCTGGGGCACCTTCTCCCCTATGCCCAGAAGTGGAATGAGGCGGATATCTCCGCTTCAACCCGCGGCCTGGGGAAGGATCGCCTTCCGGCACCAGATCCTGCCGGGGCTCGGTCCACTGAAGAACACTTCACGCGGCTTAAACGTGCCGTGAAAGAGTTCGACGGTGCTTGGTATGATGCTACCAACAATGTGGTGGTAAGTTTTACTAACTTCCTTTATAACTTCTGTTGATGTCGGTTTCTTTTCTTTCCGGATCTTGTCTATTCTCCCAGTCCCCGAGTTTTGTGATGAGAACGCAGCTCTTAGCGCAAAACTTAACTAAAAAACTTAGCGCGAACCGGCATTGCCAGTCCCCGAGTTTCGGGTTGTGTTGACGTCAGAAACCCACCGACGGCAACGACAGGCCAACACAGCAGAGCCGGAAGAGCCTAGAGCTGCGGCTGGCCGAGACCCCTCCGAGCGACGGCCCGCAAAGCTTCCTGGCCACGCGCCGATGCTGATTGCAGGGCGTGCCACCGACCTATACCGGTCGGGAAGGTGTGGATGATGCCTCGCTTAGTTTCCTGCAGGGCACACACGTAAACGTTAAATACGAGCCTCGATCGGCTCTCAGGTTATCCTGTGAATCGGCTCAAGGGGCCGATCCACCCATGATTCAGACGAGGTGTCCGAATATATGGTGGTCCTGCTTGATCATGGTAAAGCTAATGAGATCTACGACGATGTGGGGTTTTCACCGCATAATCGGATCATCCTACTCTAGGTTGGGCCTCGCGCTCACGCACGGTGATCGTAAGCTTGCCCTAGACGAGGCCTAAAAACCAACACAAGGTCGATCCTCGGAACATCCCGTCTAGGGCTCGCAAACGACACCCTACGTGCCGCTGGATCCTCCACCCTTTGTAAGGCCTAACTATTGCAGATATTAAACTAATCCTTGTAGAACAAGGAGCAATCGTAACAGATCAGATCTACTATACTACGATCAAGCGGGGTGCCGCCCCTGCACCTATGATGGGGTGCAGGGACGGCTAGATGCGCAAGGGTTGCACTACGAAAGCATGCAGCATGAAGAACAATGCTAACCCTAACACATCTATGATAACTACGTTGCTCGCCATCAAAAGCGCTTCAGTACGAGCAACGCATGAACAACGCAGGCAGGCTTACTGCCTAGATCGCAAGATGCGATCTAGGCAGCATGACGCTTACCGGTAGAAACCCTCGAGACGAAGGAGTTGGCGATGCGCCGAGATTTGTTTGTGGTTGAACGTTGGTTGTTGTTTATTCCATAAACCCTAGGTACATATTTATAGTCCAGGGACTTTCTAATGCGGGCGTGCACTAAACCGTGCACGGGTAAAACCCTAACTTCTAAACTAAGATGCGATCTAATATGTTACAGATACATGGGCAATTTAGCCCAAACTTGATACAAGGCCGAACCACATATTTCTTTCATGTATAAATTCTTCAAGTCCATCTTGATCGCGGCCCACCTCTGGCTTGGTCAAATTCTGGTGATAACACATGCCCCCCTGGTTTTGGAAATGACGTTTCCAAAATCATTATGCTTTTCCTTCGTCGGGTCGTGTCATGGCAGAGCAGAGCTGTTGCAGCATCCGTCATCATTATGCCCTGTCTTCTCAACTTCCCTGCAAACTCTGATAGTCTCAGCATCGACTCCTTGGAAGCTGTAATGGCATTAATTCTCCACCAGACTTCTCATTATTTAACTGTGCCGACCAATTAGCTCTTCTCATCCCTTTCCTCTGCTCCAGCCATCGGCACCCAAAAAGCCCTCTCCTCCTGTAACCATGTCTTCCTCTTCCTCCTCCTTCTCAAACCTCTTCCCCCAATCCTCGCCGAAGAACGAGGACAAGCTTCAATCCGAGTTGAACCCTCTCTCCTCCGACAACGAAGAGAAAGAAGGAGCAGCAGCAAAGGCCAAGGCCTCCCCTTCCGCCAAGCTCCCGCCGAAGAAGCGCTCCCGCATGTGGGCGGATAGCGAGGATGAAGATGACGACGAAGAAGGAAAAGAGGAGGAGGAAGATGAATCTTCCCCTTCCGCTGGGTACCCGCCAACCAAGCGCCTCCGCACCTGGGCGGACAGTGAGGATGATGATGATGACGAGGAGGAAGAGGCTCCGGCCCAGGGCTGGGGCAGCGGCGACGAGGAACTCCCTGGGAGCAGCGCCGACGACCTCGACGGCGGTGATGACGAGGACAGCGATGACTAGTAGAATAGGACTAGCAGTAGCAGTGCACTAGGCACCAGATCCCTCTTTTGAGAGCCATCGGCTCTTTCTTGTAAAGCCGCTCCTTTGAATTAATGAAATTGTTCTTTTAATTCATCCTTCAATTATTTCAATTTCATCCCTTTCACCTGTCATGCCCGGACCGACAGCAACGTATCGGATTTCTTTTCTTTTGGACGCCCACGAAGCCGGGCTCTCATGTCGATTAGCTCGTAGGCCAAGAACTTCTCAACTTCAGGCTGCGATTTGGTATCTGACCACAATTTTTCGCAATTCCTTAACCGATGACTACTCATCGGCTATTTTGAGAATCTAGCCCCCTTCCTTCCGTTGCAGCACCAGGGCGGTCCAAAATTTGTAAAAGAACCGACAGCCTCCTTTCCCAATTCAGAGGAGATCACGATGCAGGGCCATTCGATGCGACTCCAATCGAGGCGAGAACGGTAATGGATCAGCCGAATGTGCCGCAGAGTTAGCCGAATGTGCCAAAGCAGAGAACCTTTAAGGTGAGCTGCCCCCCGAGCTCCTCCAGTCACCTTGCAAGTCAGATCGGCTCCTCTCAGTAGGGATATTCCAGGGCTCCTTCAGCTTTACCAATGTAGTAGAGAATCTTCTACCGAAAAAACTGATGTAGCTCTGATGAACCAAAGGTAACCTTGGACGCCAACATTGATGGCCCTGCTGCTGAACCTGCTCCATTGCGCCAGTTGTAATCCTTGAGTCGATGGCCTTGCATCGGCTTTCATATCCTTAAGTCGATGTCCGCTGCATCGGCTGTGCTCAAAAAATTTTGAATTTTAATTTTTTAGGCCGATTTGTATATCGGCCCCCATATTTGATAGTATTATCTCGTATCCTCGTGTTTTATCCATCTAGGTGCCCCCCGAGCCGATTCTGTCAAGAGAATTGATGGTATCGGCTCTTCAAGTAGTCCCCGTTGGGTCAAACGTTGATCCCAGGCAAGATAGATGGTGAGGATAATTTTGGCCGATTGCTGGAATCGGCCTCCATGTTGCTTGCTCGGTGAAGGTTTTGTAATGTCCCTTCACTATTTTTTGGGGCCGATCACAAGGATCAGCCTCGCCAAATTCACTTAATGACGTGATCTTGTCACTCGTCCAGGCCGGAAGATATCACCAGCCCAATCTCTGATTTTATCACTTTGGTGCACTTACTGTCGTCCACCTTGAGTGCATCGTGTAACCGTGGAGCTCTAGGCTTCACCGGAAGAACGCGCACCATGTTTGTGCCAGCCGATGTTTCATCATCGGCTTTCCTTTGCTTGGGGCGCCACACTTTCCTTTGCGGCTGACCCTCTTTATCCAGGGTTCGCTGAACTTTGGCGGCCAGATCAGGCCGTGCCTTTCTCAACGTGTGCAAATATAGCCTTTCGGCCTCTTCTAATGCACGTAGTCGCTGAACCCTTCGCTTTTGGGAGCGGCTGAGACCATCAGGACACCACCTTGGTCGGTGGTACATGTCTTCTTCGTCTTCCCCCTCATCTTCTAAGTCCTCGAGATCTTCCCATCGAGGGGGCTCAGCACGCTTGCTTTGAGGCGGGAGAGGCCCTAAGCGTTGGAACACAGACACGTTGGCTGCCTCCTTCTTCTTCTGGTTGCATTCTGGGCAGTTGCCGATTGTAGGCAATCGGCGCATTCCTGAATCCCAGCAGTGTCTGAAGAAGGGGCAATCCCAGTGTCTGCCCTCGTCGTCTTGCTCCCTTGCCGTTCCATTGGCATAAGGCTCGTGCTCCTCCTCATCGTGGTTGTGCCGATGATGTCTTCTAGCTTCTCTAATCAAACGAGCTGTTTCATCATCATCGCTAGACTGTCGGCGTTGGTCATACTGACTCGTATACTTGTTGAGGAGGTGATCAGAGAGAGGTCGTTGATATCTTATGTTCTTTACTTCTCCCTCTGTGACGTAGCGTTTGCCATCTTGGCGGAGCCGGTCGCTTGGAGCGGCTTCCTCCGTGTCTTTGCTCTGAGAGCAGCTGCCCTCATCTTCTTCCTTGCCAGCGTGGTGTCCAGTTTCTATCATGTTGATGCTGAACGAAGATCCTGGCTGGCAACCTTCATGGTAAGCATACTCCACCATGTTAACGGCGGGGGGGTGTGTGTCGACCTTCATGGCGTGGTTGAAAATCAGTCGTCCATTTTCTATCGCCCTCTGGATCTGCTGACGCCACACCCTGCAGTCGTTGGTGGTATGGGAGTACGTGTTATGCCATTTGCAGTATGGCTTTCCGTTCAGCTCTGCACCGTGGGGATCTTGTGGCCTTCGGGCACCTTGATGTGCTTCTCCGTGAGCAAGAGATCGAAAATCTGCTCAGTTTTGGTCACGTCGAAGTCTCTTGGAGGCCCTGGTGGCTTCACCCATTTGCGAGTTCTTGGTCCCGCGCTCGAGTCCACTCAGCCACGCAACCTCTGTTCTCCCGTAGCACCTTCATCTTCAGCTGCGTCAACCACGGTGACCACGCGCTTGAATTTGTCTTGGTAGACATCTGGGTGGCGCGTTCATGCGGCGTCCGCACCATGTGTGCCAATGAAGTAGTCTTTGGGAGGCCACGTCCTTGATCGATGATGATAGACCCACCACCGCCAACTCGATGCTTCTTTTCGTTCACGTGAACCGAATAGCATCGGTTCCTCACGGTCCTGAAGCGCTGGATGTACTCGACACTGTTTCCCGCGCTTCGTCGTATGCGCGCATCGGCAATGCCCGCCTCGAAGCCTCGAGTGATATTGCTCGTGGAACCGCTCTTCCATCTCGCTTCCAAGTCCGGACTGAGTTCGGTGGCGGTGATGTGTACCACCCGAAAGCCGATCCCGTGAGGGACTGTGAAAGAACCTCACACGTAGCGCGTCCGCTGAGATCATGCCCGCTTGTGCCAAGTATCGGCTCACATGCTCGATGGAGCCGGCACCATCTGATCCATCGAACTTTGTGAAGTCCGGGAGCCGATACTTGGGTGGTAGCGGGATCAATTCGTACTCATTGGGGTACGCCTTGATTGCCGTCTTCCTTTTCGGCACCATGCCGAACTGTTCTTTCATAATCGTACAAATTTGATCTGCGGTGATGGCTGAAGGCGTCGAACCTTGAAGATTCGCCGGGGTGGCATACTTAACCAGCCATGCTTGCT
Source organism: Lolium multiflorum (assembly GCA_030979885.1). Lineage (NCBI taxonomy): Eukaryota > Viridiplantae > Streptophyta > Magnoliopsida > Poales > Poaceae > Lolium > Lolium multiflorum. The sequence continues at coordinate 13,978,428 of CM061751.1, forward strand.
TTTCTGGTTCTGAGCCAACTGCGGGAGCTGGGCTCCGGAGTTTCGTCGGGGTGGCGTATTTAGCTAGCCACGTCTGCTTCTCAGGGTCTGCCTCCGACGCTCCTCCTGTTGTTCCAGAAGTCCCCGCTGTTGCAACCTGGTTTGCTGCCCAGGTGCTGCAGTCTGGCACGTATGCGCATGCGTATCCGTGCGGGATCTCCTTGGGCGCGTCCTGTAGGAATTGGTAGTCACTGGAGTTACCACCAATCTTGTAGACGACGTATGCCGATGAGTTCGGCAGTTCCGACGTTGCCCATGCGAGCGGCTGGGGGTGGAGCGGCGCCTCTCCGCTGAAAGTCCCCAGAGCCGGTCCTGACGGGGAATATCGGTGGCTCATGATTTCTTGGACGACGCGCAGAGCAACGCGCTCCAACGTGTTCACCAGGCTCTCAGAGTGGCGGTGCAGCGAATGAGCCACCATGTAGTTGATTTCTTGCCGCAGCGACCTGGTGCGTTCTTCTGATGGTGCGGACAGGTCCACCCCGTCGAGCGCGCCTTCGGGTGTGAAACCCTTCCACCTGACACCATGGGTGCGGGTCCTGTGGAAGGAGCCGATGAGTTCGGCTTCGAGGGCTGCCTTGACCTCGTCGTATTTCTTCTTGAGCTCGCCGTTCAGGTCCTCGTAAGTGACCGGAGTGCCTTCGTCCGCCATCTCAGATGTAGATGGCGATGCGGTGGGTGTCGAAGATGTAGATGTTTGTCCCACCGGGCGTGCCAGAATGTGTTGACGTCAGAAACCCACCGACGGGCAACGACAGGCCAACACAGAAGCCGGGAAGAGCCTAGAGGCTGCGGCTGGCTGAGACCCCTCCGAGCGACGGCCCGCAAAGCTTCCCGGCCACGCGCCGATGCTGATTGCAGGGCGTGCCACCCGACCTATACCTGGTCGAAGGTGTGGATGATGCCTCGCTTAGTTTCCTGCGGGGCACACACGTAAACGTTAAATACGAGCCTCGATCGGCTCTCTTATCCTGAATCGGCTCAAGGAGCCGATCCACCCATGATTCGACGAGGTGTCCGAATATATGGTGGTCCTGCTTGATCATGGTAAAGCTAATGAGATCTACGACGATGTGGGGTTTTCACCGCATAATCGGATCATCCTACTCTAGGTTGGGCCTCGCGCTCACGTACGGTGATCGTAAGCTTGCCCTAGACGAGGCCTAAAAACCAACACAAGGTCGATCCTCGGAACATCCCGTCTAGGGCTCGCAAACGACACCCTACGTGCCGCTGGATCCTCCACCCCTTTGTAAGGCCTAACTATTGCAGATATTAAACTAATCCTTGTAGAACAAGGAGCAATCGTAACAGATCGATCTACTATACTACGATCAGCGGGGTGCCGCCCCTGCACCTATGATGGGGTGCAGGGACGGCTAGATGCGCAAGGGTTGCACTACAAAAGCATGCACATGAAGAACAATGCTAACCCTAACACATCTATGATAACTACGTTGCTCGCCATCAAAAGCGCTTCAGCGAGCAACGCATGAACAACGCAGCAGGCTTGTGCGCCTAGATCGCAAGATGCGATCTAGGCAACATGACGCTTACCGGTAGAAACCCTCGAGACGAAGGAGTTGGCGATGCGCCGAGATTTGTTTGTGGTTGAACGTTGGTTGTTGTTTATTCCATAAACCCTAGGTACATATTTATAGTCCAGGGGACTTTCTAATGCGGGCGTGCACTAAACCGTGCACGGGTAAAACCCTAACTTCTAAACTAAGATGCGATCTAATATGTTACAGATACATGGGCAATTTAGCCCAAACTTGATACAAGGCCGAACCACATATTTCTTTCATGTATAAATTCTTCAAGTCCATCTTGATCGCGGCCCACCTCTGGCTTGGTCAAATTCTGGTGATAACAGGTTGAAACCTTGTTTCTTTCTTTCTTACAACCGCCTTCCTTTGAACAGAGCACCGCTGGCGCCCGGAAGCAACTCTTTGAGGAGCTTCTGTGGGAGCATCGGGACCTTGCCGAGGCCCACTGCCAAGGTTAGTTTTTCTTCTTTTTCCTCCGGCATCTTTTCACCGGAATGTTTCCCTCTTTGATATCTACGCATCCTTTTGTTTAACAGTTGTTCCGGAGGCTAGCCTCGAGGCTCTGAAGGCCCAGGTTACCAAGCTTCAGGGTACCATCCTTTCTTTTTCTGCCGACCACCCTTCCTATCTGTTGCTTGCTAAGACTTTTCTTTCCGGTGCTTAGGCGAGAAGGAGCAGCTCCTCAAGGAGCACAACGAGGTGCTGGAGGCCCAGAAGATCGCCTTGGGGAAGGTTAAAGAACAGGCTATACAAGCCGCGCTCCGGCATGAGCAAGCCTTGCAGGACGCCCAGGTTGCAGCTGAGGCCAAGTTGGCGGAGGTTGTGGAAGACTCCACGAACTCCAACATCGTTTTGGCGGCAGAGCTAGATGAGGAAAGGAAGGCGCGGAAAGCAGCGGAGCGCCTTATTGAGACCATGACCACTGATCACCGGGAGTACGATCGGTTGGTTATGCAGATAGATGCGCTTGCTCTTCGTAAGCTCCTGCCTTGCCCCTTTCTTCGCTTAAAATCTTTTTTCTTTGAAAGTGCGTTTTTGTTTCTTGCCTTTTCCGACATACTTTCTTCCGGTATCTCATGCTTATGTCTATGCTTTCTTCCTCAGAGCATTTCCCGGAATCTCAGGTCTATGCCGTGAAGAAGGTGAGGGAGGATCGGATTGCGCGGGAATTTCCCAATATGGACGCGCACTGGGATGGGTACGACTATCTTGTCGCCCTCTCAGCGCGGGTCCAACATATGCGCAGCGTCGACCGGCTTCTTGCCGACCCGCCAACTGCCATCATCCAAATTTTTAAAGTGCTATGGCCTGAGGAAGAGCTGCCGGAGAACATCACGCTCACTGCCAACCGGCTCAAGGATGCCGGGCATCGGATCCGTGAGTGGCAATGCTCCGCGGCTCGTGCTGGAGCTGATACGGCGCTGCGCTCCGCATGCTCGTGGTATCCCACTCTGGATCTGGATGCTCTCCAAGGCGTACGCGCAGATGCTCCTACGGACACGGATCCGGCGCTCGCTGCGAAGCGGCGGGACCGGGCATACCGGCTTGCTGAGTATGCCGAAGTCCGTACCTTCATCCCTCCTCCTCCCGGCGTCCAAGATTATCTAGACGAGGAGGGAGATGAAGCCGAGGAGGAGCCTCTCGATGATGCTGGTGCTGGCGACGCTCCTCCTGAAGCTCCTGCTGCCTGATCCTCTTCGCTAAGGTTTACCTGTCATGTTCCTTGGCCCTGTGTGGCTTAAAACAATGTTTGGTTAAATTCTGCCCCGGTATGCCGGGGCTTATGATGTAAAACTTAAGTGGGCTTTTGGCTGCCGCACAACATTTTCTGCCGGTAAGTTATACCGGTAGCTAATTATGTTAAGTTTGCCTTAGCATGTTTGCCTTTTGGTTCTGCTTTTATCCTGCACTTGCAAAGATTTCGAAATTGTTTCTGCATCCAATCCGATGCGCACTTGGTTCTTTTGCCTTGGCTCTGCCTTCTCTGGGCGTTCTTTGGCGTATGAGCACAAGGTTCTTTCACCAAACAAGCATTTTCTTGAACTTAGAAATAACTTTGAAATTTCGCAAAAAACCGGGACCGGGGTTAGTTAATTTTCCGGATTGTTCTTTCCGCTTTTCCTTCCCACAGTTCATGTGCTTATCTCCTACCGGTTTATCTTGCCATGAAGCCGGGTTACGGACAACAGCAAGTCGAAGACTCCGGTAGGATTTAGCACACTACTAAACCGGAAAGAAAAACTTTCAATAAGCAACCGGTGAGAAAAAATAAACAAGTTACATGCAATTTTATTGGGGTAGTCCCCGAGAATCAAGGTTCCGGTATCTTTTATTCATAGCATATAAGGTACAAAAAGGAACTTCTTACACCACAACTTCAAGTGTAGAAAGGACGCAACAGAGCTACGTTCCATGGACGCTTGCTTTCTTCTCCGGACTTGTCCGCCTTTCCTTTCTTCCACTCCTGTGCATCGATCAAGTAGTATGCATCATTGTGAAGCACCTTGCTTACAATAAAGGGACCTTCCCATGGTGGCAAGAGCTTATGCCGGCCTTCAGTGCGCTGCACTAGGCGAAGCACAAGATCTCCTTCCCGGAAAACTCTTGGATTAACCTTCCGATCATGATAGCGTCTGAGGTTTTGCTGGTAAATGGCTGTTCTTGCCAAAGCCAGCTCTCTTGCTTCTTCTAGCAAGTCCACATCATTTTCTCTGGCCTCTTTGACCTCCTGCTCAGTATAGCTGTACCCTTGGTGAATCATGAATGATATCGGTTGGTATGACCGCTTCGGCTCCATACACCATGAAAAACGGAGTGTATCCGGTGGACCGGTTTGGAGTTGTTCTTATACTCCACAACACTGATGGTATTTCATCAAGCCAACATCCCGGTGACTTTTCCACCGCATCAATGAGTCTAGGTTTGATACGGAAAGTACCAAAGCATTCATCCTTTCCACTTGGCCATTGCCTTGTGGGTGTGCCACTGAGCACAAATCCAACCGGATATTCTTTTCCTCACAGAACCTTTTGAACTCACCTTGAGCAAAGTTGGTTCCATTGTCAGTGATGATGCTATGCGGGTATCCATACCGCAAGATGACATCTTTTAAGAACTTCACTGCTGTGTGCCCATCACATTTTGCGACAGGTTTCACTTCTACCCACTTGGTGAACTTGTCTACCATAACCAAGATGTGGGTCATGCTGCTTCTAGCAGTTTTGAATGGTCCAACCATGTCTAGGCACCAAACAGCAAAGGGCCAAGTTAACGGTATAGTTTTTAAACCGGACGCTGGGGTATGGTTTTGCTTGGCGTACCTCTGGCACCCATTGCACTTTTTTACCAAATCCTCAGCATTGTCCAAGGCTGTTGGCCAGTAGAAACCATGCCGGAACACTTTTGCCACTAGCGCCCTTGATGAAGCATGATGCCCACATTCTCCTTGGTGAATTTCCTCGAGCATTTCTTTCCCTTCTTCCGGTTCCACACACCTTTGAAGGACACCGGTAACACTTCTCTTGTACACCTCACCATTGATGAAGGTGTATGCTTTGGCTCTCCGCTGGATCCTTCTTGATTCATTTTCGTCAACCGGCAAGGTGCCGTTGATCAGGAATTCCTTAATAGGTTTAACCCAAGACGGTGTCTCTCGAACTAGGAACACTGGTGCGTCTATCTCCATGCTATCCACCAGCATCATTTCTTCCTACGGGTGTGTCCCAGGCTTGCCGAACAGTCCCGAGCTTGCCGGAGCAGTCCCGGGTTTCCTTCATCGATATCCATGGGCACTACGTGTGATTCCGGTACAAAAATTGATTCCGATTCGGGGCTTGGTTTGATCGATGGCACCCTTAAGTGAGCCAAAGCTAGGGAGGAATTTCTTGCTGGATGAGCCCACTTGGACAAAGCATCCAGCTTCATTTTCGCGTGGCACGTGGAACTCATCCTTCAAAGAATCGGCAATCTTTTGCACATGAAACCGGTATGAGGCCATGTTGGCATCTTTTGCATCCCAATCCCCGGAACACTGCTGTACCACAAGATCCGAATCTCCATAGCAAATGATCCGGTGTGCACCGATTTCTTTGGCGACCTTGAGCCCATGGATCAAAGCTTCATACTCAGCGACATTATTCGATGCCCTGAAATGCACTTGCAAAACATACCGGAGATGATCTCCTTTTGGCGAGGTAAGTACCACACCGGCACCAAGACCTTCTTTGAGTTTGGATCCATCAAAGTGCATTTTCCAATACTCTACCCTCTGATCTGGCGGTTTGTATTGCATCTCCGCCCAATCAACGAGGAAATCTGCCAAAGCCTGTGATTTTATGGCATCCCTTCTTTCATATACCGGCACGTATGGTGATATCTGAATTGCCCATTTTGCAATCCTTCCACTTGCGTCCTTATTGCACATGATGTCGGAAATTGGCGCTTCACTCACCACTTTCATGGGGTGTTCCTCAAAGTAATGCTTGAGTTTGGTAGCGGCCATGAACACGCCGTAAGTCATTTTTTGGAAGTGAGGGTAGTTTTGTTTTGAGAGGAGAGCACCTCGCTCAGGTAGTATACCGGCCTCTGGACGGTTTTTCCTTCCTCTTCTCTTTCAACCACAACCACTACGCTCACAACCCGGTTTGTTGCCGCTATGTATAACAGCATAGGCTCTCTTTCTAGAGGCGAGGCCAAGATAGGTGCCGTGGCCAACATTGTTTTTAGCTCCTTGAACGCGCTCTGCCTGGGGGTCCAGACGAAAGTATCCGACTTTTCATCAAAGCATAGAGTGGTAGAGCTTTTTCTCCCAACCTGCTTAGAAACCGGCGATGCCAAGCTACGGTAAATTTTTGCACATCTTTTAGCTCTCGCGGGATAGTCATTCTTTCTATTGCCGGATCTTTACCGGATTAACTTCAATGCCTCGGCTTGACACAAGAAAACCAAGCAGCTTGCCGGCGGGACACCGAAAGTGCACTTTGCGGATTGAGTTTCATCCGGAACCTTCTTAGGTTGTCGAATGTCTGCCGGATGTCATCGATTAAGGTATCTTTTACCTTGGTTTTTATCACAATGTCATCCACATAGACTTGCACATTTTTTCCGATTTGATCAAACAAGCACTTTTGCATACAGCGCTGGTACGTTGCACCAGCGTTGCGCAAACCGAAAGGCATAGTCACATAGCAATAAGCCCCGTGCGGGGTAATGAACGCAGTTTTTATTTGATCTTCCTTTTTCAGGGGAATTTGGTGGAAACCGGAATACGCATCCAGGAAAGACAACAACTCACACCCAGCGGTTGAATCAATCACTTGATCGATTCGTGGTAAAGGAAAAGGATCCCTTGGGCAAGCCTTGTTGAGGTTGGTGTAATCGATACACATGCGCCACACCTTGGCGAGTTTTGCCTCTAAGTTTTCATCTTTTTTCTTTTCAACCAACACCGGGTTAGCCAGCCACTCTGTGTGCGTGACTTCCACGATGAAACCGGCAACGGCCGTTACCTCTTCTCCAATGATCTTTCTCCTATCTTCAGCAAACCGGCGCAAAGGTTGCCGCACCGGCTTAGCATCTTTCCGGACATTTAGAGAGTGCTCAGCCAGCTCCCTCGGAACACCCACCAAGTCATCGAGACCAAGCGAAGATATTCCGATTCTCACGGAGGAAGCCGACGAGCGCTTTCCTTGCTTGGCTGAGGCCGGCACCGATACGGACGGTGCGCTCTGGGTAAGCCGGATCCAGCACAATGTCCTTTGTTTCATTTGTCGGCTTGAACGTGGGTGCGTCCAAGCTTCCACTCATTGCCGCTAAGCTCAACTTTGATGACTGAGCCAGCGCAACCGCGGTCTGCATCCTCTTTTCTCCTCCGCGATCACGGCGATTCCGCTAGGTTTGATCCGGCAGATGTGTTTCTAGCGAGACTTTATAGTTTCCCACCACGGTTAGTGGTCCACGAGGTGCCGCATCTTCATCTTGAGATATGCCGTGTGAGTTGTGGCCATGAAAGCAGCCAATGCCGGCCTCCCCAGCAATGCATGGTAGGGACTGTCTAGGTCCACCACCTCAAACTCAATGTTTTCAACTCGGCAGTTGTCACGCCCTCCAAATGATACATCCACCCGAACTTTTCCTATTGGGGCGCAAGACAAACCGGGCACAATTCCATGGAACGTTGTGCGAGTTGGCTGCAGCATGTTTTCTTTTATGCCCAGCGTATGCATGGAATGCTTGTACATGATGTTTATGCTACTGCCATTGTCTATCAGCACCTTGCTGAATTTCACCCGAGTTTCCGGCCCCTTCATGATTGGGTCCACAACTAGGGCGTAACCACCCGGATTCGGCATGATTTTAGGGTGATCCTTGAACGACCGGTGATTTCCTGTTCGACCACAGCATGTATTTTGGAACTGCCGGCATCACGGCGTTTACCTCCATGGAACGGCGATGCACACTTTGCTGTCCATTGGCTCATGACAAAGACAACACAACACGATGCGGGTCCTCATACACATTCCGGCCTACAGGTGCCGGTGGAGGCGGTTGGTCATTGTTTTGCTCCACCCGGTTGACCTGCTGGTACTGCTGCCTGTTTGGCTGAGGCTGTACCGGTAAGGCGTTTGCTCCCGTAAGTGGTGGTGGAGGTGGTAGTTGTTGTTGTGTTCTTTGCAGGGCCTCCTGGCGCCTGCGCATCTTTTACTGCTCCCTTTTGCATTAAAAACTTGGTCCAAGAGCAATCCTTTGTCAAGTGGTTCGATGGGTGATCCGGATTCGGCGTGTGCCACCGGCAAGGTTGATCCATGGCGGCTTCCATGGTGTATTTCGCGGGTTCTTGCCAGTTCTTTTTCTGGCCCCAGGGTTTCTTTTCACCCACTTTTTAGGACCCGCCCACGGCTGCAATCCGGTTTTCTGCCTCATCCTGCATATAATTTTCTTGCACACAGCAACCTGTGCGGTGCGTATCTTCTATCCGGAAATCCTCCTTCTCTTATTGTTTCGTTATCCCGTAATGCTCTTGGCGTATTGTTCCGGTCAGGTTGTGTCACGCTGCGTTGGGTCTCCCAACGATAGCTATCCGCCACACGTATCATCTCGCCAACGTTGTCGGCATGTTTAGCAGCTTTGCCACAACGGTGAACCTCTTCTGCACCCACCGCTAAACCAAGCAATGGCCTGCGCCTCGATCACCCCTTCACATGAGTTCCTTGTAGTGTTCCACGGGCCGGATAATCCCGGTCTGTTTCGTTGGGGCGCCGCCGCAGCAAGTTGTTGCGGCCTGTTTGGCCTTTGATAAGTGCTGCTGAAATTGCTCACAAAGCCTCCTCGAAATCCAGCCAGCCATTTATGCTTCCTGCCAGCAAGTTGTTTAGCCAGATTCTCGCAGGGCCTACTGGTAGGATGGTATGATTCTTACCGCCCAACGCCGGTTCACTCCACCACCACCATACACTGTGTGACATAGTCTGCCCGCCAATCATCCGGCTTAGTCGTACCATCATACGTTCTTGTGTCCGGGGCGAAAATTGCGCACAGGCGGTTTTTCTCTCATGATCCTTGGGCCAAAGCACTTCGGGCCTGGAGGACCTTCCTCCTCGATCATTTCTGACAAGTACACCCTATCCAGACGGTGCCTCGCATCCCGGTCCGTTAAGCGCCTTTCTCCCAAGCGTTCCCCCAACGGGTTCCGGTATGCTACTGGTCTTGCAGAATCAGCTTCATCATAACATTCCGGTACCGCGGCCCTTGCCTGCTGTACCTCGGAGGATCCATTTCCTCTTCATCATACGCTGCCCTTGCAGCTCGATAATTGCCCGGTTTCGTATCTACGGCATGATTGTTCCCAGCCTCGCAGCGTAGCCTGCCCCTTGGCTCTTTCTACCGGCATCATGTTGCCCGGCTTGTTGTTTTCCGGCAAGAACCGGATCGTACACGGTCATCTGCTGCGCGTTCTTTTCTTTTCTTCTTGTCCGATGGGGGACGAAGCCTGCCCATGGGACTTGCTTCCGGCAACTTTTGTCGACGCGCGGATTTTGAGGCCACCGCCTCGTTCAGCAGCTAGCTGCTCACATTTTGCTGCTCGATAGTTTTCAGCAGCTCTTTCACACGCTCTTGTTGTTTTGCCAACTCATCTCCGGAAAGCGACTGCACAGTTCTACTGCTTTCGCGGCTTTTATAGTTTTATCCGGGCTACTGTACTTAGGCTTTTCTACTATGCTCACGACACAGACGCACTTTTGCCGGCAAGAACCTCTTTGCGCAAATCCTGATCTAGGTTGCGAGCCTTAAGCCGGTTTTCCGGCATCCTAGCGGCATGAGCGCTAACTGAAGCAAAGCCATGGGCAGCGTTGTACTCACGTAGGGTTAGGTTCAGCTCGCGCTGCGCCCGGATGATGTCGGTGCCGTTCGCGAGCGGCCTTGCGCGTGGCTTCCGCTCCTCCCGAGCCTTTGCGGTCGATGTTGCGCGATGGGCGTGGCCAGCGTGTGCATCGCCGCCTGAAGAGGGGTTGCCGGTGGTGCTGAAGATGCTCCCGCGGCGCCCGCGTCGCGCTCCAGCGGCGGTTTTGCCGGGCGAGTCGATGTCGCACGTTCGGTTCCTTCCTCCACAGCTCCTTTGCCGGTGTTGACCGCACCACCACCATGACCTCCACGCTGCCGGCGCCAGCACATAGCCACCTTGGCGGGTCCCGCCCCACCACCGGCGAGAGCGCTGCGCACGGGACGGTGCCGAGTAGATGCGGAGGCTCCCGAACTCGATGGTGCGGCCGTTGTGCGGGAACTTGCGCCGTTGGCGAAGCAGCCCGCGTTGTCGTTGATGAAATCCATGTCGTAGATGCGCTGGACGAGCGCGGACACCGTGCGCTCGCCGGCGAACTCGAGGATGCCCGTCCGAATATGAACACCTGCAAGCGCCACTTCATGCCCCACGGTGGGCGCCAACTGTCGTCGTGGTGAACAGACAGATGCCATAGGATGGCTTATCTTGGGGCCGAATGGACGCTAGAGGATTCGGGGAGGGTTTGTGATCAGGTGTGATGAACTTCCGGATGCTTTCCTGGAACTTGGCCCAGAGGTAGAAGAAGAAAGACACAAGGATGAACTCGCTCTAGATCACCATTTTCATTGATCTCCACAGGTTTACAGGTTTGTGTACAGGTTTCCTCTCTGGGTTGCATCGCGCCCGTATAGAGGGCTGCCCCTCTCCTTATATAGGGGAGAGGGTGGCTTACAGGCAAGAAACCCTAATGGTATCTTTGATTGGACAAACTACTTTACAAAGTTACTTTACAAAGCTACTTTAATCATAGATGACGCCGAGTCCTCTTTAATCGGAGAGCTGATGTCTTCTTTGCGCGTCATCCTTCTCTTTGTCGTCATGCCTTCGTATAAAGTTACTTTGCTTAGCTCATCCTTGTCTTCTAGCTCTGGAGAGAATCTTTGACCAGTCCTGCCGACAGGCCTCCCTTCCGGTATCTTCTTTACCGGCTCCGGCATACCCCTTCGGGGATACCGGCTTAGCCTTACTTATGTTAGGTTCTTACCATGCTTCCGGTAAGAACATTAAACCGGTATCTTGACGGCCTAAACCATCCGGTTTGGCACGCCTTTGGCATACCGGGGGTTATCCCCCCAACAACATCATCATAGTGCTATAACAAACTAGAAAGATAAGTAAAAATATAGACAAAACAAAGTCACGGCAATATAAAGAAGCATTCGTTTCAGACACAACTAGATCAAGCATTTAAGAAATGGAATATAACATGAATGAAGATTATAAGGTTCTAGCCATGGTCTTGTGTTCAAAATATGAGAAGCAGGACTAATTTGTGGATAGATCATATGCTAACGGTGAAAATTCTAGTTTGTGGCTCTCAATGATATGAACTTCAGTACTTACAATACTTATAAATTGGCATCAGAAACGGAATTGCCCTTTTGCCACTATCAACTACAATCTCCATTCCTATGAATATGTCACGCACATATTTCAAGACGAACTTTCAAATGATACCAATTAGACAACAATATCTTGATTATATAGTACATAACTGATATTGCCAGAATCATGCTAAAATACACTTTCTAATGATACCAATTTTATATCAAATATTCCTTATATAAATAGATCATTTTTTGGTCAAAGATAAAACACGGAAAATGAGGGCAACTTATTTATTGAAATGGAGGGAATAATATTAACCAAGCAAACCCGTTATTTTTTCACTAATACCTATGAATTTTCCCTTACCATGTGCATGTGCAGCTCTTACGTTCTGCTTATTAGCTAGCTGACAGAATTCAGATGCATATACACTTGGTCAGGTGCACACGATCTGCTCTGCTATGAAGCAGAAAAAAGGCAATTCTTAGAAAATTTTGGCTTAACACTATGCTGTTTTTCGGACATCCACATCACAGAGCAAATAATGTACTTGTAAAAGAAGATCAGAGTACCCGAAAACAGCACAACTCATGTGAAAAACAATCCAACTCGATCATAGGGGTCTAACAAAGAGAAATTCCACAGAACTTAACAATGAATGTCAAGCAAAGTCAACTATTACAACACATAAATGCCATGTTACGAGATTTCGGCGCATGAATTGTTATCACATAGCAAAGGTGCTAGAAAGAGAGTTGCTGCATTGCTCGCCTAGTTCCAGCCTCTACATGATCCATATGACGCGCTCGCACAAAAATTATATGGTGAGAGACAAACTTAAGAAGGCAGATATCAGTTTACCACAAATATTTTACATATTAGAACCTCCTGTAAGAACCATGGACATCAACATATACACAGCTGCAGGACGTGGCAACTTAAACAAAACGCAAGCATGCAAAATCTGCAGGACCAATTTTTAGTTGAAGTAACATAAATATAACTAGTCGACTACAACACCAATTAGAAACTAACAATTGACATGCTATTAGCCCCTACTACAAGTTGCATAGACCTAGATGAGCATTCCAACTAGTGAAGGATTAGATACCATTGTAACCAATAAATTTAAAATGGTGCAGAATTACATATCTCAAGATTCATATGTACGGCCGCAAAAACTGGCTGCTAGATGAAAAAATATTTGACATCCAGTGAACAACATTGAATATACACGAGCTACTACTTGGAAAAATTCATCGAATACCATGGAAAAAATATTTAACATTCAGTGAACATGGAAAAATTCACTAGACGTAACCACATAGGTCATACGGTGCCAACAATATTTGATTTGGAGGAAGCAAATATCATATCAGTCAATCGGATTAAGCAACACAACTTGCATTAATAATAATATAAAGAAGGGCATATTCAGCAAGTTGAGTTCATGGTTTTCAAATGAACAAGATGCACATGCTTCTCTGTGAACACCATGATAGCCCTTTGTACACACACATGCACATGCTCACATAGTCAACCAAATGAGCTAACACTAGAATGCAAGTGACTATTATATGAGTTGATTGATGATAAACAAACCATAAAATGAGCTCCTGGACATGGGCATCGAGGTCACTGCGGTGGGCCTTGAGGCCAAGGAGCCGCGGTTCATCAATGATGGGCTCTAGGGCCTTGAACATGTCCTCTTCCCCACCAGGACCCTACTCTGATATCAGGGATGACTGCCCTATCTCCCTGTTATTATTTTCCATACAAAACAATGTCAACGTGGATAAGTAAGGTTTAATAGAATGAAAAAATAATTCATTTCTTTCGGTTTTAATTTGAGTCAAGCTACTTATTTTATGTCAGTTCTCCGTAAAGTATGATGAACAGAAGCAAGCTGACTAGCAGGCTAGGGACCTTCATTCATTCATTGACTAAAGAGATAAGAACTAATAGCACCAGATTCAGACTATAAATAGCACCAAATTAAGACTACAAATAGCAACATAAAATTATTAGACTCAAACACCTAACGAAAAAGATGACATGCTCGGTAAAATGCACATGGATTTGCACTTGTTGATCTAGTAACTCAAGCTCCCTCTCACCACACATAAGAATGACTAGAACCCCTAATATATTAACTATTGGAGAAAACAGATAGAACAGCTCATAGTTGCACCAGCAGCAAGTATTCTCCCATAGAATTATGAGAAGGAAGACAAATTTGTGGAAAAATCATATGCTAATAGTGCAAATTCTAAATTGTGATTGTCAATTACAGCATCTTCGTACAATACTTATAAATTTTGGCATCAAAAACAAAATTTCCTTTTTACCACTATTAACTAATACTCCCTCTGATCCATTTTAATCAACGCGCGCATACATGCACACCTTCTTCATGAGTTGGTGTCAATTTAATCGGTTCAGAGGTAGTATCAACCAAGAAAACCCATTCATTCGCCACTAATACTTATAATTTTTGCCTTAGCATGTGCCCGTGCAGCTCTTGTGTTCTGCTTGTCATCTGCCTTACAGAATTCCGATGCATATACACTTGGCCAGGTGCACACGATCTGCTCTGCTATGAAGCAGAAAAGAAAGAAAGTCTTAGAAAAAATTGGCATGACCCTATGATGTTTTTCGGACATCCACATCACAAAGCAAATAATATATTTGAAAAAGAAGAACATAGTATGTGCAAACAACACAACTCATGTAACACACAATTCAACTCCATCATGGGGGTCTAACAAAAGGAGCAATTCCACATAACTTAACAATGAATGAAAAGCACAAAGTCAATTGTTACAACACATGATGAATGATGTGTTACAAGATTTCAGTGCATGCATTGTTATCGCATAGTAAATGTGCTAGAAAGAGAGTTGCTGCATTGTTCACCTAGTTCCAGCCTCTCTACGACCATACCACACCCTCGCACAAAATTATATGGTGAGAGCCAAACTTAAGAATACATATAGCAATTTATCCAAGAATTTTGACATATTAGCACCTTCCTATTAGTAAATCATGGGACAATGATACGTCTCCGACGTATCGATAATTTCTTATGTTCCATGCTACTTTATTGATGATACCTACATGTTTTATACACATTATATGTCATATTTATGCATTTTCTGGAACTAACCTATTAACAAGATGCCGAAGTGCCAGTTCTGTTTTCTGTTTGTTTTGGTTTCAAATCCTAGTAACGAAATATTCTCGGAATGGACGAAATCAACGCCTTCCTATTTTGCCCGGAAGCATCCATAACACCCGAGAGCGCCAGAGGGGGCCCTGTGGGCCCCAGATGATAGGTGGCGCGGCCTGGGCCCTGGCCGCGCCAGCCTATGGTGTCGTCGCCCCTTTGACCCCCCTGCGCCGCCTCTTCGCCTATATAAGGCCCCTGCATCGAAAACCCTTACGGAGAGAGCCACGGTACGCGAAACCTTCCAGAGCCGCCATCGCGAAGCCAAGATCTGGGGGACTGTCAAGCACCCGCCCGGAGCGGGAAGTGCCCCCGAAGGCTTCTCCATCGACACCGCTGCCATCTCCACCGCCATCTTCATCACCGCTTGCTCCCATGAGGAGGGAGTAGTTCTCCATCGAGGCTCGGGGCTGTACCGGTAGCTATGTGGTTCATCTCTCTCCTATGTAGTTCAATACAATAATCTCATGAGCTGTCTTACATGATTGAGATTCATATGAGTTTGTATCACAATTTATCTATGTGCTACTCTAGCAAAGTTATTAAAGTAGTTCTATTCCTCCTGCACGTGTGTAAAGGTGACAGTGTGTGCACCGTGTTAGTACTTGGTTTATGCTATGATCATGATCTCTTGTAGATTGCGAAGTTAACTATTGCTATGATAATATTGATGTGATCTATTCCTCCTACATATGCATGAAGGTGACAGTGTGCATGCTATGCTAGTACTTGGTTTAGTCTTTTGATCTATCTTACACTAAAGGTTACTTAAACATGAGCATTATTGTGGAGCTTGTTAACTCATTGAGGGTTCGTGTAATCCTACGCAATGTGTTCATCATCCAACAAAAGTGTAGAGTATGCATTTATCTATTCTGTTATGTGATCAATGTTGAGAGTGTCCACTAGTGAAAGTGTAATCCCTAGGCCTTGTTCCTAAATACGCTATCGCTGCTTGTTACTTGTTTTTGCCTACTGCTGAGTTACTACTGCTTGTTTACTTCCTACAATATTTACCATCAATGCACGCTAAGAAGCTATTTTCGGCGCCGTACTACCGCTCATATTCATTCATACCACTTGTATTTCACTATCTCTTCGCCGAACTAGTGCACCTATTTGGTGTGTTGGGGACACAAGAGACTTCTTGCTTTGTGGTTGCAGGGTTGCATGAGAGGGATATCTTTGACCTCTTCCTCCCTGAGTTCGATAAACCTTGGGTGATCCACTTAAGGGAAAACTTGCTGCTGTTCTACAAACCTCTACTCTTGGAGGCCCAACACTGTCTACAGGAAAGGAGGGGAACGTAGACATCAAGCTATTTTACGTTGCCGGGACAGAAAGCTACACAGGGATTTCCTCCCTCGTCAACCCCGGTCCTGGACAGCATCAAGTATTTTCTGGCGCCGTTGCCGGGAGGAAAGGTAAAAGGTACTCACACTCCGGATCTCGGCTACTAAGCTATTTCCCGTTGTAGGTACTCAAGCTATTTCCTTTAGACTCTGCAATTGTGACATTTGGTTTCTTGTTTACACTAGTTAGGCATAATGGAAAACAACAAAAATATGAGAGATCTTTATGAACTTTATCTTGAATTAGGACATGATGTGTTTGAAGAGAGAATTAAAAAACCCATGGAACTTTATATGCAAACTAATGGGAATGTTATTAATATGAATGCTTTGAACACTATTGTTGCTAATGCTATGGAAAATTCTAAGCTTGGGGAAGCTGGTTTTGATGAGCATGATCTTTTTAGTCCCCCGGGCATTGAGGAGGAAATTTACTTTGATGATACTTTGCCTCCTATTTATGATGATTATAATGATAGTAGTCTTTTGTTACCACCTGTTATGGAGGATAAATTTGATTATGATTACAATATGCCTCCTATATTTGATGATGAGAATAATAATGATAGCTACTTTGTTGAATTTGCTCCCATTACATCTAATAAAACTGATTATGCTTATGTTGGGAGTAGTAATTATTTTATGCATGAGAATAAGAATGCTTCATGTGATAGTTATATTGTTGAATTTGTTCATGATGCCTCTGAAAATTATTATGAGAGAGGAAAATATGGTTGTAGAAATTTTCATGTTACTAAAACACCTCTCTATGTGCTGAAATTTTTGAAGCTACACTTATTCTATCTTCCTATGCTTGTTACTTTGCTCTTCATGAACTTGTTTATTTACAAGATTCCTTTGCATAGGAAGCATGTTAGACTTAAATTTGTTTTGAATTTGCCTCTTGATGCTCTCTTTTGCTTCAACTACTATTTCTTGCAAGTGCATCATTAAAATTGCTGAGCCCATCTTAATGGCTATAAAGAAAGAACTTCTTGGGAGATAACCCATGTGTTTTTTTTTACTACAATACTTTGTTTTATATTTGTGTCTTGGAAGTTGTTTACTACTGTAGCAACCTCTCCTTATCTTAGTTTTGTGTTTTGTTGTGCCAAGTAAAGTCTCTATGGTAAAGTTGATGCTAGATTTGGATTGCTGCGCAGAAACAGCATTGCTGTCTATCACGAATCTGGGTCTAATTCTCTGTAGGTAACTCAGAAAATTATGCCAATTTACGTGAGTGATCCTCAGATATGTACGCAACTTTCATTAGTTTTGAGTTTTTCCGTTTGAGCAAGTCTGGTGCCATTTTAAAATTCGTCTTTACGGACTGTTCTGTTTTTGACAGATTCTGCCTTTTATTTCGCATTGCTTCTTTCGCTGTGTTGGGTGGATTTCTTTGTTCCATTACCTTCCAGTAGCTTTGAGCAATGTCCAGAAGTGTTAAGAATGATTATGTCACCTCTGAACATGTGAGTTTTTGATTATGCACTAACCCTCTAATGAGTTTGCTTAAAGTTTGGTGTGGAAGAAGTTTTCAAGGGTCAAGAGAGGAGGATGATATACTATGATCAAGAAGAGTGAAGAGTCTAAGCTTGGGGATGCCCCGGTGGTTCACCCCTGCATATATCAAGAAGACTCCAGCGTCTAAGCTTGGGGATGCCCAAGGCATCCCCTTCTTCATCGACAAAATTATCAGGTTCCTTCTCTTGAAACTATATTTTTATTCGGTCACATCTTATGTACTTTACTTGGAGCGTCTGTTTGTTTTTGTTTTTTGTTTATGTTTGAATAAGTTCATCCTTGTGTGGGAGAGATACACGCTCCGCTGGTTCTTATGAACACATGTGTTCTTAGCTCATAATATTCATGGCGAAGTTTCCTCTTCGTTAAATTGTTATATGGTTGGAATTGGAAAATGCTACATGTAGTAATTGCTATAATGTCTTGGGTAATGTGATACTTGGCAATTGTTGTGCTCATGTTTAAGCTCTTGCATCATATACTTTGCACCTATTAGTGAAGAAATACATAGAGCATGCTAAAATTTGGTTTGCATAATTGGTCTCTCTAAGGTCTAGATAATTTCTAGTATTGAGTTTGAACAACAAGGAAGACGGTGTAGAGTCTTATAATGTTTTCAATATGTCTTTTATGTGAGTTTTGCTGCATCGGTTCATCCTTGTGTTTGTTTCAAATAAACCTTGCTAGCCTAAACCTTGTATCGAGAGGAATACTTCTCATGCATCCAAAATCCTTGAGCCAACCACTATGCCATTTGTGTCCACCATACCTACCTACTACATGGTATTTTTCCGCCATTCCAAAGTAAATTGCTTGAGTGCTACCTTTAAAATTTCATCATTCGCCTTTGCAATATATAGCTCATGGGACAAAATAGCCTTAAAAACTATTGTGGTATTGAATATGTACTTATGCACTTTATCTCTTATTAAGTTGCTTGTTGTGCGATAACCATGTTCTGGGGACGCCATCAACTACTCTTTGTTGAATATCATGTGAGTTGCTATGCATGTTCGTCTTGTCTGAAGTAAGGGAGATCTACCACCATATGGTTAAGCATGCATATTGTTAGAGAAGAACATTGGGCCGCTAACTAAAGCCATGAATCATGGTGGAAGTTTCATTTTGGACACATATCCTCAATCTCAGTGAGAATAATAATTGTTGTTACATGCTTATGCATTAAAGAGGAGTCCATTATCTGTTGTTCATGTTGTCCCGGTATGGGTGTCTAAGTTGAAGAATGATCAAAAGCGAGAAATCCAATGCGAACTTTCTCCTTAGACCCTTGTACAGGCGGCATGGAGGTACCCCATTGTGACACTTGGTTAAAACATGTGCATTGTGATGATCCGGTAGTCCAAGCTAAGTAGGACAAGGTGCGGGCACTATTAGTATACTATGCATGAGGCTTGCAACTTGTAAGATATAATTTACATAACTCATATGCTTTATTACTACCGTTGACAAAATTGTTTCATGTTTTCAAAATAAAAGCTCTAGCACAAATATAGCAATCGATGCTTTCCTCTTTGAAGGACCTTTCTTTTATTTTTATGTTGAGTCAGTTCACCTATTTCTCTCCACCTCAAGAAGCAAACACTTGTGTGAACTTTGCATTGATTCTTACATGTTTGCATATTGCATTTGTTATATTACTCTATGTTGACAATTATCCATGTGATATACATGTTATAAGTTGAAAGCAACCGCTGAAACTTCATCTTCCTTTGTGTTGCTTCAATGTCTATACTTTAAATTATTGCTTTATGAGTTAACTCTTATGCAAGACTTATTGATGCCTGTCTTGAAGTACTATTCATGAAAAGTCATTGCTTTATGATTCAGTTGTTTACTCATGTCATTACCATTGTTTTGATCGCTGCATTCATTACATATGTTTACAATATGATCAAGTTTATGATAGCATGTCACTTCAGAAATTATCTTTGTTATCGTTTTACCTGCTCGGGACGAGCGAAACTAAGCTTGGGGATCTGATACGTCTCCGACGTATCGATAATTTCTTATGTTCCATGCTACTTTTTTGATGATACCTACATGTTTTATACACATTATATGTCATATTTATGCATTTTCGGAACTAACCTATTAACAAGATGCCGAGTGCCAGTTCCTTTCTGCTGTTTTTGGTTTCAGAAATCCTAGTAACGAAATATTCTCGAATTGGACGAAATCAACGCCCGAGTTCCTATTTTGCCCGGAAGCATCCAGAACAGCCGAGAGCGCAGAGGGGCCTGTGGGCCCAGATGATAGGTGGCGCGGCCTGGGCCCTGGCGCGCCGGCCTATGGTGTCGTCGCCTTTGACCCCCCGCGCCTCTTCGCCTATATAAGGCCCCTGCATCGAAACCCTTACGGAGAGAGCCACGGTACGCGAAACCTTCCAGAGCCGCCGCCATCGCGAAGCCAAGATCTGGGGGACAGAGTCTCGTTCCGGCACCCTGCCGGAGCGGGGAAGTGCCCCGGAAGGCTTCTCCATCGACACCGCTGCCATCTCCACCGCCATCTTCATCACCGCTGCTGCTCCCATGAGGAGGGAGTAGTTCTCCATCGAGGCTCGGGGCTGTACCGGTAGCTATGTGGTTTATCTCTCTCCTATGTAGTTCAATACAATAATCTCATGAGCTGCCTTACATGATTGAGATTCATATGAGTTTGTATCACAATTTATCTATGTGCTACTCTAGCAAAGTTATTAAAGTAGTTCTATTCCTCCTGCACGTGTGTAAAGGTGACAGTGTGTGCACCGTGTTAGTACTTGGTTTATGCTATGATCATGATCTCTTGTAGATTGCGAAGTTAACTATTGCTATGATAATATTGATGTGATCTATTCCTCCTACATATGCATGAAGGTGAAAGTGTGCATGCTATGCTAGTACTTGGTTTAGTCTTTTGATCTATCTTACACTAAAGGTTACTTAAACATGAGCATTATTGTGGAGCTTGTTAACTCCGGCATTGAGGGTTCGTGTAATCCTACGCAATGTGTTCATCATCCAACAAAAGTGTAGAGTATGCATTTATCTATTCTGTTATGTGATCAATGTTGAGAGTGTCCACTAGTGAAAGTGTAATCCCTAGGCCTTGTTCCTAAATACGCTATCGCTGCTTGTTACCGTTTTACTGCGTTACTATTGCTGAGTTACTACTGCTTGTTTACTTCCTACAATACTGCTACCATCAGCACGCCACAAGCTATTTTCGCGCGCCGTACTACTGCTCATATTCATTCATACCACTTGTATTTCACTATCTCTTCGCCGAACTAGTGCACCTATTTGGTGTGTTGGGGACACAAGAGACTTCTTGCTTTGTGGTTGCAGGGTTGCATGAGAGGGATATCTTTGACCTCTTCCTCCCGGAGTTCGATAAACCTTGGGTGATCCACTTAAGGGAAAACTTGCTGCTGTTCTACAAACCTCTACTCTTGGAGGCCCAACACTGTCTACAGGAAAGGAGGGGGAACGTAGACATCAAGCTATTTTCTGGCGCCGTTGCCGGGGACCAGAAAGCTACACAAAGGGATTTTCTCCCTCGTCAACCCCGCGCCAGTCCTGGACAGCATCAGACAACAACATATACATAGATGCAGAACGTGGCAACTTAAATAAAACAGAAGCATTCAAAATCTACAGTAGCCATTTTGTGTCAAAGTGGCATAAATATCACTAGTCGACTACAACACCAAGTAGAAACTAAAAAATGACAGGCTATCAGGGATGGCTGCTCCATGTCTCCCTCTTACTATTTTGCATACAAAACAATGTCAGTGTTGATAAGTCAGGTTTAATAGAATGACAAATACTTCATTTCTTACAGTTTTAATTTGCGCCAAGCTGCTTGATTTATGTCAGTTTTCCATAGTATAAAGAACTGAAGCAAGCTAACTAACATGCTAGGGCAATTCACTCATTCATTGAGTTAAGAGATAAGAATTAAATAGCACCAGATTTAGACTATAAATAGCACCAGAATGAGACTATAAATAGCACCAAAAAATATTGGACACAAACACCTAACAAAAAAAGATGACCTGCTCAGTAAAATGCACATGGATCTGCACTTGTTGGGCTAGTAACTTAAGTTCCATTTTGCATATATGCATTATAAAAATAAAAGCATTATAAAAATAAAAGCATCAGGTTTTCAGGTAGCAAACCTGACAGTTAGTACAGAAACAAAGTGAATAAAAAGTAACTAAAGAATTCTTCTACCGATAGATAAAATTTTCAGAAACTCAAAAACAATAGATTATTAAACCATGATCACTTCTTAAGAAATATCAAACTTCACGTTCACGCTTGATCTGTTGGGGGATTATATTTCAGGAAAGGAAGGGCAATAGTCATCGTCATTCTCTTATTAACCAGTCATCAATTCATCCTGATGAATAAAGCTCTGCAATATTTGGTTCCAACAATGCGACTCTCCCAATTGTAGTTTACGGACAAACATGCCAGCTAGTTCAGAATTCACTAAAACAACTTAATGGACGGTCCATGCTAGGACACCAACTTGTACTATTTAGAAGCCCATCAAGTTACTACAATTGTATAAGAATGGAAGGACAATTGAGGAGAACGGAATGCGTTAACAAAAGTAATCGTTCTACAGTACATGTAAGAAAAAACCAAACAAGCCACACACCGAGAATAACTATACAGATTATGATGAACATATTCAAGAAAAAATGGACCATTAGGTGGCTATGTCGATGATCTCCTAAACAACAACATCGGGGTCACCTCTATGGTCCTTGGGAGCAACCATCTAGGCCTCCTTCTCGTCCATGCCTATGGCAACCGGGTCGTCGGTTCCTCAGTGTTAAAGGAACCGGCCTAGTCTCAACTAGAATTCATGATGTGGGTGTACAATAACTGAGATGGCATTTTTCATCAAAATTGATCCAACAACTATACAAATGAGTGGGAAAGTTGCAGAAATAATTTTTACTTGCTCTTGTGAAGTTGAGGCAGTTGCAACGGAACAAAGCTTATGTTGGTTGGAGTGCGGTTGTAGGTGAAGAGGCTCGGTCATTCATTGCAGATGAGCTTCGACATTGTCGCTGTTGTCTTAGTATTGCACCTAGGTAGATTACATATGCTTGAATTACTTTTATTTCTAATAACAGTAAAATGAAACAGCCACCTAGCAAACATCTTGCAGAATAAATAGCTTACAGCTGTCTACATTATTTATATCTGATCCCTATTTGAATCTAACAGGGAACAGAAAACATCTTGGCGCTTAACCTAAGTTTTTTTCCTTTATTTGGTGAACTTGTTGAGTTTGAATTAGTCCGTCTCGTGCCATAAGTGAAAATCTAGTAGACTTAACTCAGCGTGCATATGCCTTGAGTTGTGAATAATCGGGTGAAGTAGTGTACACAATATGTGTTGAATACCGGCCAGGAAAACTGGGAAAAAGTTGATACATAACTAAGCTGGAGCAAGGCTCCTTCTGACTTGTAGATTAATATTGCCCTGATACCTATATAATATTTACTAGCTTCTCAACAGCACTCACTCAAACAAATAATACATAATTAAAAACACATAGGAGTTAAGTTCTATTTCTTCGGATGAATGAACCATTTGTGACAAAGTAGCCGGATATTACAACTAGCCAGGTGCACACGATCTACTCTGCTATGAAGCAGAAAATAAAGCAAAGATCGATTCGGTGCCGTACTGCCGTGGAGTGGACAGTCGAGTCCGTTCAAAGAGACATGAAGCAGCGGCAGCAACGATACTGTTGATCATTCTTCACTCATGCCTTGCTGCTGCTACTGCGTTGGACGCAGGATCCAAATCAACTACTACCTCCGGACCTAATTAATCGACGCAGCCACTCGCTAATCACATGTATGAGCAGGCCTCCCTCCGATTGGAGAGAGTACTTTGAAATATTCTTTCTTTCTGAAACTTGGCAGCGAGCATGGAATCGAGTAAAAGGGAAAATTTTCACCTTGATGTTGAGGACGAGCTCCTCCTGAACGGCATCCGTGTGGATTGGGGGCGAGCTCCTCCAGGTCATGGACGCACCCACCCGGCCTTCAGATGCCGCGCTCGCGGCTAGGCAAAGAAGTAGTGGAAGCAGCGCATCGCGGTGTGCCGGAGCTCTGATGGCGTGTATTTCACACGTTCGTTGGGGAACCCCAAGAGAAAGGTATGATGCGCACAGCAGCAAGTTTTCCCTCAGAAAGAAACCAAGGTTTATCGAACCAGGAGGAGCCAAGAAGCACGTTGAAGGTTGATGGTGGCGAAATGTAGTGCGGCGCAACACCAGGGATTCCGGCGCCAACGTGGAACCTGCACAACACAAACCAAGTACTTTGTCCCAACAAAACAGTGAGGTTGTCAATCTCACCGGCTTGCTGTAACAAAGGATTAACCGTATTGTGTGGAAGATGATTGTTTGCAAGAAAACAGTAGAAAACAAGTATTGCAGTAGATTGTATTTCAGTAAAGAAAATGGACCGGGGTCCACAGTTCACTAGAGGTGTCTCTCCCATAAGATAAAAGCATGTTGGGTGAACAAATTACAGTCGGGCAATTGACAAATAAAGAGGGCACCGCGATGCACATACATGACATGATAAATATAGTGAGATTTAATTGGGCATTACGACAAAGTACATAGACCGCCATCCAAGCATCTATGCCTAAAAAGTCCACCTTCAGGTTATCATCCGAACCCCTCCGGTATTAAGTTGCAAACAACAGACAATTGCATTAAGTATGGTGCGTAATGTAATCAATAACTACATCCTCGGACATAGCATCAATGTTTTATCCCTAGTGGCAACAGCACAACACAACCTTAGGGGTTTCTGTCACTCCCAGTATCAATGCAGGCATGAACCCACTATCGAGCATAAATACTCCCTCTTGGAGTTACTAGCATCAACTTGGCCAGAGCCTCTACTAATAACGGAGAGCATGCAAGATCTTAAACAACACATAAACATCAGATTGATAATTACCATAGCATAGTATTCTCTATCCATCGGATCCCGACAAACACAACATATAGTATTACAGATAGATGATCTTGATCATGTTAGGCAGCTCACAAGATCCAACAATGAAGCACATAAGGAGAAGACAACCATCTAGCTACTGCTATGGACCCATAGTCCAGGGGTGAACTACTCACTCATCACTCCGGAGGCGACCATGGCGGTGTAGAGTCCTCCGGGAGATGAATCCCCTCTCCGGCAGGGTGCCGGAGGCGATCTCCTGAATCCCGAGATGGGATTGGCGGCGGCTGCGTCTCTGGAAGGTTTTCCGTATCGTGGCTCTCGGTCGGGGGTTTCGTCACGGAGGCTTTAAGTAGGCGGAAGGGTAGGTCAAGAGGCGGCACGAGGGCCCCACACCACAGGGCGCGCCAAGGGGGCCGCCGCCTAGGGTGTGGCCCTCGTGGCCCCTCTTCGTCTCGTCTTCGGACTTCGGAAGCTTCGTGGCGAAATAGGCCCTGGGCGTTGATTTCGTCCAATTCCGAGAATATTTCCTTACTAGGATTTCTGAAACCAAAAACAGCACAAAACAACAATGGCTCTTCGGCATCTTGTTAATAGGTTAGTTCCAGAAAATGCATAAATATGACATAAAGTGTGCATATAACATGTAGATAACATCAATAATGTGGCATGGAACATAAGAAATTATCGATACGTTGGAGACGTATCAGCATCCCAAGCTTAGTTCTGCTCGTCCCGAGCAGGTAAAACGATAACAAAGATAATTTCTGAAGTGACATGCCATCATAATCTTGATCATACTATTTGTAAAGCATATGTAATGAATGCAGCGATCAAAACAATGGTAATGACATGAGTAAACAAGTGAATCATAAAGCAAAGACTTTTCATGAATAGTACTTCAAGACAAGCATCAATAAGTCTTGCATAAGAGTTAACTCATAAAGCAATAAATCAAAGTAAAGGTGTTGAAGCAACACAAAGGAAGATTAAGTTTCAGCGGTTGCTTTCAACTTGTAACATGTATATCTCATGGATATTGTCAACATAGAGTAATATAACAAGTGCAATATGCAAGTATGTAGGAATCAATGCACAGTTCACACAAGTGTTTGCTTCTTGAGGTGGAGAGAGATAGGTGAACTGACTCAACATAAAAGTAAAAGAATGGTCCTTCAAAGAGGAAAGCATCGATTGCTATATTTGTGCTAGAGCTTTGGTTTTAAAAACATCAAGAGAGCATAAAAATGAAGTTTTGAGAGGTGTTTGTTGTTGTCAACGAATGGTAATGGGTACTCTAACTACCTTATCAACCAGACTTTCAAGAGCGGCTCCCATGAAGGACGTTATTTCTACCACCGTGGTAGATCATCCCTCTTCTCTTTTGTTTACACATGTATTTTAGTGGGGTGGCACTCCTTCCAACCTTTCTTTCACAAACCATGGCTAACCGATTCCATCGGGTGCCTGCCAACAATCTCATACCATGAAGGAGTGCCTTTTTATTTTATTTTTATTATGATGACACTCCTCCCCACCTTTGCTTTCTCAAGCCATGGCTAACCGATTCCATCGGGTGCCGACCAACTTTTCACATACCATGGAGGAGTGTCTATTTGCAAAATTAAGTTGCTTACTGATGAATCAGAGCAACACATGTGAAGAGAATTATTAATGAAGTTAATTAATTGGGGCTGGGAACCCCTTTGCCAGCTCTTTATGCAAAGTTATTGGATAAGCGGATGAAGCCACTAGTCCATTGTGAAAGTCTGTCCGAAGTAAATGACAAGATTGAAAGATAAAACACCACATACTTCCTCATGAGCTATAAAACATTGACACAAATAAGAGATGATAAATTTTGAATTGTTTAAAGGTAGCACTCAAGCAATTTACTTTGGAATGGCGGAAAATACCATGTAGTAGGTAGGTATGGTGGACACAAATGGCATAGTGGTTGGCTCAAGTATTTTGGATGCATGAGAAGTATTCCCTCTCGATACAAGGTTTAGGCTAGCAAGGTTATTTGAAACAAACACAAGGATGAACGGTACAGCAAAACTCACATAAAAGACATATTGTAAACATTATAAGACTCTACACCGTCTTCCTTGTTGTTCAAAACTCAATACTAGATATTATCTAGACTCTAGAGAAACCAAATATGCAAACCAAATTTAGCAAGCTCTATGTATTTCTTCATTAATGGGTGCAAAGTATATGATGCAAGAGCTTAAACATGAGCACAACAATTGCCAAGTATCACATTATCCAAGACATTATAGCAATTACTACATGTAGCATTTTCCAATTCCAACAATATAACAATTTAACGAAGAAGAAACTTCGCCATGAACATTATGAGTAAAGCCTAAGGATATATTTGTCCATATGCAACAGCGGAGCGTGTCTCTCTCCCACAAAGTGAATGCTAGGATCCAACTTTATTCAAACAAAACAAAAAACAAAAAAACAAACCGACGCTCCAAGCAAAGTGCATAAGATGTGACGGAATAAAAATGTAGTTTCAGGGGAGGAACCTGATGATGTTGTCGATGAAGAAGGGGATGCCTTGGGCATCCCCAAGCTTAGACGCTTGAGTCTTCTTAGAATATGCAGGGGTGAACCACCGGGGCATCCCCAAGCTTAGAGCTTTCACTCCTCTTGATCATAGTATATCATACTCCTCTCTTGATCCTTGAAAACTTCCTTCACACCAAACTTCAAGCAAACTCATTAGAGAGTTAGTGCACAATAAAAATTTACATGTTCAGAGGTGACACAATCATTCTTTACACTTCTGGACATTGCATAAAGCTACTGGACATTAATGGATCAAATAAATTCATCCAACATAGCAAAAGAGGCAATGCGAAATAAAAGGCAGAATCTGTCAAAACAGAACAGTTCGTAAAGACGAATTTTAAAATGGCACCAGACTTGCTCAAATGGAAAACTCAAAACTAATGAAAGTTGCGTACATATCTGAGGATCACTCACGTAAATTGGCATAATTTTCTGAGTTTCCTACAGAGAATTAGACCCAGATTCGTGACAGCAAAGAAATCTGTCTCTGCGCAGTAATCCAAATCTAGTATGAACCTTACTATAGAGACTTTACTTGGCACAAAAACATGATAAGGAGAGGTTGCTACAGTAGTAAACAACTTCCAAGACTCAAATATAAAACAAAGTGCTGTAGTAAAAACAATGGGTTGTCTCCCATAAGCGCTTTTCTTTAACGCCTTTCAGCTAGGCGCAGAAAGTGTAATCAAGTAACATCAAGAGATGAAGCATCAACATCATAATTTGCTCTAATAATAGAGTCATAAGGTAACTTCATTCTTTTTCTAGGAAAGTGTTCCATACCTTTCTTGAGAGGAAATTGATATTTAATATTACCTTCCTTCATATCAATAGTAGCACCAACGGTTCGAAGAAAAGGTCTTCCCAATATAATGGGACAAGATGCATTGCATTCAATATCCAAGACAACAAAATCAACGGGACAAGGTTATTGTTAACCACAATATGAACATTATCAACTCTCCCCAAAGGTTTCTTTTTAGCATTATCAGCGAGATTAACATCCAAATAACAATTCTTTAATGGTGGCAAGTCAAGCATATCATAGACTTTCTTAGGCATAACAGAAATACTTGCACCAAGATCACATAAAGCATTACAATCAAAATCATTGACCCTCATCTTAATGATGGGCTCCCAACCATCTTCTAACTTTCTAGGAATAGAAGTTTCACGTTTTAGTTTCTCTTCTCTACCTTTTATGAGAGCATTTGTAATATGTTTTGTGAAAGCCAAATTTATAGTACTAGCATTAGGACTTTTAGCAAGTTTTTGCAAGAACTTTATAACTTCAGAGATGTGACAATCATCAAAATCTAAATCATTATGAGCTACAGCAATGGGATCATCATTCCCAAGGTTGGAAAAAATTTCAGCAGCTTTATCACAAGCAGTTTCAGCAGTTTTAGCAATTTCAGGCAGTTTTGTTCGCTTTGCACTAGGAGTAGAAACATTGCCAACACCAATTATTTTACCATTAATAGTAGGAGGTGCAGCAACATGTGAGGAATCAACATTACTAGTGGTGGTAATAGTCCAAACTTTAGCTACATTATTCTCTTTAGCTAGTTTTTCATTTTCTTCTCTATCCCACCTAGCACGCAGTTCAGCCATTAATCTTATATTCTCATTAATTCTAACTTGGATGGCATTTGCTGTAGTAGTAATCTTATTTTCAATATCCTCAGGTTTAGCAGCCATTTTATTAATTAAAGAAGATTGTGATGCAGACATGTATGAGATTCGGTTTTCAGCATTTGCAAGTTTAGTTTGCAACCCAGAAATCTCCATATTCAGATTTTCAAGTTGATTTCCTATATTCTTCAACAAGGTGGATTGTTCATTCATAGTTTTAGTAAACAATTTATTTTGCTCATATTATGATTGCATAAAGCTCTTGGTGGATCTTTCAATTTCTAATATCTTTTCCTCATTAGGTGAAACATATCCACCATAAGAGTTACCATTAGCAGGATATGGCCTAGAATTTTGAGCAACCAATGAAGCTAACGGAATATTATTAGGATCAACATTAGTCCTACCATTCACAAGCATAGACATAATCACATCAATCTTATCACTCAAGGAGGAGGTTTCTTCAACAGAATTTACCTTCTTACCTTGTGGAGCTCTTTCCGTGTGCCATTCAGAGTAATTTATCATCATATCATCAAGAAGTTTTGTAGCCGCCCCCAATGTGATGGACATAAAGGTACCTCCAGCAGCTGAATCCAATAAATTCCGCGAAGAAAAATTAGTCCTGCATAGAAGGTTTGGATGATCATCCAAGTAGTCAGTCCATGGGTTGGGCAATTCTTTACCAAAGATTTCATTCTCTCCCAAGATTGAGCAACATGTTCAGTATCTAATTGCTTAAAATTCATTATGCTACTTCTCAAAGATATAATTTTAGCGGGAGGATAATATCTACCAATAAAAGCATCCTTACATTTAGTCCATGAATCAATACTATTCTTAGGCAAAGATAGCAACCAATCTTTAGCTCTTCCTCTTAATGAGAAAGGAAACAATTTCAATTTAATAATATCACCATCTACATCCTTGTACTTTTGCATTTCACAAAGTTCAACAAAATTATTAAGATGGGTAGCAGCATCATCAGAACTAATACCAGAAAATTGATCTCTCATGACAAGATTTAGTAAAGCAGGTTTAATTTCAAAGAATTCTGCTGTAGTAGCAGGTGGAGCAATAGGTGTGCATAGGAAATCATTATTATTAGTGGTTGTGAAGTCACACAACTTAGTGTTTTCAGGAGTATTCATTTTAGCAATAAATAAAACAAACTAGATAAAGTAAATGCAAGTAACTAATTTTTTTGTGTTTTCGATATAGAGAGCAAGACAATAAATAAAGTAAAACTAGCAACTAATTTTTTTGTGTTTTGTTTAGGTGCAGCAAACAAAGTAGTAAATAAAATAAAGCAAGACAAAAACAAAGTAAAGAGATTGAGAAGTGGAGACTCCCCTTGCAGCGTGTCTTGATCTCCCCGGCAACGGCGCCAGAAAAAGAGCTTGATGGCGTGTATTTCACACGTTCGTTGGGGAACCCCAAGAGGAAGGTATGATGCGCACGAGCAGTTTTCCCTCGAGAAGAAACCAAGGTTTATCGAACCAGGAGGAGCCAAGAAGCACGTTGAAGGTTGATGGTGGCGAAATGTAGTGCGGCGCAACACCAGGGATTCCGGCGCCAACGTGGAACCTGCACAACACAAACCAAGTACTTTGTCCCAACGAAACAGTGAGGTTGTCAATCTCACCGGCTTGCTGTAACAAAGGATTAACCGTATTGTGTGGAAGATGATTGTTTGCAAGAACACAGAAAACAAGTATTGCAGTAGATTGTATTTCAGAAAGAAAATGGACCGGGGTCCACAGTTCACTAGAGGTGTCTCTCCCATAAGATAAAAGCATGTTGGGTGAACAAATTACAGTCGGGCAATTGACAAATAAAGAGGGCACCGCGATGCACATACATGACATGATAAATATAGTGAGATTTAATTGGGCATTACGACAAAGTACATAGACCGCCATCCAACGCATCTATGCCTAAAAAGTCCACCTTCGGTTATCATCCGAACCCCTCCGGTATTAAGTTGCAAACACAGACAATTGCATTAAGTATGGTGCGTAATGTAATCAATAACTACATCCTCGGACATAGCATCAATGTTTTATCCCTAGTGGCAACAGCACAACACAACCTTAGGGGTTCTTGTCACTCCCCAGTATCAATGCAGGCATGAACCCACTATCGAGCATAAATACTCCCTCTTGGAGTTACTAGCATCAACTTGGCCAGAGCCTCTACTAATAACGGAGAGCATGCAAGATCTTAAACAACACATAAACATCAGATTGATAATTACCATAGCATAGTATTCTCTATCCATCGGATCCCGACAAACACAACATATAGTATTACAGATAGATGATCTTGATCATGTTAGGCAGCTCACAAGATCCAACAATGAAGCACATAAGGAGAAGACAACCATCTAGCTACTGCTATGGACCCATAGTCCAGGGGTGAACTACTCACTCATCACTCCGGAGGCGACCATGGCGGTGTAGAGTCCTCCGGGAGATGAATCCCCTCTCCGGCAGGGTGCCGGAGGCGATCTCCTGAATCCCCGAGATGGGATTGGCGGCGGCTGCGTCTCTGGAAGGTTTTCCGTATCGTGGCTCTCGGTACTGGGGGTTTCGTCACGGAGGCTTTAAGTAGGCGGAAGGGTAGGTCAAGAGGCGGCACGAGGGCCCCACACCACGGGGCCGCGCGGCCAAGGGGGGGCGCCTGGGGTGTGGCCCCTCGTGGCCCCTCTTCGTCTCGTCTTCGGACTTCGGAAGCTTCGTGGCGAAATAGCCCTGGGCGTTGATTTCGTCCAATTCCGAGAATATTTCCTTACTAGGATTTCTGAAACCAAAAACAGCAGAAAACAGCAACTGGCTCTTCGGCATCTTGTTAATAGGTTAGTTCCAGAAAATGCATAAATATGACATAAAGTGTGCATATAACATGTAGATAACATCAATAATGTGGCATGGAACATAAGAAATTATCGATACGTTGGAGACGTATCAAGCTCCCGCGTTGCGGCGACCTTGGAGGCGGCCGGTCACCAGGGTTGGCTAGGAGCAGCCCTTGCTGCCTTGGACGAGCAGCGGCTACCACGACCGGTAAATCGACGGCAAGGCCAGCCAGAGGCGAGCCGAACCGCGCGAGACCGGGCACCTTTGTACTCGACGCCGGCCGGCAGGCCCGTTGCTAGGTTTAGCAAAGATCCGCGATTTGGGGCCCTCCTGAACGGCGGCGGCGGCGGCGAGGGAACGATCCGGGGGTGAGGAGACGGAGATGCATCGTCAGGCTGGGAGGTTCGGGTGGCCGGCGAGCAGCGGCGTGTCAATGTTTTGGGGTCTCGAGAAGAATGGGGAGAGTCCAGAGTGACAGAAAAAGATGCGTGATCAATTTTTGTGGGGCAATTCGCCGGATGTTGTTCCATTGGCTGAACATGGGTCGACGAAATATGAAAAAGTACTGTATATTAATTGTGCATAGAGATACGCTCACAAAAAAAATTGTGCATAGAGATCGAAGACATTAAATATGAAAACGTTAATCATGCGTCAATCCACGACGAGGATTACAAGGACAACTATGATGCGGCGGCGCCAATACTGATTTTGCATCCTTCTTCCCTCAAAAAATAAGAATACTTTGCATGGGTCTCATTTTGTGTATGCAAAACGTAAACTAAACCATGACTACCCCATGAAGACGATAAGCACACCGCCGGAGAAAGATCATGCCTTCATCACCTTCCAACGCGACACCGTCGTGTGAAATCCGTTTCCGCCTCTAAAGAAGGGCCCTGCCTTCTCGCCCTTCGGGTGTTGTACCGTCGAGAAGTAGAGCAGCTCACCCGAGAGCATGAATGCACAACATAGGCCAAATCACCGGGGAAGAAAGCCTTGAGCATGACCACCTCTACATGCGAGCTTCCGACCAACAGCTTCGCCGACGACCACACCAACCAATCGACAAGACACAAGATTTTGGACCAGGTCACCACCAAAGACACGGCAAGAAGATCCACGCCACCGCAGCTCCTCTGTAGTTGCCACACACAGCACCGACCACCTTCCATAGACCCAAGGTGGTGCCTCCAAGGAGGATAACGACGCGACTTGGGGTTTTCACCCGGGTAAGGGAAGGAAGGGAAAGGGATGTACCTCGACGTAGCCCCCCAAGGAGGAAAGTGGCGTCATAGACGTCGCCAACGCCGGGCCGCTACCGTCGGCCTAGGATTTCTCCCCGACAGAGCCCCCGCCCCACCAACCTGAGAGGGCTCCAGATCTAGAGGAATTGAAGCCCAGTGACTGGGATCCACGCGGTGCGGAGTCATCGTCTTCAGATCTGGAGGAGGTCAACGGGGTGACCCCCGCGCTACAACCGCCGTCTACCATACCCTTGCCGCCCGTGCGACCAAGGAGGACGGTCAGCAGCACCGGCGAGAGCCTCTCGCCGCCAGGACCCATGCCGCCCTCACCCGACGAGGCCACCGCCACGGGTGTCGAAGCGCTCCATCAGAGAAGCAGAGCCGCGAGATCCTTGGCACCACCGTCCTTGGCAGATCGCGCGGGCTTTCCGACGGTCTCCTCTGGCGGTGGCAAGGGGGCGAAGGTGGGGGATATGGGGCTCGGTGGCTAGGGTTTCATCGCCGCCCGAGTCGCCCCAGAGCCCCTCGCCTGACGCTTCATGTCAAGTGTGTTCGAGACAACTTTAATCGCGGTTGTCAGCGCTGAGGACACATCGGCTGGCCCGTACTCCTTCTGCACCATAGGCTCCACCACCGGCGTGGATGATCTTCTCTGTGAGCGTAGACTAGTCAATAAATTATAAAGTGATTTTATCGTTGACAATATTACAGTTATAACCGCGTGGACCCAAAAAATGATAATCCCTCCGTCCCATGGAACATGTTTGATTTTCTCTAAATTTAGATGTATGTATACACTAAATTGTATGTAGATCAAGGAATCTTGCCGAAAACCGGAATTCTCATTGCCCGACACGAGAAACATTGGTATCGTTGAAAATAATTCGGACATATTCGAATTTAAAATTCCTTACAAGTTCCAATATTATACGCATGTCAGTACAAACACATTCATCTACTTGTTGTGGTGGTTAGCCGATTTGCAAGTAGTGGTGATGCAAGTTGTCCATTATTACTTATTAGGGTACCCTTTACCCTCTTTGTCTAAAAATTGAACTAACTTTTATGCATGTCATTGTCAAGTTAGTTCATTTTTGGACTAAAAAGGGTAGAGGGTACCCTAATGATTGACCACTTGCATCTATAGCAAGTAATCCTCGGATCTCGGGTTCGAGTATTTTGTACGACACATTTCTTATTTTTAACAGTTAAACTTAATGTGTGGCAAAAATATATATAGAAAGGAGGCGCCCGGCCCGCGCGGGGTACGAGCCGGCACCCTATCCTGCTAGTCAAAGGGGCGGAGCTTAGACCACTACTCCATGCAAATACTAGTGTAGTAGTATGTATGGATGGCAGTTATATTAGTTTTGACATCAAAAAATTGAATTCAAAATTCGTTTGAAATAACTCTGACGGAAAATAGTCAAGATTTTCAAGATTTCGCGGTAACCGATAATTTCGGTGCCCTCTGGTAAAAAAGGTGGACCGAGAAAAAAAAAACCTTGATGTAGATACATCGAAACTTTGATAAATCCTAAAATACTATGTTTCATGAGAGCGGAGGGACGATCTTTGTATGAATGAAAAGTTCATAGTAACCCGGGGTAGTAGAGAGTTGCACGCTGGGTGAATCGATCTAGCTACGAGTCGGACAAAGAGCCATGCATCTGAATCCACGTACATACATGCATTGCACTGAACACTCAATAATTTTAGCTGGCTCGACCTGATCGATGAACATACAGAAGGCCACGATGACGTGACCTTGCCGTTTGAAGCTAGCTAGCCTACTTGCACTACCACCATATCTACGTACGTGCTCACTGGAAACTAGCTTGCTCTCCTTTTTTCCTTAGCAACGAAGCTAAGTGGCACTTGCTCCCTACATCCCCAGTCCTTGCTAGTACAAAAGTTATCTTCATGTTTTACCGCTAGATGAAAAATACATACAATTTGGAATTTAAAAAAAGAATATACATGTGCAAGTTTTTCACTTGCGCGTAGATAGAAAGTGAGTCGATCGAGACGTGCAACCAGAGAATCATAACAAACTATGCCGTCTACTAAAAGAGTGACATGGAGACGCGGGAGCACGCCACAAATGTGGGTGAAAGTGGTGGTTACACCAAGGATAGTACTACGTCGTGGCGGCCTTATATATATAGGCGGATCGGGTAGGATACTATGGATGTGTATCGCTATAGTCGATGGATATGTACGATGCTCCTTTAAGGTGCATGTGCTCGACCGTGACGACGGTGATGAGTGGATGGCACCGGCGGTATGTAGACATGTTTTCCATATTGATTTATCAAATGCATTTAAATGGGGCTCCTCGTCTTCCACGCACATGCGTTGACGACGTTGTTGCGGCTTTAGCGTCAGGGCATTAAAGACAATGCAGCAACCTAGCCTTTTAAAGGGGCACTGGCGGCGGCGATTTCCTCGCCCACGCCATTGCCATCGCCCTAGCCCTCGCCACCCACTTTATCACCGACGTCATGGGTAAAAGCTGGCCCTTCTACAAGACGAAGCACGACGGCGAGGTCGGCTCCTCGCGTGGCGGCAAGAAGCCGCGACAACGCCGCTACGTCCCGGTGGAGTTTGCGCGCTAGTTGTGGGAGGAGAGCCGACCGGTACCATGGCCGGATTTAATAGGAGGAGGCTCGCACCTCAACTCCTGCCGTGCCACGTGAGGGACGAGACCGACACAACAAGGTCTGGCAGTGTCGGCTCATACTGCCGCTAGATCTGCGCGAAGCTCCGGCATTCGCCCTCAACTCATACAACTGTATCACGTTCGGGACGTCGGAGTTCAAGATGGCAGTACTGGCTACCTTTCCGCCTCCTCCTCCTCCGCTGCCAGTGCTAGGCTTGCCATGGGACATGCCTGGGATCATCAACCTCACCGGTGATGACAAAGGCGTTGCTCCATTTTAGATTCTTATGTTTCGAGGCCGTGAGGGTGACACCGCTTCATGAATATGATTATCCGAGAGGACGATTGTGAACTTGTAATGCAAAACTACCACTCCAAAGCGATCGAACCAATTCCTATAAGAAGTTGTTCTCTTTTATTTAATATTATTATTATGTTTCTATGACCTATTATAAAATAGACAAAGATTAAAGTTACATGATCACCACTTTGTAGTAAAATCTATGGGAGGGGTAGACATCTTGGGACCCTCGAAACATAATTACGATGGTGGGAGTCTTTTGATCATTTGGCTTATGATTCAAATGTTAAGTTGGGGATCTCCAACCTTTTTGGATTTAAAGCATACTGTTTTCCTTATGTAATACACGCTGGAAACATTATGATTACAATCTAAAGAGAACGAAAATTGGTCTTCATATATTTGTAAATACCATGAGATGACAAGATAATGTATATTTTACACTCTTGGGTTAAACAACTAGGATTATATGACAATATTTGATCGTGTTGAAATCTTAGCTAGTAACTTGGTTTGATTGAGATTTTACGGGAACCTAGCGCAATCGTATATCTTCCATACAGCCATCACCGCACCCGGCCTTGTTCCGGCAAACCAATTAAGACGCCTAGGCTCAAACCCTCGCGCAACAGCAACCAACGACCTTGACAACATGATTCCATTCGGGACCTCGATAGCATGATTCCATTCGGGTGATAAATCACTTGACTCACCATGAAAATCGCTCTTCCTATTTTTTTAAAATGTAATGAGATGACAAGACAATGTCTATTATATACTTTTGGGTTAAACAACTAGGATTCTATGACGGTCGTTAATCGTGTTGCAATATTAGCTAGTGACTTTGCCTCACCTAGATCTTTTGGGAACTTCGTATATCGTTCATACAACCATCGCGGGACCCCTGCTCCGGCAAACCAAGAAGCATAGGCTCAAACCGTCAAACGACAAGAACAGTCTCGACACCGTGATTCCATTCGGGCGACAAAACACTTGACTCACCGATTGCAACTCCGCAATATCTACTTCTAGTGAAGCTCAATTCAAAACTTCTTTGCTATAGTTTTTTTTATCCGAGAGAGAGAGAGACATGTAAAGAACGTGTCATGCATGCAATGTGTGTGATTCAATAGTCGGTAGGAGAGCTAGGCAAATAAATTCCCGCGCTAAAAACGAATTTGGTATTTGGGCCGAGGCGTAAAGTCCTACTCGCGCGATTTGATGCCAGGGGAGACGGAGTCCAAAACAACCCAGCCCAAACCCTACGCCGCATTTCCCTCCCCATTCCATTCAGCTACCCAACGAAATCCAAATCGAACGCCGCCGCCGCTCTTCCCCATCGCCGGCCACCTCCCCTCCGTCGTCCCCTTCTCCATCCGGCCAAGCTCCACCCGCTCCCGAGCCCCACGCACAAGATCGATCTCCGCCGCCATGGACTCGCGAAGGAGAGAGAGAA
This sequence comes from Lolium multiflorum, assembly GCA_030979885.1. Taxonomy (NCBI): domain Eukaryota; kingdom Viridiplantae; phylum Streptophyta; class Magnoliopsida; order Poales; family Poaceae; genus Lolium; species Lolium multiflorum. The sequence continues at coordinate 14,015,756 of CM061751.1, forward strand.
AGGCGGCGTCCCCAAGAACGCTCTGCGTCGCGGCGGCTCGTTCGCCGGTGCGCTCGTGCGCTGTTAGGGCAGCGCGCAGCGCTCCGTCGAACCTGCTGCCCGCGTCTCGCGCGTGGCTGACGGGTGCTGCTTCACGCCGGCGAGGTGGTGCAGGCCGTCCGGACGCGGCGGCGCAGCTCCGCCGTTCTGCGCTCCGTCCTCGCCGTCGACCAGACCGTGGCCTCGCCGCGCCCTGCTCCGGGGCGTCGTCGTGCAGGTATGGTATCCAAACCCTAATCTTTATCCTTTTTGCCCCCTAATTCAGTTTTCTTGACTGGAAAATTGTTTCTCTGCAGATGCACATGAGCAGCAGTAGTAACGAGGCGTTCTAGTACTACAGCCGCCGGTACAGGAGCTTCTCCGGCCAGGAGTCGATCACATCCGTTGGTGCTGCCTTGAGAGGGGCTGCATGTTTTCAGGTATGGGAAGGTCTTACCGTGTTGGTTCAAGACACTCTTACCTGCGGACTTGGGAAGCTCTGTATACTGGCTACAGGGACGAGCATATCTATTTGATATGGATTTATGGGGCCTAGATAGGCTGAAACTGCAATTTGGTTGAAACTTGCGTACATTTGGTGGTAACACTGTTAGCTGTCAGTTTTAATGGATGACTAGTCTGCTATCCATGTCACGTAATCTCCACCCCCACTCACGTTAGTATCCTGTCAAATTGGGATTGTTGCTTTACATCTCTCATGTGTAACTCATATTGTTTCTTTTCCTTTCTTCAGAATCAACAAGAACTAAAATGGGATCAGTAGTATTGATTTTCAACTCTGGAGCGTCTTGATTTTCTTAGTCATCCAAGTTTGATTCCCCTCTGTGATGCCCAGCAATTATCTTTGGTTTGTCTGTATGCGTTGGCCACTTCCCTTGAACGGTTTAGCACCATCGATTTACAGCTAGGACTTGTAACCCCTAAACTAGTTTATACCTGGATGCATATCTATGGTATTGGAGCTTTAGTAAGGTTTCGTAAAATTGTGTGCATTACAAAACCTGATGCTCTCAAGTCTCAAACTTAAATCTGAGTACATTGATATGAAAACTGCTGGTCTAGATTTCTATCAGAATTGTATATTTTCATGCATCGGGTTTATGTGATATGCATGTCTGTGCATCATAAAGAGCGGGCTGGTTGTATGCGTCAGGTTTTATGAACCATGTATTTGCAGAGTGCCAACAAAAAGATCTATGCCGGTATCCAGAATTTAGAAAAGGAGTATCTTAATAAAAGAAGTTAACTCACCTGCTATTGCTGACTATTGATAAGGGAAAACATCTTTGTTTCCAGCCTTGCTCTAAACATTGACTCGTGATATGCGGAATTAGCTAGTTCGAGCTGCTCGAGATGCAAGAATACGCAGTGCTATTTCTGCCCATTAGCTCTTCATTGCAGATTAATAGAACAAATTCAAGCTACTACATGTTTATATGAAACTAAATCAAGTTTTGAGATCAATTTCCACTGATGTCTATTTCATTCTAATTGGGAAAGTGCAGCGCTAGTTTAATGCATGAATCGGTTCATAATTGTTTGGCTGTAGTATTTGTCTTCATATGCTAGTATCGGGCCCCTCTTCTGTAGTGGATCATTCAAATTGATTTTATTTTACAAGCACTCCTAATTTCTTCTCTACTTTATGCAGGAAGTGACACGGGCACCGGAGGTTTGGCTGTAATTTGGACTTGTACAAGGGCACCGGAGGCTTTGATGTAATTTGGCTATCAGGTACTTGTTATCTTTACGATCTTGTGATAAGTGTACGTGCTCTGCATAATGACCATGGTGCATTCAATTGATAAATTGTGTTTATTCTGTAATAGTTTAATTGTACTCATTTCTTTTCTAATGTACAACCTTCTTCTAATATGTTAGGTGCATAAGAATATGTGGTAAGGCTTCTGTTGGGCAAGCCGTGGTGGGGAGTTCAGCGCACCGCAACCGAGGTGGTGGTGCTATCTCGGTATCGGCTACAATTTTCTCAGGTGAGGGACACCCGTTTGCCCCCATCTCTTGTTCCTGGTTTGGTGCGCTGTGGATCTGCACATGCTTGCATTTGTTTTTGGAATTTGCATCCCGATGCCTACCAACAGCTCCTAGATCAGTAGAGAGCTTTAGGTGAAAAGTTCAGATATTTATGTTTCAATTTCCATGTGAGCGAGTACATGTACATCCAGATAAGTTTTAGTTTTGGTTTGATCTAATATCGACTCATGATATGCATGATTAGCTAGTCCGAGCTATCAAGATGCATGCCACCGACAGTTGCAAAAGCCATCGGCTTGTTTTGTCTTGGTTTCTTTTTCCGTTGAATCTTAATATCCAGAAAGTATACCATGGATGTGACTTTGTACTTGACTTGCATGTTTCTTGAACTATTGCTTTGTTTTATTGCATTCTTTGTGCAAGTGTAATGTCTGCCTGTTGATAAATTTTCTGGGTTGCATCACTTGAAGGAATCTGGAAGACCTGGAGCGGTGGCCTTCTTCCATTGATAAAGTGTATTTGTTTTCCCATAGTAGCTTAATTGTACTCATTTCTTTTCTAATATGCAATATTTTTCTAATATGTGAGGTGCATCAGAGTATGCAGTGCGGCTGCTGCTCGGTAGACAGTGACGGTGAGTTAACCGTGCCGCAACTGCGGTGGTGGTGCCATCATGGCTGCGCCTAAACTTCTGTCTGGTAATTCCTCTAGTCAATGCACTGGGTTCGGCCATCAAGCCGTTGAACATTTAATTATTTGTGGTTCTTATCACTGGATTGTGCTCCTGGTTTCGTAGATTAGATGGTCCTAGTTTTTATTTATCTCTAATGTCTAAAATGAGTAACGATGGTGTTGTTGCCTTCTTCCTCGAGTTGGCCATCAAGCTGAGTTGTTGATATTAGCATTTTTAGAATTGTTAACTCATAAAGGCCTCGGTAGAGGATTTTCTTGCGCTGCTCTACCAGTTCAACATGATCTGTATTCATATGCTTCACCGTGCTGTTCAACTGGTGCTAGCATGCTTGAAAATAACAGGGAATGCCTTTTGATATTAGTTTCCTAATTATAACATTTTTTTCTTGGAAAAGTGTGAATTGTGGCAGTATTTTCGCATTAGAAATGATTAAATTACTTCTAGTGTAGAAGCACTAGAAGTACTTTGTTTATGTTGCTAGGTTTAAATTTGGTTTAGGGAAAGGAAAGATAGAATTGGCATGATTGTTGATTGTGCACATTGCATTTCTGGTTACTTACAAGATGTGCACGTGCTGTGCTTGGTGGTGGACGTATCCAATCTAGCTATTTCATCTTTGTGTTGTGCATGGTGCTGGATAAATCTAATTCATATCTTTGTTATTGTGGTAATTCTGGTTATAGTAGATAAGAACAGCGTTTGTCATACTGACGATGTGTTGTTCTTTTTCAAGGGCAAGGAGGACTAAATGACAGGCAATAGGTGCATTCTTGTTGCTGCTAATGGAGGAAGGTCGGCATGCGGCTCAGCAGTCAGCATGGTCTTGGTCACAGGCACAACCCTGCTCGAGGGGCCCACCAGCAGATCGCACTTGGCTGCCTTGAATTTGTTTGTTGACAGGGGAACTAGCTGGATTTGACTATGTTTTCTGGGTGAAGTGTAGCTGCACGGTCCATGGTTTTGGTGTTTTAAGTTGTGAGAACCTTGGCTGGGTCGATCTGTGAGGCAATGAATGTGTGTTGCGGGTCAAATATTCTGCTAGCTTTGTTGTCGTGATGTGTGGTAAAATTTGAAGCAAGACATTTCATTCAATATGCCGTGCTGGGTATTATTTAAAAAGGGGTAATGGTCTTGCCAAAATTTGAACTTTTAGAGGTTAGCAATGCATTTACTAGTTTATACTCCTATTTCTTAGAAGAAAGGTTGATACTTGAAAAGAAAGAAAATCTAGATAATCTGGAGCTGATCCATTAGGACCAGCCCTTGTACTAGAGGTAAACAAAAACAGAGCTGGGAGAGGCTAGGTTAGGTGCTACTTGTACGTTTAGCTGCAGCTGGAACATAAGAAGAAAGAAAATGTAGATAATTTGTTTACACACGGTCATCTGCAGCTGGAACCTTGTAGTACCAGGGAAAACGAAAATTTAATCCATTTACAGGCTCCGATGTATAATCTCTATGAAGCACCTTATCGAGATGACAAGTAGGGAAAGGTAACAAACCGGCGTATACTACTTAACGAGGCGGATAGTAATGCATATGCAGGAAAATAGCACCAGATGGCCTAAACTTGGGCCATACTGGAGTGCCCATGACTAAGGGCATGTACTATGCTGGGGAAAGCAATCTTCCCTTGTGGCCTCCACGTAGCCAAGAGAAGGCAAGGAAATATATAGTACAATGCTTTATTCCTTAGGGTCTTCTCTTGCACATTAAATGGTTGCTAAAATGTAGGGATCAACCGTAACCTGCAGATATGGGAAAATAAATCGTACAACGCTAATATTAGCCTTCTCATTCTTAATAAGAGAAGATCCCTTGCGGAAGGGAAGGCACGGGCCTTTCTTGGCTCTCTCTCCTATCCACGTTTGCAACTATCCTACGTGGAGATGTTAAGAGAAGGCTGACGTAGGAGCATTGTACATGCCCTAATCACCGAAACGTGTGCCATGTAGGATTGCCAATAACTAATGACGGAGTTTTAGGAGAGGGAGCAATTGGTTTAGTATTCCCAAGAAAACTCCCCGATCTCTCCTCCCTCTGAGTGGGCAATTACTTCACCTCAGCGATCCAAGGCATTTTGCATCTGCATCATCCACCAGCTACCAACAACAAGCATACTCTAGGAGGGTGTGCTCGTCGACGTGCCTCACTAGCCATTTGTTCGAAGACGATGTTGATGATTGTGCAGTTGACGGTGAGGTGGGAGAGGCGATGGCGTGAAGTCCCTGATGGCGATGCCGCGCCTGCCGCGCCTGCCGACCCTGCCTGACACAGCCTAGCGGCACACACTAGGACGTGTGGTTGACTCCAAGCGCGTAGTGGATAACGTCATGGGCAAGATGGTCGACATTGCAGTGAACACAATGTCATGGGATCCTGGGTCTAAATAATAAAACGACGGCAATTGGGGAAGAGTTGCGAGATTTCAAGGATCGGTTAGGGAGGAGATGAACATAAATATCGGTTTGGAGGTGCGGGCACAAATCTTTTTTCCCGCGAGAAATCTGGATGCATACGGTTCGTGTGATGGAATGAGAACCGGACGACGTCGAATGAGTCCATCGAATGGGTCAGGTCCTCCTTGTTTGATTCGTCCGTGGAATTGATTAGCGCCAGGGCATTAAAGACAATGCAGCAACCAATCCTTTTGAAGGGGCACTGGCGGCGGGCATTTCCTCGCCCATGCCATTGCCATCCACCCACTTTATTACCGACGCCATGGGTAAAAGCTGGCCCTTCTACAAGACGAAGCACGACGGCGTCACGTGGCGGCAAGAAGCGGCGACAGTGCCGCTACGTCCCGGTGGAGTTTGCGTGCCAATTGTGGGAGGAGAGCCGGTGGGTACCATGGTCGGATTTAACAGGAGGAGGCTCGTACCTCAACTCCTGCCGCGTTACGTGAGGGACGAGAGCGGCGCAACGAGGTCCAGCAGCGCCGGCTCATACTGCCGCTGGATCTGCGCGAAGCTCTGGCCTTCGCCCTCAACTCATACAACTAGATCACGTTTGAGACTACGTCAGAGTTCGAGGCGGCGGCGGCGCTAGCTACCTTTTCGCCTCGTCCTCCTCCGCTGCCGGTTCTAGGCTTGCCATGGGACATGCCGAGGATCATCGACCTCACCGGCAACGACAAGATGCCTAGTAGGCGTAGCTCCGTTTTAGATTTCTTATGTTCTTTTCTACTATTTAAACTATGTATTTCTTTCAATAAAAAATTGGAAGAAAAAATAATTATACGTCAAGTCGTCGGGGATGCAAACGATTAATCAATCGTGAACCAAAACTAATCTAGCGTTCGTGACCCGACGCAAATGGTAAACGCACGGTCACTTTTGCCGTCGGGCCGCTGGAGATGCTCTAAGAGAGGTGGCACGCAGGATGTGGTGGACGTGCATGTGCATGCCGCTGCTCCCACGGCCGATAAAACGACGGCAAGGCGAGCCGAAGCACGCGATCATTTGAAACTCTAGCTATAGCTGGCACATTCGTACGTCCCCAGTCGATGGACGTATACAAAAATGTCTACATGCGTGTAGCGGTGTACTAGTAGGCCTTTATCGTACGCTAGCGGAGTACTAGGATTTGAAATCTTGAAAAATGCAAGTGTTTGACTAGCGCGCGTATAGAGATGGAGAAAGTGAGCCGAGAGCGTGGAATTAATCGGCCGGGTGGAATTAAGCTACGAGTAGAAATTAATTAATGCGCGGGACCCGAACGCATGCCGAATGGATGGATACGGCACGCATCGCATACACACACCATCCAGCAACGAGCAGGCAACATAATAAACCTGACCAACGGATCGTGTTTTCGGCGTGCCGGCCCGTGTCAAAACGCACTCTGCGGGGCCCATTAGCTACTCCCTCCGTCCACAAATAAGTGGACATCTAGCCTCTAAACTGTGTCCACAAAAGAGTGTACTTCTATCTTCCCAATGCACTTTAATTGCTTCTCTCTCATCGCACGGAAATCAAACCCAATAATATTAAGCATATGTTCTCCTTACAAGACTTAGCTCATTGGAGGTGAAATAATTGAAGTGGAGAGATGCATCTTCCCAATGCACTTTTTACTTCACTTCATAATTTGTCTTGAAAACCCCGCATGTACACTTATTTGTGGACGGAGGGAGTAGCTTCGAAGCCACACACTAAAACTAAATATTCTTCGCTACTAAAAAAAATACTCATTCCTTAACAACGAAGCTAACTCCAGCCGCGCTACAGCTTCTGCTTCGCTGTCCACACCCCGTCACCGGCGGCGGCGGGCCTGTCTGCAGTCCGCTGCCTTAGGAGCCTGAAAAACGCCGGATCCCCCGGATCGCGAGGTGGATGGCCGGCGTCGAGGTGAAGCCCGGTGACGCGACCGAAGGGGACGTGGCCGCCGCTCGCGATGACGACCCGCAGCCGCAGGTGGCGCGCCTGCCAGACGACGTGCTCGCCCACGTCCTCCGCCGCGTCCCGCCGCGCTGGCTCGCGGCCTCGCGCTGCGTCTGCCCGGACTGGCGCGACGCCGTCGACGGCCGCGGCCTGCTGCTTACCGACCTGCTCCCGCTCTCCTTCGCCGGCCTCTTCATCCACTTCAACGAGCACAAGTTGCCGGAGTTCTTCGCCCGCCCATCCTCCTCCTCCACGACGGGCGCCCCCCGTGTGGTCAGCGGCGACCTCAGCTTCCTGCCGTCCACCAGCCCCGACTGCGGCCACTGGTGGGACGAGGAGGCGGACGATTTCGACGACTACCGCATCCAGGATCACTGCAACGGCCTCCTCCTGCTCAGCAACAACTCCGTCGTCAACCCCGCTACGCGACGCTGGAACGCTCTGCCGACGTGCCCGGCCAAGGAAGCCGCCGCCGACGCGCGGTACTGTGGGCTTCTAGCCTACGATCCGATGGTATCGCCTGATGAATACCAGGTTGTCATGATCCCTGCCTTGTTGTACAGCCCTGAAGCTGGCGAGGTAGACCCCTGGATCGAGGAATCTGAATGGCCACGCAAGATTTATGTGTTTTCGTCAAAGACGGGCTGTTGGGAAGCGAGGCATTTTGTCCGAGAAGGGGATGCTGCAGGGATCGTCGGCGACGATGGCAGGATGCATGTGGGTTACTGGGAATTCAGCGCTGTCTATCTTCGAGGAGCACTTTACGTGCGCTGCAAAGCTGATTTTCTCATGAGGTACATACTTCTTCTTTTTCTTAATTTCATTTCACTCTTATCTTACTGAAGATTTCATCTTAAAATAGTGGTACACACACAATGATTTCATTCTGCAGAATATCACTGTCTACCAATACATACAGTGTAATTAAACCACCTGCGGGTATCGCAGAGAAGGAGTACACACATGTTCAGGTTGTAAGATCAGAAAAGGGGGTGTACCTTGTGGAACTTAATAAGCATTATGATGATAAGTGCTGCCTTCGAGTTTGGATACTCGATGAATCGTGTGGCCAGATGAAGTGGATTCTGAAACATGACAAAGACCTCAAGCCCCTGCTAGGTCACCGCGTTTACCGACGAGCTCACTGGACCTTAGAAGATATTAACTACAAATTGTTCCTTTCTTCTGGATCTCAAGAAGAAAAGAAGAAAGCAACGAGTGAAGAGAAATTTGAATGGAACTCTGACAGTGATGAGTATGAAAACATGGTTGACCATTGTTATTTAGAAGACAAGAAGAAATCAGTAGTTGGAAAGGAATTGGAATGGAACTCCAACACTCATAATGTTTTTAAGGATGAAGATATGGTTGAACAGTGCTACTTGGGTGAAGAGTATTACGATAATATAGATCATAAATTAATCGAGATACTTGGGTTTCACCCATATAAAGAGGTTGTCTTCTTGAGTGAATTTGAGCAGATTGGACTGGCGTATCATTTGAACGGCTCCAAAATTGAAGGCTTAGGAAATATAGACCCAGAGGACTATATACATTTCAAATCGATACCTAATGAAAGGGCGAAGATCAAATCTTTCCCATACACACCATGTTGGATTGAAGAGTTCCCTGGAAACAATTAGTCTAGAAGTTCATTTCACATAGGAGCTTGCCAACTATTTCAGCAATGCGAGAAATGGCTTGCAGACAATGTTTAAGTTATCTTTAATTTCCGTGTATTGCATAAAGGGTAGGTAGTTTCTGTTGGAAAAGAGTTACAATTATCTACCTGTATCAAGCTTATGGTTAGCTTCATATATCTATCTACAAGGCAACAAGTAAGTTCACTGCATTTAAACGCTGATGGATTTTGGGATGCCAGTAACTACATGGATTGCATTGTAAATCAATGGTGTACTTTCGACTTTTGTATCATTTTCTCGTATGTGCTGCTCAAATGCTTCCAACTTCTTTATCAACATGCTGAGTCAAATTGACAGCTTGTAATTGTAGCAAAACAAGATGTCAGATTGTGCTCCTGGCTACTACCACTCTGGGTGTCTTGGTTAAGTTGCTAATTCGCATCCAGTGTCTTGTCCTGATCGTTTGGGTAGCCAAGAAGAAGCAAGCAAGTTTGGGTAGCCAAGAAGAAGCAAGCAAGCACTACTGGGTTTCTTCTGTCCTTCCTGGCTGTGCCATATACCTATGCGTTGTTCCTTGCAATATTTATTTCACCAGCAATATGCAATGCATAGATAAGACACGATACAAAAATTAGTGCAGTGTATAATGTCTTAAGTGAAAGTAAAAAATTTGTATTTGAAAGCAATCCAGATGATAAATCTAAGAGTGATGCTTCAGTCTAAATAGTTTTTGCACATTCTAGTGGTATTTGATTGGTTTAAAATCTAGACAAGCAACATTTGAGAGTAAAAGGTCTTCTTCGTTGTAAGCACAGTCCCATTAGTGGAGTGTCTACTTGTGAGCAACTCAACTTTACCTGACATGTGTTCCCTCGTCGACGCCTATTAGTGGACTTCTTGATCAGCACAAGTTCCCGGAATTCCTCGCCCGCCCTTCTTCCTCCGTTGCCGGCGCCCGCGCCATCAGCGGCAACCTCAACTTCCTGCCCTCCGCCAGCCCCAATTGTGGCTATTAGTGGCAACACTCTCAGGGATGTGATTGGAAAAACTACAACATCAAGGATCACTGCAACGGGCTCCTCTTGCTTCATAATAACTGCATGGTCAACCCAGCCACTCGGAAGTGGATTCTGCCGAAAGGCCCGGCTAAGCGCGGTGCGGGGAATGTGAGGTACCGTGCTCGGCTAGTGTATGATCCCACGGTATCGTCCTACTACAATGTGTTCAAACTTCCCACTCTCGCTTACTACTGTCGTAGGGCGGAGGTAGACCCATCGATAGAGGAATCACAATGGCAGCCATCCGTGTGCAAGATGTTTGTTTACTCGTCCAAGTCGGGCTGTTGGGAGGAGAAGGATTTCGTCCGAGAAGGAGATGCGGCAGGGACTGCTGGTAAGATCCGAGCACGTCGCAGCAAACTCTCAGCTGCCTATTTTCGAGGAGCACTTTATCTACACTGTCAGACTGATTTCCTTATGAGGTACGCACGTGCTCGGTTTGTAACGTTTGATCCGACTTTTCTCTTACTGACATAGGGTTTTTAATACATGTTCGCGTAACGATTATTTAACTTTGCAGAGTATCATTGTCTAACAATACATACAGCGTAATTGAACCACCAATGGGTCTTAACGCGGAGCACTATCTGGGGATTAAAATAGCAAAATCGGGAAATGGTTTGTACTTTGTGGCACTTGATACGAGCTCGCGTAGGGATAGGAATATCTGTTGGCTTCGAGTTTGGATCCTTAATGAATCGTGTGGTCAGATGGTGTGGATACTGAAGCACGACAAAGACCTTAGGCAGATGCCCTGTCATCAGCTGTTTCGCACACCAGTTAAATGGGTCTTAGAAAATATTAACTGCAGCATGTTCCGTGATTCTGAGTTTCAACAAGACAACAACGAAGAAACAACCGAGGAGAAGTTTGATTGGAGCTCTGATGGGGATATTGAAGACAAAAACATGGTTGATCATGGTTACTCATTAAAAGACATGAGAGATTTATTTTATGACATTGAGTTACTTGGGTTTCACCCAAATGAAGAGATTGTCTTCTTGACTGCATCAAAGCAGACATGTCTGGCATATCATTTGAATGGCTCCAAGATTGAAGAATTAGAAAATATGTACCCAAAAGATTATTATTGGTTCAAAGAGTTAGCTAATGAAATGGAGCATATCAAGTCTTTTATATACACCCCATTCTGGATGCAAGAGTTCCCTGGAAGCAATTAGTCTACAAGTTCATCCTACCTATGGGCCTATGTTATTTGCCCGATCGAACGTAATTAATAAACAGCTTGCACAGGATGTTGGGCCTATGTTATTTGTCCATTTATTTGAGTGGCGTAATAAACGGCTTGCATAAGATGTCTATGTCATCTTTACTTTTTATATGTATTTATGAGGAATGGTTAACTTTTAGTTGATTATTGGTCGGTTAAACCTTTTTTTTCTTTGTGAACACTGTTAAATTTATATGTATTTATAAGGATTTGTCATCTAGTTTTCATTACATTATGCATTTTTAGATATATGTATTTCTCCGCTTGAACTGCTCCAATTCAAACATTTCACCCGGTTGGAATGAATTCTCTGAATAGGCAAAGTGTCACCCCTTTAGACCAGGCATGTTTCTTTTCCTATGCAGGAATTTAGCGGTACAAAGGTCAACAAGTAAGTTCCCTCAATTTTGAATTTGCATGTATTTTGAGACGGCAGTAACTGTGATTCTAAGTCAATGTTATACTTCCGGCCTCTGTCTGCTCTGTGTACTAATTGAATGTTTTTCCCCTTGCCTATTGAAATGCCGACCCGAATTAACAGATTGCATAATTGCAGCAAAACAGCGTTTTAGCTACTGCTCATAGTCACTTCCACTTTGGGTAGAGCATAATTAAGTTATTGCATATTGCTAATTCACACCCTGATTGTTTGGGTAGCCAGGAAGAATCAAGCAAACATGTGTGCGTGTTTTATGTCCTTTTGGCTTGCCATATACCATACTTCTTCCCTGCATGATTTACTTCACCATAAATATACAATGTTTTGGTGAAAGTGCAATCATGATAAATCTTAAAGTGCTACTTCGGTCTTAATTGTTTTTGCACACATTAGCTCTCAAAGTTGCTGAATGTTAATCATCCAAATTCGTAGACGCGCCTTCTGATGGAAGGTGTAAAATTCGGTGTTGTGTTAGTATATTAATTAGTCGTTGTTGTGTTAGGGCTGTAGGGATATTGGATTGTTTACAAATCTAGGCAAGTTACCATTGGAGTGTAAAACGTCATACATGTGGAAGGTGTAAAGTTCGGTGTTGTATTAGTATATTAATTAATTAATTGTTGTGGTAGGGCTGTAGGAATATTTGATGGTTTTCAAATCTAGGCAAGTTACCATTGGAGTGTAAAACGTCTTTTTTATATGTGTATCAGTGTATGTATTAACCAAGAACTGTTCTTCTAGTCCCAGGAAACAATAACCTAATGATCGTCCATTCTGAACAGCTTTCCAACAACAAAAGGCTACCGAACAGGTAGCATCGGAGCCTCGCATCCTAATAAAGAGAAAATCCAATCAGAACAACTCCACCCAGGTGGTTTTCCTACACATCGTTGCCTCCCCGAATCACATTGAAATCCAAGGTCCAAGTCATAGGAAATACACTTTGAGTACATCAGAGGTTCAAGTCTTAGGAAATATATACCCAATGGATTATATATATTTCAAACAGTAAACTAATGGACATGAAGTGATCATATCTTCTCTTTCATGTGCACGCCATGTTGGATTGATGAGTTGCCTAGAAACAACCAGTCTAAAAAGTCGTCTCAAACAGCATCCCTTGTTGGCTCAAGGCTTTATTGATTTGTATCTATCTGAAAAGATTTACAACAAATTTTGTTTTTTATGGTCTCTGCAAGTGTTTAATCGTTGTTGAAAAGTTACTGCTTGCTATAGTTTATCGGTAAACATTTGCTGCTAAAATTGTACTCAAGCAAACATTTCAAACACATGCAGCCGGCAACACATAACATTCTTTCAGCTTCCCCAATCAGGCCACGTTTAAACTTCAGCTGATGAAAACATTCGTAAAACGAAATGTGATCTTAAACTCAGTTAAGCCCGGACTAGCTTATCATTTGAATGAGTTGATAGCTGAAAGGTTAGGCAGATTATAAGTATTTCAAAGAGATGCCGAATCATGGGAAGAGTGTCAGTTGCTCTTTCCCCTACACGCCATGATAGATTCAAGAATTTTCTGAAAATAATTAGTCTAGAAGTTGATCCCTAACATTGTTAAATTCTTGTTACTCCGTACAAACTACTTAGTTTTATACTACCTCTGTTCTAAAATAAATGTCTTAGTTTTATCTAGATATAAATGTATATGAACATATCCAAGTTGTAGATACATCCATATCTAGAAAAAAATTGACACACTTATTTTTAGGATGGAGGAAGTATTCAGGAACAGAGAAAGTATTTGACAAACCTAATAAATAGCTTGCACATGATTTTGAAGTTGCCTTTAATTTATATAAGGACTGGTGTTAATCCCTTTTGTATTGTGAGTGCTATGTTTCTTTAGTCCTCACGGCACGGCACTTGGATGAGTATCGAAGCAACATGTTATTTGGTTGCCGATCTTCATTGCGTCTTCATCCCGACGGATGTGCTTGCACGATTTTCCTACAAGAATGTTCTCCCTTGTCAACAGCTAGCATTGTCACTATCAGATCAATGCTTCTGCTCCATACATTTTATCAGAGTAATGCATAATATTGCAAACAAAGATCTGTGGGTGGGCCGAATCAAATTGTTTGAAGTCAAGGTGTGGTCGGCGCCCCGCTTCTGTCTGCTCCGCCTCGCGCGGCGGCCGGACGGCGGTGGTTAGCGCCGGCGGCGGATCTTCGGCGTCGGCGAGAGGGGCTGCGCGGCAGGCGTCGGTGTCTGCCCCTCTGCGGGGCTGCTGCTCGGTGGTGCTGCCGGGCTCGATCTGGGTCTGGGCGGGCCCGATCTGGGCCTGCTCGGGGTTGGAGCTCGCCGGTCGCTCGCAGGCCGGGGCGGCGGCCCCGGGGACGCGGTGGTGATGGGGTTTGGGCGGCTGGCTTCTCCTCGGCGCGGAGGTCGCGTGGAGGCCGCTGGTTCCGCTGCGGAGGGCCACCGTGGGTGGCAGGTCTGGCACCTGCAGGCCCGTGGTGGAGGTGTGCCACGGCAGGCGCGGCGCGGTGGCCACGTGCGAGGCGGCGGTTTCGGCGGCGCGGCGGTGGGTTGGAGAGGTGCTGGCCTATCGCGCGTGGAGGCCGGAGCGGCGGCTCCGGGATACAAGGTGGTGCTGCTGGCATGCTCCTGGCCGCGTGGGCGGCAGGGCCTTCCTTGGGCGGTGGGCGTCCCTCTTGCCGGTGGCTCGCACTCGTTTGTAGTCTGGAGGTGCTGGTTGTGGGTCTCCAGACGAAAGTCTTGCCCGACTTGGTCGGTGCCGGCAACGGCGGCGCTCGTGGGCGTCGTTCTTCCTCCTTGGAGGCGTTGTTGTGGAGTCTCGACACCCCTCACCCACCATTCCGGGCGTGGACGGCGGCGCTTTATGGACGTCGTGACCTCCCTGGAGGCGTCATTTTTCGGATGGTTGGGAGACTCGTTGAGTTGCTTGGCCTACTGGTTGGGTCGATGTCCTCGGGTTCCGTCGGTGCGCGAGTGCCGCTGGCTTGCTTCTCGCGACCTGCCTCTCCCCATGAAGCTGGTTTAGCCTAGCCGTTTCCTTCGGCTCTGACTTCCTCTCCAGGGACGTGGACCGGGCAGCCGTGGTGCTCGCCGTTGCCGTTGTGCTGGTGTCTTCCGGCGGCTCTCCATACCTAGTTCGGCTAGGTTGTGTGGCCATGTGTGGTTTTCGCCGGTTTTTCCTGAAAAACTGCGCCGTGTTGGTTTTTCTTGTCTGGTTTTCCTCATAAACCGGACACGTCGGTGTCGTGTTTGTATCGGTTTTCGGCCAGTTTTCCTTATAAACTGGTCATTTTCCCTCTTCTTAATGAAAAGGCAGAGCTCCTGCCGGTTGCTCCTAAAAAAAGGATGGAAAGAAACGAGCAATTGTTATAAGTATACAGAAACAAGTTGTCTGCAGTAGACAACAAGTCCATCGTCGTCCAGCCCGGTTAGGATACCTGGCTTTCACCCAGGCGACCCGGGTTCAAATCCCGGCGATGGAGCTCTTTTTGTATTTTTCTTACTTTTTCCCCTGTTCCGGCGTTACGGCCTCCCTGTATTTTTAATTTCATTGTTGTTGGCTCTGGGAAAATATATCAACAAACCGTGAGCAGCAGTATGCTATGGATTTCAGTGTTGTTGTCTCTGGAAAAATACATCAACAAACTGTGAGCAACAGAACCTACAAATAAACTGTGAATTATTAATGTACACGTAAAGCGCATCAGTGGCATATGTACATAAAAGCATGCAAAAAATCTGTACTCTCTGGAAGAGGACACCATATTTGTTACATGGAAATATCGCAAAATAGAGCTCATAGAAGTTTTTCCTCATGACAATGTTACATTAAAAAAACGCTTTCAAGATCCCAAGTCAGCCAAATGACAAAGATTTAATGTCGAAACACTATGTGGCGCCAGCAGGGATATGAGGAGAGCAGCAGTTCTTCAGTTATTCAGGGTGTACTGGAAGCTCCTCATTCTAGCAGAGGCTGATCCAACTCATCAAAACCATCGTTTTCATCATAGAATTCTCCTGATTTGTCATTGTCAATCACCACCAGTTCAGTGTGGCCATTGTTCTCATCGTGGAATTCTCCTGATTCGTCGTTGTCAACCACTGCCAATTCATCATCGGGAGACACACCGGTTTTCTGGTAGAACTCTTCCTTCTGGGCATCCAACTCTTTCACAATTTCCTCTACCCTGTCGCCCAGCAGTTTGTCATTCTGAAGGATGTGCTTTGCATCTTCCACATCAACCGTTTGGCTCGCCTCTGTCAATGTAGAAAGGAATGACGAAAGATAGCGGTAGGGTCATTGAGAGTTCTAATAATGCTAGCGAAATTCCAGATAGGTTCTTCTAAAAAAATTCCAGATAGTACAAGAAGATGATGGCAACATATAAGCACCTGCGAACACTGATTCTTTGGCTTTAGCGTAGTCCATTGACAATTTCTTGATGGTATCAAGTTCAAGCTCCTCACCCTAGATGCATATTGATGTATCAGTAACATAAAAGAATAAGAGTATCATCGCTCACAAAGCACAGCAATACTTTATTCAAACCAGGAACTGAAATAGTTACAGCATGCGACGCCGACAACCATTACCATTTGCAGAACAAGACCGATGTGCTTGCATGATTTGTCTACAAGCATGTACGCCGTTGTCAACAGCTAGCATTATCACATATCACCACCACAGCAATTCTTCTGATAAAACACGATATGACAATAAGTGCAGTATTTGTTTGTACTAAGTACTAACTGGAAGTAGCACATGCGGTGCTATTTAACTTTAAAATGTCCATACATTTATCAGATTTATGCTTAAAATTACAAATAACAAATTGTGAGCTATCTATCGTACATAAATCCATCGTCGTCCAGCCCGGTTAGGATACCTGGCTTTCACCCAGGCGACCCGGGTTCAAATCCCGGCGATGGAGTGTTTTTTTTTTTGCATTCTTTCTGTTTTGCCCCGCGTTATGCCCTTCCTTTTTGGTATACTGTGAATTTCATTGTTGTTGCTCTGGAAAAGTATATCAACAAGCTCGTCGTTGTTCCTCTGGGAAAGTGTATCAACAAACCCAGCAGAACCTACAGTAAACTATGAATGATGAATGCAAATGTACATGGAGCGCTTCAGTGGCACATGTAGATAGATGCATGCAAAAATGGAACATTCCACTAATCAGAAGACCCAATACATTCTACATGGAAATATCACAAAATTAGACCTATATACAGATGTTTTCCTTGCAACAATGTTAAGGTAATAAAAACGGTTTCAAGATCCCACGCCCAAATGGCATCGATTTCATGTCGCAACACAATGGCACGAGCAGGGATGTGAGAAGAGCAGCAGTTCTTCAGTTATTCCTCAGGGTCTACTGCAAGCTCCTTATTCGAGCAGAAGCTGCTCTAACTCATCAAATCCTCCGTCTTCATCGTTGAATTCTCCTGATTTGTCATTGTCAATCACCGCCAGTTCAGTGTGGCCATCGTTTTCGTCCAGGAATTCTCCTGGTTCGTCATTGTCAACCACCGCCAGTTCATCACCGGGAGACACACCGGTTTTCTGGTAGAACTCTTCCTTCTGGGCATCCCACTCTTTCACGATTTCTCCTACCCTGTCGCCCAGCAGTTTGTCATTCTGAAGGATGTGCTTAGCATCTTCCACATCAACCGTTTGGCTCAACTCTGTCAATGTAAAAGGGAATGACGAAGGGATAGCGGTAGGGTCATTGGCAGCTCTAATAATGCTAATGGAATTCCAGATAGTACAAGAAGATGATGGCAACAGATAAGCACCTGCGAACGCTGATTCTTTGGCTTTAGCGTACTCCATTGACAATTTCTTGATGGTATCAAGTTCAAGCTCCTCACCCTAGATGCATATAGATGTGTCAGCAACAGCAGAGTATGAGTATCATCGCTCACAACACAGAAATTCATTATTCAAACCATTAACAATAATGGTTACAGCATGCGCAAACGACTAACATTGGCAGAACAGAGGGGGGTAGGCAGGGAGGTGAACAGAACAAATGATAACACTCTTGTTGGGGCTACCATCTTCTTCTACCTCTATCTCACAATCTCTCTTGTCTCGCTCTCTCTCACAAGCACACACAACTAAGACACACACACACACACACACACACACACACACACACACACACACAGCCAAGAAAGAAGAAGAACAAGGCTTTGCGGTGAGGTCTCTCTTGGCACCACAGTGGTTACATTTTCACTCACTTCTCATTACTTACCCAAACTGATTACAAGTCCTTTTATAGGGAACCAACGACTAACCCACACACGCATCGGTCTGATCCGATTACTGCTCACCCACTAGCTACACACACGCACGTTGGGCACTTGCACGACTAGTTCACAACGGCCGCGCTGACCAGGCCAACACCACACAGATGCTGACACTAACAACCTAGCTAACCACTAGCGAGTTTATCCATCTCAGCTAGCTAGCTACCCGTAACTGAACATGCTGAATGAATTACTAACAAGATTAGTTCCAACAACTCTCCTTATGTCGCAATGCCCCAAAGCATGTTAAATGAATCTAAAAGGAGGACATGAAAAGAAATAAAAGCAATGCTATATGCAAAGATACTAAACTTACCAAGTCTGTGTGCGTATATCTCCCTATTTGAGTATTTGCAAATAACCTGCAGCATAAACATAGAATTCAGAATATTAGTAACTACTAATAAGTAATGTGTTCTTGTTTGCACACATAGAATATAGCGAAGGAACAGTTTACTACCCTGCAAGAAGGAAACACAAAATGATAATGATGACTGATGGTAGAGAGGTAAATCCACGTACTTGTCACAGACAAATTTCACCCGTTTAGTCTGGAATGCATTGAATTCATCAACCTGCTTGGCCCCACGGTCACCAAGCAAATTGATGAATCCAAACAAAAACATGCCCTTGTCTAGCATCCTTTTGACAAGTGCTGGTACGAGACCAATTCCGCTCTGCTTAGCCTCCATGACGAACTCTTTGAGTTGCTTGCACTCCTCTGTTGCATGGGCACATTCAGCGCATTAATCTTCAAACTCCAATAAACCTTAAATTAGTGACTAACAAAATATGCCTTACCAAGAGACAGATAAATTTTGAAGTGTGGCTTGTATGGTTGGCACTCATAAAGACAGTAAAGGCAGTAAAGCCCAGCCAACCTCTGGCATAGAGAACTTTGGGAAGTCATATAGCCTATGTGAATACATGAAAGGGAAAATGCATCAGCAGTTCTGCAAAAAATATTATCTGCAGTGAAGTGCCAATTTCCAGGAAACCATAGCCTACCGATACAATGCAAAAAGAGGGACTGCATGAAAACACCAGAGTTGGTCTTGGGTCTGCCCTCATAGATGTAAGAGAACTTTTTGGCCATCCAAACTCTCTTGAAATCGGTGAATGACGTGCAATTTTCCTGCCACAAAGAAATGCAAAGGATGCTACTTATTTAACATTTGGTATGAACATGACACAACTAGATGAACTCCATGAGACGAAAAACTACCTTGGCATAATCATCTAGCAGCTCGTCAATATCCAGCTTGAAAGGAGCAAGATCCATACTGCGGTTGAGGCCAAACGTGAATCTGTATCCAGAAAGAGCTATTAACTTCAACAACATGGAAAGAAAAAAAATGTAATACTGAAACAGGCACCGGCTATCCGAAGAACACCGCGATGAGAAATAAATCATGCAGTGGAACTTTCTGCACTTTTATAGTTCTTCCAATCACTGCACTTTTCAGCTTGGTTTTCTAGCCCACCTTGTGTTCTATACCTACAGCCACTGCATCATCCACTCATATTTTGGCATTCCGGTGGCTTTCGAAAAGCACTTGGTTACTAGAAACTAGCAAGCAGTAGCGGAGACAGTACTGGAGCAAGCTCCGGGCCAAAAATGAAGCCCTTGCATACTACCCTGAAAAAGTTCTCCTGTTGAAGCATAGAAATGGCTTGATTGCACGACTCAATTCTTAGTGAACGTAGATCGAAGGTTCTATTTCGGCGGTCCTGTCACTGACAGCGCAACACAATAGTTGTTTCAGTTTGTGGAGTTGCTTCATTCTGTAAAATTTGTTCAGAGTTCAGACCGTGGGGTGAGCCGGTGATCTGTTGGGTACTGACACTGACGGATAAAATAGTTTCATTCCACTTAAATAAAATGATACTGCTGGTAACAAACGCCTTAATTCAAGACTGCAGTCCAAGTCTCCAAGACACATACAGAATACAAAAGGAAGTTGATATGGATGTAAATTAGAAATTACTTTAGGGCTTGGTGGGTCCTCGGAGAGCAGAAGAACTGGAGGGGGGGAGCCGGGGATCGGCTGCTGGCCTGCTGCGTGCAGGTTCCGGCGCGGAGGCGGGGCGCCAGTATGGCGGCGCAGGCGCGGCTAGCGGGCGGTAGAGGCGACGGCCGGCATGGCTGGAGCCGGGAGGCGACGCGGACCAGCGAAGGAGGAGAGGACGACGGGGCGGCGAGCGCGCGTAGCAGAGACCGGGGGCCGTGGGTGGGTGGCGGGAGGGAGCGGCGAGCCGGCAACGAGGTCTGGCCGGCTCGACCTCGGCGTAAGAGAGCGAGCCAAGTTCGTGTCTTCCTCGGGTTGGTGCGTGGGCTTTGCTGACACAGAAAATGCAACTATGCAAGACGTTCATGGGCTACAACTGGGCTGGATAGGGGCCGGAAGGGGGATGAGGCGGCAACAGGGTAAAAGAGTGTGATGTAGTATTCTCCAAAAGTTCTCGAAAATCAAATGTGTTCAAAAAATAGCAAATTGACAACTAAATAATACGGCAAAAATTTTCCATTGGCCTCCAGACAGCGCCAACTAGTGGCAAGTTTCTCTCAAATAGCAAAAGAAGATAATATCTTATAATTTCTCCAAGAAGTGGCTACTTTCACTCAAAAGGCATTCATCTACGCCATTGCCCTTCAAGCATCGCGAGATAGGTTCATCTTTTGCTTCTTCAAGTATAGATGATGGATTATGCAGCTATCACTTCACAATTCCATTGTCAAACAATTTGCAATTTGATGTCTAGAGCTAACATGAGTAAGGCTGATGATTCCACCATCAAAATTCTCCTTAATGAAGAAGCGGTCAATTTTCACATATTTTGTCCTATCGTGTTGGACTAGATTATTTGCAATACTTATAGCTGAATGATTGTCACGCCAAACTCTTAGGGGTCCCTTCCTTAGAAGTTTCAATTCTCTCAGAAGATATTTCATCTAGAGCATCTCACTAGCCCCTTGGGATAAAGCTCTATATCCAGCTTCTGCTATTAACCTAGACACAACTGTTTGTTTCTTGCTTATCCATGACAGCAAATTTTCCTCCCACAAACACACAATACACGGACGTTGATCTTCTATATCAACCATTGATACCTTTGATCCGGATTATGGATTGTAGTATGATAAGCTTTTTCCCCTGGAAGACCTAGGTTTAATTGAACCTTGGGAAGCACTGCTAAAATGGTGTAAAAGAAACGTCTACAAGACTTGCTAGTTTATTTTATTTTATGTTTACCGGACTTATCTAGTTTACTCTTAATTGGGTTGTGTTCAATGGATGGAAATATGCCAGGGTTAAGGATTCTCCTGCAACTATGCATACATATAAAAATGAAGTGCAAATGTGTAGTAAATAAAATAGATACGACATTTGTGAGCAGCACATCCGTAAATACTCTTGCCCCTAAAGCCAGAGGTGACAAGAGTCTCTTGGTCCAACCACTGTTCCCACAATCGCGAGTAACAACAGTTATTAAGTAAATGAATACAGACCAAACCATTATTGTTAGATATTATGTTAGATGATTGTGTCATTGATCTCGAATGAATCACTAAACATGTACCATTACTTTTCCCTTTCTGTCACTGAGGTGTCGTGGTAGATCAAGTAATGAGCAAGTGTAAGGGAATCGAAACAACGGGGTGGACGGTGGCGGAGACGAGACGCGCGATGTGTTTACCGCAGTCCCCCCTACTAAAGGGAGTACGTCTGCGTTGAGGAGGTGTGGACCACGAAGGTGCCAACAGCCACGAAGGCTTCACCTTATTCCTCGTGAACACCCCACAAAGGGGTATTCACTTCTCCACTATCAAGGCCGTGTAGGGATTCGTAGCATAGAAAACAAAAAATTTCCTACCGCGAGAACGCAATCCAAGCCAAGATGCAATCTAGAAGATGGGAGCAACGAGGGGATGAACGAGACTAACCCTTGAAGATTTCCAAAGCCTACAAGAGGAGGCTCTCGTTGCTGCGGTAGACGATCACTTGCCGCTTTCAAGCGTAGAAGATCTTGACGGTGCCACAATCGGGCGCACCTCCGTGCTCGGTCACACGTTCGGTGTTGATGACGACGTCCTTCTCCCGTTCCAGCGGGCAGCGGAAGTAGTAGATCCTCCTTGGAATCCCGACCGCACGACGGCGTGGTGGCGGTGATGGTGGAGAACTCCGGCAGGGCTTCGCCTAAGCGTATGCGGGAGTTGTATGTGGAGGAGAGGTAGCTAAGGTTTGGGAGAGGGCTTGGGCGCCGGCCCTCAAAGGGGTGCGGCAAGGTGGTGGCAAGAGTGGCCGGCCAGCCCTCCCCCCTCTCTTTATATAGGTGGAAGCCCCAAGGATTAGGTCAAAAGTCTCCGAATAAGACCCCAACATAAACCTTCCATATGACCAAACCTAGGGGGAGTGGGACTCCCCCCTTTCCTTGGTGGGGTGTGATGTCTACGGGTGCTTCTATTCTTGTAGACAGTGTTGGGCCTCCAAGAGCAGAGGTTTGTAGAACAGCAGTAAGTTTCCCTTAAGTGGATCACCCAAGGTTTATCGAACTCGGGAGGAAGAGGTCAAAGATATCCCTCTCAAGCAACCCTGCAATCACGATACAAGAAGTCTCTTGTGTCCCCAACACACCTAATACACTTGTCGATGTATAGGTGCACTAGTTCGGCGAAGAGATAGTGAAATACAAGTGGTATGAATGAATATGAGCAGTAGTAACGGCGCCAGAAAAGTGCTTGCTGGCGTGCAGTTGATGGTAGTAATATTGCAGGAAGTAAACATGCGGTAGAACAGTAAACAAGCGGTGTTTGCGTATTGAAACAAGGCCTAGGGATCCTACTTTCACTAGTGGACACTCTCAACATTGATCACATAATAAATAAGTTCTCTTCCTTTGTGCTACATATACTCTTGTTTGATAATAAACACCATTCGTTGCGTAGGGCTACTAGAGCACCTCAATGCCGGAGTTAACAAGCTCCACAACATTCGATATTCATGTTTAAGTAACCTTTAGAGCATAATAGATATTTGCAATCTAAACCGAGTACTAACATAGCATACACACTGTCACCTTTACACTATGTAGGGGGAATAGACCACATCAATACTATCATAGTAATAATTAACTCCATAACCTACAAGAGATTATGATCATAACCTACGCCAAGTACTACACGATGCACACACTATCACCATTACACCGTGAAGGAGGAATAGACTACTTTAATAACATCACAAGAGTAGCACATAGACTAATAGTGATACAAAGCTCATCATATGGATCTCAATCATGCAAAGCAATTCATGAGATCATTGTATTGGGAAGAGAGAGAGATTAACCACATAGCTACCGGTAGAGCCCTCAGCCCCGGTGGAGAACTACTCCCTCCTCATCATAGGAGACAGCGGTGATGAAGATGGCGGTGGTGTTGATGGAGATGGCGGTGATGTCGATGAAGAAGCCTTCCGGGGCACTTCCCGTCCGGCGGCATGCCGAACAGAGACTCTGTCCCCGGATCTTGGCTTCGCGATGGCGGCGGCTCTGGAAGGTTTCTCGTACCGTGGCTTTTCCGTATCGAAGATTTAGGTCAGGGACCTTTAAATAGGCGAAGAGGCGGAGTCGGAAGGCTGACGGGGCCACCACAGAGTAGGGCGGCGCGCCTGGCTCCTTGGCCGCGCCGCCTTGGTGTGTGCCCCAGGGCCCTCCTCCGTGGCTCTCGGGTGTTACGAAGCTTCGTGTAATTATAAGATGCGGCCGTTGATTTCGTCCAATTCCGAGAATATTTCCTTACTAGGATTTCTGAAACCAAAACAGCAGAAAACAGAACTCGCACTTATCTCATAGGTTAGTTCGGAAAATGCATAAAAACGATATAAAGTATGAACAAAACATGTAGGTATTGTCATAAAACAAGCATGGAACATAAGAAATTATAGATACGTTTGAGACGTATCAAGCATCCTTAGTTCCTACTCGCCCTCGAGTAGGTAAACGATAACAATGATAATTTCTTAAGTGACATGCTTCCAACATAATCTCGATCAACATTATTGTAAAGCATATGAGATGAATGCAGCGATTCGAAGCAATGATGAAGACAATGAATAAACAACTGAATCATATAGCAAAGACTTCTCATGAATAGTACTTTCAAGAGAAGCATCAATAAGACTTGCATAACAGTTAACTCATAAGCAATAAATTCTTAGTAGAAGGCATTGAAGCAACACAAAGGATGATTAAGTTTCAGCAATTGCTTTCAACTTGTAACATGTATATCTCATGGATAGTTGTCAACACAAAGTAATATAACAAGTGCAATAAGTAAACATGTAAGAATCAATGCACACAGTTTACACAAGTGTTTGCTTCTAAGATAGAAAGAAGTAGGTAAACTGACTCAACAATAAAGTGAAAGAAAGGCCCTTCGCAGAGGGAAGCATGGATTACTATTTTTGTGCTAGAGCTTTTATTTTGAAAACAAGAAACAATTTTGTCAACGGTAGTAATAAAGCATATGTGTTATGTAAAAGATATCTTATAAGTTGCAAGCCTCATGCATAGTATACCAATAGTGCCCACACCTTGTCCTAATTAGCTTGGATTAACATGGATTATCATTGCATAACATATGTTTCAACCAAGTGTCACAAAGGGGTACCTCTATGCCGCATGTACAAGGGTCTAAGGAGAAAGTTCGCATTGGATTTCTCGCTTTTGATCATTCTCAACTTAGACACCCATACCGGGACAACATAGACAACAGATAATGGACTCCTCTTTAATGCATAAGCATTCAACAACAGATAATATTCTCATAAGAAATTGAGGATTTTTGTCCAAACTGAAACTTCCACCATGGATCATGGCTTCAGTTAGCGGCCCAATGTTCTTCTCTAACAATATGCATACTCAAACCATTTGATCATGAAAATCTCCCTTACTTCAGACAAGACGAACATGCATAGCAACTCACATGATATTCAACAAAGGTAAAAGTTGATGGCGTCCCCGAAACATGGTTACCGCACAACAAGCAACTTATTAAGAAATAAGACACATAAGTACATATTCTTCACCACAATAGTTTTTAAGGCTATTTGTCCCATGAGCTATATATTGCAAAGACAAAGAATGGAATTTTAAAGGTAGCACTCAAGCAATTTACTTTGGAATGGCAGAAAATACCATGTAGTAGGTAGGTATGGTGGACACAAATGGCATAGTTTTTGGCTCAAGGATTTTGGATGCACGAGAAGAATTCCTCTCAATACAAGGCTAGGCTAGCAAGGTTGTTTGAAGCAAACTCAAGTATGAACCGGTACAGCAAAACTTACATAAGAACATATTGCAAGCATTATAAGACTCTACACTGTCTTCCTTGTTGTTCAAACACTTCACCAGAAAATATCTAGACTTTAGAGAGACCAATCATGCAAACCAAATTTTAACAAGTTCTATGTAGTTCTTCATTAATAGGTGCAAAGTACATGATGCAAGAGCTTAAACATGATCTATATGAGCACAACAATTGCCAAGTATCAAATTATTCAAGACATTATACCAATTACCACATGAAGCATTTTTGTTTCCAACCATATAACAATGAACGAAGCAGTTTTCAACCTTCGCCATGAACATTAAAAGCTAAGAACACATGTGTTCATACGAACCAGCGGAGCGTGTCTCTCTCCCACACAAGCATGAATTTATTCAAACAAAACAAAAACAAAAACAAACAGACGCTCCAAGTAAAGTACATAAGATGTGACCGAATAAAAATATAGTTTCAAGAGAAGAAACCTGATAAGTTGTCGATGAAGAAGGGGATGCCTTGGGCATCCCCAAGCTTAGATGCTTGAGTCTTCTTGAAATATGCAAGGATGAACCACGGGGGCATCCCCAAGCTTAGACTCTTCACTCTTCTTGATCATAGTATATCATCCTCCTCTCTTGACCCTTGAAAACTTTCTTCACACCAAACTCGAAACAAACTCATTAGAGGGTTAGTGCATAATCAAAAATTCACATGTTCAGAGGTAACACAATCATTCTTAACACTTCTGGACATTGCCCAAAGCTTCTGAAAGTTAATGGAACCAAGAAATCCATCCAACATAGCAAAAGAGGCAATGCGAAATAAAAGGCAGAATCTGTCAAAACAGAACAGTCCGTAAAGACGAATTTTATAGAGGCAAGTAACTTGCTCAGATGAAAAAGCTCAAATTGAATGAAAGTTGCGTACATATCTGAGTATGACGCACGTAAATTGGCAGATTTTTCTGAGTTACCTACAGAGAACCCTGCCCAAATTCGTGACAGACAGAAATCTGTTTCTGCGCAGTAATCCAAATCTAGTATCAACCCTACTATCAAAGACTTTACTTGGCACAACAATGCAATAAAATAAAGATAAGGAGAGGTTGCTACAGTAGTAACAACTTCCAAAACTCAAATATAAAACAAAATTGCTGTAGTAAAATAAAGACATGGGTTATCTCCCAAGAAGTGCTTTCTTTATAGCCATTAAGATGGGCTCAGCAATTTTAATGATGCACTCGCAAGAAATAAGAGTTGAAGCAAAAGAGGGCATCAAGAAGCAAATTCAAAACACATTTAAGCCTAACATGCTTCCTATGCATAGGAATCTTGTAAATAAACAAATTCATGAAGCATAATGCAACAAGCATAGAAAGATAAAATAAGTGTAACTTCAAAAATTTCAGCATATAGAGAGGTGTTTTAGTAACATGAAAATTTCTATAACCATATTTTCCTCTCTCATAATAACTTTCAGTAGCATCATGAACAAACTAAACCATATAAGTATCACATGAAGCATTCTTATTCACATGCATAAAATTATTACTCTCCACATAAGCATAATCAATTTTATTAGTTGTAGTGGGAGCAAATTCAACAAAGTAGCTATCATTATTATTCTCATCATCAAATATAGGAGGCATATTGTAATCATAATTAAACTTATCCTCCATAGTAGGCGGTACCAAAAGACCACTATCATTATAATCATCATAAATAGGAGGCATATCATAATCAACATAAACTTTCTCCTCAATACCCGGAGGACTAAAGAGATCATTTTTATCAAAACCGACCTCCCCAAGCTTAAATTCTTCCATAGCATTAGCAACACTGGTGTTCAAAGCATTCATACTAATAACATTCCCATTAGCATTCATAAGTTCCATGGGTTTTTTAATTTTCTCTTCAAACACATCATGTCCTAATTCAAGATAAAGTTCATAAAGATCTCTCATTTTGTTGTTGTCTTCCATTAAGCCTTACTAGTGTAAAACAAGAGACAAAAAGATGCAATTGCGGGATCTAAAGGAAATAGCTCCGAGCACTTACAACGGCAACAGAAAATAACTTAGTTACCTGGGACCGGAATGTGAGTGCATTTTACCTTTCCTCCCCGGCAACGGCGCCAGAAAAGTGCTTGATGTCTACGGGTGCTTCTATTCTTGTAGATAGTGTTGGGCCTCCAAGAGCAGAGGTTTGTAGAACAGCAGCAAGTTTCCCTTAAGTGGATCACCCAAGGTTTATCGAACTCAGAGGAGGAAGAGGTCAAAGATATCCCTCTCAAGCAACCCCGCAATCACGATACAAGAAGTCTCTTGTGTCCCCAACACACCTAATACACTTGTCGGATGTATAGGTGCACTAGTTCGGCGAAGAGATAGTGAAATACAAGTGGTATGAATGAATATGAGCAATAGTAACGGTGCCAGAAAAGTGCTTGCTGGCAGTTGATGGTAGTAATATTGCAGAAGTAAACATGCAGTAGAACAGTAAACAAGCGGTGTTTGCAGTATTGGAAACAAGGCCTAGGGATCCTACTTTCACTAGTGGACACTCTCAACATTCATCACATAATAAATAAGTTATCTTCCTTTGTGCTACATATACTCTTGTTTGATAATGAACACCATTCGTTGCGTAGGGCTACTAGACCACCTCAATGCCGGAGTTAACAAGCTCCACAACATTCGATATTCATGTTTAAGTAACCTTTAGAGCATAATAGATCTTTGCAATCTAAACCGAGTACTAACATAGCATACACACTGTCACCTTTACACTATGTAGGGGGAATAGACCACATCAATACTATTATAGTAATAATTAACTCCATAACCTACAAGAGATTATGATCATAACCTACGCCAAGTACTACACGATGCACACACTGTCACCATTACACCGTGAAGGAGGAATAGACTACTTTAATAACATCACAAGAGTAGCACATAGACTAATAGTGATACAAAGCTTATCATATGGATCTCAATCATGCAAAGAAATTCATGAGATCATTGTATTGGGGTACAGAGAGAGAGATTAACCACATAGCTACCGGTAGAGCCCTCAGCCCCGGTGGAGAACTACTCCCTCCTCAGCATAGGAGACAGCAGCGGTGATGAAGATGGTGGTGGTGTTGATGGAGATGGCGGTGATGTCGATGAAGAAGCCTTCCGGGGCACTTCCCCGTCCCGGCGGCGTGCCGGAACAAAGACTCCTGTCCCCCAGATCTTGGCTTCGCGATGGCAGCGGCTCTGGAAGGTTTCTCGTACCGTGGCTTTTCCGTATCGAAGATTTAGGCCAGGGACCTTTAAATAGGCGAAGAGGCGGAGTCGGAAGGCCGACGGGGCCACCACGAGGGGGCGCGCTCGGCTCCTTGGCCGCGCCGTCTTGGTGTGTGGGCCCCCCAGGGCCCCCTCTGGGCTCTCGGGTGTTCTCGGAAGCTTCGTGTAATTATAAGATGCTGGCCGTTGATTTCGTCAATTCCGAGAATATTTCCTTACTAGGATTTCTGAAACCAAAAACAGCAGAAAACAGGAACTAGCACTTCGGCATCTCATTAATAGGTTAGTTCCGGAAAATGCATAAAAACGATATAAAGTATGAACAAAACATGTAGGTATTGTCATAAAACAAGCATGGAACATAAGAAATTATAGATACGTTTGAGACGTATCAGGGTGGCCGGCCACCATGGGGAGGAGTCCACTTGGGACTCCTCCTCCCTTAGGTTGGCCGGCCAAGGTGGGTGGAGTCCCTGGGACTCTACCTTCCATGCTGATTTCTTCCGGACTCTTCTAGAACCTTCTAGAACCTTCCGGAGAAAAATACCGGATCATTTTCAAAACTAGAAAATGACTTCCTATATATGAATCTTATTCTCCGACCATTCCGGACCTCCTCGTGATGTCCTGGATCCTATCCGATACTCCGAACAAAACTTCGAACTCCATTCCATATATCCATATCTACTTAAACGACATCAAACCTTAAGTGTGTCACCCTACGGTTCGCGAACTATGTAGACATGGTTGAGACCTCTCTCGACCAATAACCAATAGCGGGATCTGAGATCCATAATGGCTCCCACATATTCAACGATGACTTTAGTGATCGATTGAACCATTTACATACGATACCGATTCCCTTTGTCACGCGATATTTTAGTTGTCCGAGGTTTGATCATCGGTATCTCTATACCTCGTTCAACCTCGTCTCATGACAAGTACTCTTTACTCGTACCGTGGTATGTGGTCTCTTATGAACCATTCATATGCTTGCAAGCTATTAGACGACATTCCACCGAGAGGGCCCAGAGTATATCTATATGTCATCGGGATGGACAAATCCCACTGTTGATCCATATGCCTCAACTCATACTTTTCGGATACTTAATCCCACCTTTATAACCACCCATTTACGCAGTGGCGTTTGATGTAATCAAAGTACCTTTCCGGTATAAGTGATTTACATGATCTCATGGTTGAAAGGACTAGGTAACTATGTATCGAAAGCTTATAGCAAATAACTTAATGACGTGATCTTATGCTACGCTTAATTGGGTGTGTCCATTACATCATTCATATAATGACATAATCTTGTTATTAATAACATCCAATGTTCATGATCACGAAACCATGATCATCTATTAATCAACAAGCTAGTTATAAAGAGGCTTACTAGGGACTCTTTGTTGTTCACATAACACACATGTATCAATGTTTCGGTTAATACAATTATAGCATGGTATGTAAATATTATCATAAACACAAAGATATATTATAATAACCATTTTATTATTGCCTCTTGGGCATATCTCCAACAGTCTCCCACTTGCACTAGAGTCAATAATCTAGTTTACATTTGTAAAGATATAACACCTTGGCCTTCGGTGCTTTATCATGTTTTGCTCACGGAGAGGTTTTTGTCAACGATTCGACATGCTCAAACGTATGTATTTTGCAATTCATTTGCGTCTTCACGCATCAATCATTTTCCAAATGAGTTGGCATTTATCGTATATGTTTGGTCTTCTGGTGGAACCTTAATTCCGCGGTCTAAAATATGTCACTAATATTGTCATACACAATATAGCTTCAAAGTTCTGACACTATCGGAACTACACTAAGTTCTCAAAGAACTTCTTGACTTAACATCCTCAATCATTGTCAAAACAATGACATACTCTGCCTTCTTTTGTAGAATCCGTTCACAATATTTAGAGCTCTTCTAAATCTAGCATTGTGCTACCTTTTAAACAACACTTAGCCTAATTTGAGATTGAAATTTTATTTTTATATGTGACCAAACCAATATCGGTGCAACGCCTTACAGCGATTTGTTTGTCATTTCTCCATACAAAACTATTTATATATCCTTGGTTCTTCTAAAGTACACAAGAATATTCTTACTGTTTGTCCAGTGATCATCACATGAATCATTCTGGTATATGCTCCTAACATTTTAGAGCACAGGACATCTTATTGTGTACATATTAATTGTGATCTAAATCACTCATGTGTTTTTACTCATTGAGTGTCAGATACACTCAAGTCTTGTTAAAACTTCACATGACAAGAACATTTTCTTAATATTTCTATATTGAACTACTTCAATATCTATTCTATGTACTTTGACTTAAACTTTATAACGTATTTCAATCTATCTTCGTAGATCTTGATACTAAATATGTTTCAGTCCATATTCTTTCATTGAAGTTAATTCTCAATGAAACCTTTTTAATCAAGTATATAATTACATCATTTATAACCAACTATATGTCATATACATAAGTATTATGAATATGTCTCAGTGCTCCCACTTAATTTCTTGCAAATGCAAGCCTCTTCATTGTCTCTGATGAAATCAAAAACTCTTTGACTATTTCATCCGGTGAAGATTCCAACTCCGCGATACTTACTTCACCCAATTTGAAGTTCGTATACCTATCTAGTATTCCACGGACTAACAAAATTCTTGGTTGTATCTTGTATACACCTTTACTACACACTTCTGTTAAGTAATGTATTTTGCCATCCTACTATCATATCTCATGAAAGAAATATGTAACGATTACTAGAATAATCCACATAGACTATAAGCATTGCTATGAAAGATCTAATCTTATCGTAGTCAACTCTTTGATCTTTGTCGTAAACAACTTTTCGATAAGTCGAGCTTCTTCAAGGATATATTATCCAAGTCCATCAATTTTATAGATCCATTTGCTTTCAAAAAGTATTCACCTATCTTGGATTTCATGGCGCATAGCCATTTTAACGGAGTCAGGGCCCATCATAACTTATTTGTTTGTAGTTGGTTTATCATTGTTCAAAAAACAATTCTTTGTCCACAAATCATTTATTTGATCACAAAGTAAACCATACCTACAAGGTTCAATATGTACTTCGATCTCCATGGCTAAAACACTTTGTAGTCATGGGAGTCATGATCGTCGTGGCCGCTTCCGAAACAAATTCCGATGCTGCGCTACTCTGATCATTATGCTCAGGTTCATAAACCTTATCGAGTTCTATTGTCCTCCCACTCAAATACTGGAAAGAATTCCC
The DNA here is from genome assembly GCA_030979885.1 of Lolium multiflorum. Classification (NCBI taxonomy): domain Eukaryota; kingdom Viridiplantae; phylum Streptophyta; class Magnoliopsida; order Poales; family Poaceae; genus Lolium; species Lolium multiflorum. The sequence goes on from CM061751.1 coordinate 14,047,450, forward strand.
AATCAATTCTGTGGGATAACCAACAAAGATATTCATCCTGATTTTGGTTGTAAACTTATTTACTTTATGCTATGCATTTCCAAAATTTAAGAAAGGACTATTAGGGTTCATACCCATGCCATAACTAGTATGGTGTCATTTCAACGGATCATGATGATGCTCTATTCAGTGTAAAAGCGGTAGTCTCTAAAGCATAATCCACAAAAATATAATGGCATTAATATTTTATCTCATCATTGATCCAACAAGGTTTGGATTCATCTCTCGGATACTCCATCATCATTATGATACTCCAAGAAACGTGAGTTATTGAACAACTTCATAACTCTCTTAGATGTTCGCTAAAACTCGTAATTCAAATATTTCTACTATGATCCAATCATAGATATTTGAATTTCCTATTACGATGATTTCCACTTCATGTTGAAATTTATTTGAATCTATTCAAATGTTTCAAACTTCTTTCTTATCGAATATATCCACATATATATATACTCAATTCATTGTTGGAAGTTTTCATGAAGTAGAAGAATCTCCCGCACACAACTATGCCCAGTGAACCACATATATCATCATGTATGTTTCCACTAAGTTAGTTGCCCGTTCAACTCTTGGCCTATGAACGGTATTTTAGTCATTCTCTTTTAGAAAAGATTTGCAAGCGCCAAATGATTCAAAAATCGAATGACTCCAAAAATCCATTTGCATGGATTTCCTTCATGCGTTCCTTTCTAATATGACCTAAATGGCGGTTCCACAAATAAGTGGAATTCAAATCATTTGCCTTATGGCATTTTAGCGTCAGTGTTATGTATGTGTGTTTTCACCATTAAGATTCATAATAACTTATCCATCGTACATGGAGTAATGTCATAACTTGAACAACTCATTGTTTTCATTTGACCAGAGCAAAATAACAATTATTAAGTTCTTTATTATAAATTCTAAGGGCTAGGTAGAATGCCAACGACAAACATAATAACACTTTATTATGTTCCAGACGTGCATTATTACCATATTCCTCAGTCACTTAGGCCATTGTATTCTTGTATTGCGTTGTTTTGTATGACACTTCATACCAACCAATATGGTACAAATACCCAAGAATTTCATTGTGTGACAAAATGAGGAATACATCCATAACATGTATATCATTTATATATACCTGAGCTAGACTTTCTAGTCTTTTCTTTCTTTCTACCAAAATATCTTTTGTAGTTTTTCTTTTAGCTTTCCTCATTCTCAGAAAACACTTCACCTTCAATAACTTCTAGGTTTATAGGTAAAATACCAATAACCTTGAGGTTCTTACTTTGAAGTTTATCATCATATGACAAGTGTTCCAAATTTCACTATTATTAACTTTGTGATATGATGAACAATTTCACTCATAATTTTATCCATTATATCATGACGACTTTCCGAGACCATGTCCGTACATGCTAGGCTCGTAAAGTTTAACTCAGTATTCGCATGTGCAAATGCTTGCACCCGTTGTATGTACACGTAGAATCTATACCTCGTATTCGAAACGACGAGTCTTAGCAACGGTTCATACTAAGGACGATCATTTCATGGATATGCGAATATTGTTAGTGCCCCAATAGTTGGAGGATTGGGACGCCTTGCGTCTTCAACCTTCGTACATTCCCATAAAACTTATGAGTTTATGTAGTCTCACCAAATTATATTCTATCATCTTGCAATAAGGTCTTAGATATCACATATATCTCATACCTTGATTATTTCTGAAAACTAAATTTTCAGCTCCTTACTTTTCAAACAGATTTGAACTTCAAGTTTCACGGAGACAAGATAACTTTAGGTACTAATTGAAACCATAATTCTTTGAATCAACAATGTGAGGTTTACTAAAAGTTTGCAATAGGACTTAATCATTTCTTGATTCTTTAACAATACGGTACCAGTCCGTAAAGTTTCTTGTCAGATTTTAACAGTATTTCTATCTCAATAACAAGACTAGCGCTTGGTAGAACGGATGCCAATACTACAAAATTAATTCAAAATACTACTCAGACTATGTTTATGATAATTAGTTCATGTTTTAATCTAATTACTAATGAACTCCCACTTAATACAACATCCCTCATAGTTGTTAAGTGGTACACGATCCACATCCACTACACCAAAACCGATCATCACGTGAGATGATGTAGCTTCAATGGTGAACATCAACATGTTGATCATATCATCCATATGAATCGTGTTCAACCTTTCGGTTTCCGTTGTCCCGAGGCCATGTCGTACATGCTAGGCTCGTCAAGCAAACCCAAGTATTCCGCGTGTGCAACATGGCTTACACCCGTTGTATGTGAACGTTGAGTCTATCACATCCGATCATCACGAGATGCTTCAAAACGACGAACTGTAGCAACGGTGCATACGAGGGAGAACACTTTATTATCTTGATATTAATGTGAGGGATCATCTTATAATGCTACCGTCACGTTCTAAGCAAAATAAGATGCATAAAGGATTAACATCACATGCAATTCATATGTGATATGATATGGCCCTTTAGTCTTTGCGCCTTCGATCTTCATCTCCAAAGCACGGACATGATCTCCATCATCAACGGGCATGATCTCCATCATCGTCGGCGTAGCGTCAAGGTCCATGGCGCCGTCTTCATGATTGTTCACCTCATGTAGCAACTATTACAACTACTTTGAAATACTACTCAACATGAAATTTAAAAACAACCATAAGGCTCCTGCCGGTTGCCACAATACAATAATGATCATCTCATACATATTCATCATCACATAATGGCCATATCACATCACCAAACCCTGCAAAAACAAGTTAGACGTCTCTAATTTGGTTTGCATATTTTACGTGGTTTAGGGTTTTCGAGTAAGATCTAATCTACCTATGAACATGAACCACAACGGTGATACTAGTGTTGCCAATAGAAAGAGTAAATTGAATCTTCACTATGGTGGGAGAGACAGATACCCGCAAAGCCACTTATGCAATACAAGTTGCATGTCGAACGTGGAGCAAGTCTCATGAACGCGGTCATGTAAAGTTAGCCCGAGCCGCTTCATCCCACCATGCCACAAAGATGCAAAGTACTCGAACTAAAGACAACATAAGCATCAACGCCCACAAAACAATTGTGTTCTACTCGTGCAACCATCTATGCATAGACACGGCTCTGATACCACTGTAGGGATTCGTAGCATAGAAAACAAAAATTTCCTACCGCGAGAACGCAATCCAAGCCAAGATGCAATCTAGAAGATGGGAGCAACGAGGGGATGAACGAGACTAACCCTTGAAGATTTCCAAAGCCTACAGAGGAGGCTCTCGTTGCTGCGGTAGACGATCACTTGCCGCTTTCAAAAGCGCGTAGAAGATCTTGACGGTGCCACAATCGGGCAGCACCTCCGTACTCGGTCACACGTTCGGTGTTGATGACGACGTCCTTCTCCCCGTTCCAGCGGCAGCGGAAGTAGTAGATCCTCCTTGGAATCCCGGCAGCACGACGGCGTGGTGGCGGTGATGGTGGAGAACTCCGGCAGGGCTTCGCCTAAGCGTATGCGGGAGTTGTATGTGGAGGAGAGGTAGCTAGGGTTTGGGAGAGGGGCTTGGGCGCCGGCCCTCAAAGGGGTGCGGTGATGCGCGTAGATGTACACGTCCGTTGGGAACCCCAAGAGGAAGGTATGATGCGCACAGCGGCAAGTTTTCCCTCAGAAAGAAACCAAGGTTTATCGAACCAGGGGGAGCCAAGAAGCACGTTGAAGGTTGATGGCGGCGGGATGTAGTGCGGCGCAACACCAGGGATTCGCGCCAACGTGGAACCTGCACAACACAAACCAAGTACTTTGCCCCAACGAAACAGTGAGGTTGTCAATCTCACCGGCTTGCTGTAACAAAGGATTAACCGTATTGTGTGGAAGATGATTGTTTGCAAGAAAACAGTAAAACAAGTATTGCAGCAGATTTGTATTTCAGTATAAAAGAATGGACCGGGGTCCACAGTTCACTAGAGGTGTCTCTCCCATAAGATAAAAGCATGTTGGGTGAACAAATTACAGTCGGGCAATTGACAAATAGAGGCACCGCAATGCACATACATGGCATGATAAATATAGTGAGATTTAATTGGGCATTACGACAAAGTACATAGACCGCCATCCAACCGCATCTATGCCTAAAAAGTCCACCTTCAGTTATCATCCGAACCCTCCGGTTAAGTTGCAAAGCAACAGACAATTGCATTAAGTATAGTGCGTAATGTAATCAATAACTACATCCTTAGACATAGAATCAATGTTTTATCCCTAGTGGCAACAGCACAACACAACCTTAGAACTTTCTGTCACTGTCCCAGGTATCAATGTAGGCATGAACCCACTATCTAGCATAAATACTCCCTCTTGGAGTTAAGAGTGACTTATCAGGTCACCTCTAGTGAAACTATATTTTTATTCCGTCACATCTTATGTGCTTTACTTGGAGCGTCTGTTTGTTTTTGTTTTTGTTTTTGTTTTTGTTTGCCAGCATTCCTTGTGTTGGAGAAGGACACGCTCCGCTTTTTCATATGAACACTGGTGTTCTTAGTTTTACTTTTAATGTTCATGGCGGAGTTGAAAACCGCTTCGTTGATTGCTATTTGGTTGGAAACAGAAAATGCTTCATGTGGTAAATGGTATATGGTCTTGAATAATTTGATACTTGGCAATTGTTTTGAGCTCTCATAGATCATGTTTAAGCTTTTGCATCATGTAGTTTAAACCTATTAGTGGAGAACTACCATAGAGCTTGTTGAAATTTGGATTGCATGATTGATCTCTCTACAGCCTAGATATTTTCTGGTAAAAGTGTTTGAACAACAAGGAGACAGTGTAGAGTCTTATAATGCTTGCAATATGTTCTTATGTAAGTTTTGCTGTACCGATTCATACTTGTGTTGCTTCAAACAACCTTGCTAGCCAAAGCCTTGTACCGAGAGGAAATGCTTCTGCATCCAAAAACCTTGAGCCAAAACCTATGCCATTTGTGTCCACCATAACTACCTACTATGTGGTATTTCTCCCCATTCCAAAGTAAATTGCTTGTGTGCTACCTTTAAAATTTCATTCCTTGTCTTTGCAATACATAGCTCATGGGAAAATAGCTTAAAAACTATTGTGGTATTGAATATGTCGCTTATGTATCTTATTTCTTATAAGTTGCTTGTTGAGCGGTAACCATGTTTCTGGGGACGCCATCAACTTTTTACACCTTTGTTGAATATCATGTGAGTTGCTATGCATGTTTGTCTTGTCTGAAGTAAGGGTGATTTCTCATGATTAAATGGTTTGAATATGCATATTGTTAGAGAAGAACATTGGGCCGCCAACCAAAGCCATGTATCATGGTGGAAGTTTCAAATTGGACATTAATCCTCAATCTCTTATGAGAATATTATCTGTTGTTGAATGCTTAAGCATTAAAGAGGAGTCCATTATCTGTTTTCTATGTTGTCCCGGTATGGATGTCCTCAAGTTGAGATCTATCAAAACTGAGAAATCAAATGCGATCTATCTCCTTGGACCTTTGTACAGGTGGCATAGAGGTACCCCTTTGTGACACTTGGTTGAAACATATGTAATGCAATGATAATCCATGGAAATCCGAGCTAATTAGGACAAGGTGCGGGCACTATTCGTATTCGATGCATGAGGCTTGCAATGCATAACACATATGAATTATTACTACCGTTGACAAAATTGTTTCCATGTTTTCAAAATAAAAAGCTCTAGCACATGAGTAATCCATGCTTCCCTCTGCGAAGGGCCTTTCTTTTACTTTATGTTGAGTCGGTTTACCTACTTCTTTCTATCTTAGAAGCAAACACTTGTGTCAACTGTGTGCATTGATTCTTACATGTTTACTTATTGCACTTGTTATATTGCTTTATGTTGACAACTATCCATGAGATATACATGTTACAAGTTGAAAGCAACTGCTGAAACTTAATCATCCTTTGTGTTGCTTCAAAACCTTCTATTAAGAATCTATTGCTTTATGAGTTAACTCTTATGCAAGACTTATTGATGCTTGTCTTGAAAGTACTATTCATGAAAAGTTTTTGCTATATGATTCAGTTGTTTAGTCATTATCTTTACCATTGCTTCGAATCACTTCATTCACTTCATATGCTTTACAACAGTATTGATCAAGATTATGATAGTAGCATGTCACTTCAGAAATTATCCTTGTTATCGTTTACCTACTCGAGGGCAAGTAGGAACTAAGCTTGGGGATGCTTGATACGTCTTAAACGTATCTATAATTTCTTATGTTCCATGCTAGTTATATGACAATACTCACATGTTTTATATACACTTTACATCATTTTTATGCATTTTTCGGCACTAACCTATTAACAAGATGCCGAAGCGCCAGTTCCTGTTTTCTGCTGTTTTTGGTTTCTAAAATCCTACACAGTAAATATTCTCGGAATTGGACGAAACAAAAGTCCACGGTCTTATTTTCCACGGAGCCTTCCGAACACCGAAGAGAGACGAAGAGGGGACGCGAGCGGCCACACTTAGGGCGGGCCCCACCCCGGGCGTGCCGCCCTATGGGGTGGGCCCCTCGGGCGCCCCCCGACTCTGCCCCTTCGCCTATTTATTCCTTCCGTCGCGAAAACCTTATCACCGAGAACCACGATACGAGAAAATTTCCAGAGACACCGCCGCCGCCAATCCCATCTCGGGGGATTCAGGAGATCGCCTCCGACACCCTGCCGGAGAGGGGAATCATCACCGGAGGGCTCTACATCATCATGCCCGCTCCGGATTGATGCGTGAGTAGTTCATCCTTGGACTATGGGTCCATAGAAGTAGCTAGATGGTTGTCTTCTCCTCTTGTGCTATCATGTTTAGATCTTGTGAGCTGCCTATCATGATCAAGATCATCTATTTGTAATGCTACATGTTGTGTTTGTTGGGATCCGATGAATATGGAATACTATGTCAAGTTGATTAATTGATCTATCATATATGTGTTGTTTATGTTCTTGCATGCTCTCCGTTGCTAGTAGATGCTCTGGCCAAGTTGATACTTGTAACTCCAAGAGGGAGTATTTATACTCGATAGTGGGTTCATGCCTCCATTGAATCTGGGACACATGAAGTTCTAAGGTTGTGGATGTGCTGTTGCCACTAGGGATAAAACATCGTTGCTTTGTCTAAGGATATTTGTGTTGATTACATTACGCACAATACTTAATGCAATTGTCTGTTGTTTGCAACTTAATACTGGAAGGGGTGCGGATGCTAACCCGAAGGTGGACTTTTAAGGCATAGATGCATGCTGGATAGCGGTCTATGTTCTTTGTCGTAATGCCCTAATTAAATCTCATAGTAGTCATCATGATATGTATGTGCATTGTTATGCCCTCTCCATTTGTCAATTGCCCAACTGTAATTTGTTCACCCAACATGCTATTTATCTTATTGGAGAGACACCACTAGTGAACTGTGGAGCCCGGTCCATTTTTTTACATCTAAAATACAATCTACTGCAATCTCTTCTGTTGTTCTTCGCAAACAAACATCATTCTCCACACCATACGTTTAATCATTTGTTTACAAGCCGGTGAGATTGACAACCTCACCGTTTCAAAGTATTGTGATTGTGTTGTGCAGGTTCCACGTTGGCGTCGGAATCCCTGGTGTTGCGCTGCACTACACTCCTCCACCAACAACCTTCACGTGGCCTTCATCTCCTACTGGTTCGATAACCTTAGTTTCTTTCTGAGGGAAAACTTACTGCTGTGCGCATCACACCTTCCTCTTGGGGTTTCCAACGGACGTGTGCATCACGCGCCATCAACGGGATGAACTCAAAGAGTCTCTCGGAAATTGTAACTTGTACGGCACGAAACCCTCGGCTCCGCCTCCTATATAAGGGGGAGTCGAGGGACAAAGAAATGATCGATTTTGTTGTTAACACAACCCTAGTTTTTAGCAGTCGAGCACCTTTTCGGCTGAAACCTTCGAGATCTACTTGTCCTCTACTTTCCGCGAAACCCTAGTCTACAACCCGTAGGCATTGACAAGTTAATCCCTTGTCACCGAGGTTCGTGTCATTGTCGCCTCTGGTCTCGACCTCGTTATGGAACCCATGAAACATGTTCACTGAAGCCTAGAAGAAGGCCCAACGCGTCAACATTGCCTTTTGGCTCCTCTTCATTGTCATCTTGTGGTAATCCTTGTTGACAAGCTTGCGCTCATCGAACTCCGCCTTGATCCTTGCCCAATACTTCCCGTACTTTTGGTTGGCGGCGATGATGGAGTCTTCTTCTTCTTCTTCTTCCTCCTCCTCCTCACGCCGACCGCGTCAACCTCCACGAGATCCTCTGCATCCTCCGCGGCATCTGCGGCATCCTCGTCCTCGTCGTCCTCGTCGTCCTCTTCGTTGCCGCCCTCTTCGTCATCCTCGTCGTCGTCCTCCACCCCCTCGTCCTCCCCCTCCCCCCTCTTCCTCACCACCGGCGCCCTCGAATTCGAGCGGACCCCTGCGCCCAGTGAACGGGGCGCCGTCCGCACCGGGGCCTGGCCGGCGCTGGGGCGCTTGGTTGTATGCCGGGGTTGAAGCCGCCATGCGCCGCGCATCCTCGTACCGCGGTGACAAGTTCGGTGTCACGCACCCGGGAGTGGCATAAGGGCCGTCGTTGAAGAAGTCGGATGTCGACGGGGACACCACCCCAGAATGTACGCTGGGCCCGACGTACTCCATGGGCTCGCGTTGGTAGCAGCCATAAACGCGGCCAGCGCCTTCTGGTGCGCACGCGCCGTCTCCGACTTCTTCTCATGCTGCACCACCCCCCGCCCCCTCCGCTCCGTCCGCTTCCGCGCAGCAGTCTTGCTCCCACCTATCGTTGGTCCAGCCTTCCGGCTTCTTCCTCGCAACGGCGCCTTCCGCGGCTTCGCGAAGGGCGCGTTCGGCCCTTTCGTATCATTGCCCGACGGCTTGGTGGCCGCTTCCTTGGCCATTTTTTGGGGCCTGTCAGTGGCGCCATGTATGGGAGAGAGTAGAGACGGCAAGAGGGAGAAATGAATTGGCGGGAGAGGCGGTGAAATCTTTTGGGAGGGCAGAATTGCGCGGCGGGAGAGGCCCAATGTGGCGGGAGAGGGGGTCGAATTTTTATGTGTCGCTGACGCGTCAGTCCCGTGTCTCGTTGCCTCGCTTTTCGTTGTGTCCGGCGCGCCCGGAGTGTCCCCTGTTGACCGGGGATGGGCTCAGAACGTCGGACACCGTATTGAACCGCGTCGGACGAAAGGAGCTTTTAGGGGGTGCGGCTGGGAATGAAAATTTATCCAACGCGTGCCAAATACCTTTAGAGGACGCTTTGAAGACGCGGCTGGACATGCTCTTAGAAGTGGTACATAACCATTGGAGATTTTGGGATCAATAGCACGGCAAATTTTGCCAGATCACTTTTTTTTTGGAACATCCACCCCATCTACAACCAAACGCAATTAAAAATGGTACCATCCATCTCATCCAGCTTTTGGTCCTCAACCAAACAACCTCCTAACGAAAGGGTATCCATATATCCTAGCCATCCATTTGTTAAAAGTTGGAGGAGGGTGGGACACCGGAGCAAAAGCGATGGAGAACGCAGAACTCGTTGCAGTCGCTACACGTTCCCCTTTAACAGCTTCACAATGTTGCCACCAAATATACCACACCGCCACCAGTATAGTTTCTTGAAGCCCCAGCTGACCAAGAACAGGTAATTTCCTTCTTGGGCTCCTTAGTCTTCAGTATTTCCTCAAGGATTACCGACCACGATCTGTTCATGAAACGGCTTCCTTGTAACATCATGTAGACCTACGATTCCTCCTCTTTGGGAAGTCAAAGATTTTTAATTTTTGATTAAAGTTTTACATAAAAATAACAATCTACGTAGCATTAAATTAATATATTATTTAACTACATATCGAGATGAATCTAATGATATTGGTTTAGCATTATAAATGTTGCTATTTTATTGTATGCAGTAGGTTAAAATTGATGAAGTTTAGCTTAAAACATGTCCAAAGTCCAAACGTATACTCCCTCCGGTCGGATTTAATTGACGCGGAGGGAGGCTTGCACATGCACGTTTTAGTTAGTTAGGTACGTCAATTTTTTCAGACCAGAGGTAGTAGTTATTAGAGTACGAAGGGAGTAGCTACTGTTATTCCACCGATGCAAGTGAATTATACTCCCACATGTCACTGCCAAGATGCGATTCACTATCTACAAAAGTAGAATGCTCTTAACAACCAGAATCCTGATTAAGCTAGCCAAATCTGCCTTTGCCGTTGCATCCATATGAAGTAAAAGTAATCCCATTTCCACGGAGGGTTCAAACTTTCAACACCGATACGCCGGGACTCACCTGCTCCAACGATGACGACGACTACCGTGCTTCCAGGTCAACATAAGAAATTCACCACAACACAAATCTCCAGCGTTATAAATACACGTTCACTCACTCACACCACAAGCAGCGTGCGTCCAACTAGAGCCATTGTATCAAGATTGATTCTAAGATATAATCACCAAGAGTCGAACCATGTCCGCCATGACGGTTGAGAGGTGGTTGGGGTTGTGGACGGGTGTGGGGAGCGTCATCTTCCTGTGGACGAAGGTGCAGGACCACATCCCGGCCGCACTCCGCCACTACCTCACGACCTCAGCGACCAAGCTCGCATCCTACTTCAGTCCCTACCTCCAAATCACCATCTCCGAGCAGGGTATCGAGCGATTCCAGCGCAGCGAATTCTTCCTCACCGTCGAGGCCTACCTCAGCGACGCATGTGCCCGCCGAGCGCGCAAGCTCAAGGCCGAGCTCGGCAAGGACAGCAATAACCTCCAGGTCTCTGTCGACGACTACGAGAGATCACGGATGAGTTCTCCGGCACCACGTTGTGGTGGTCCGCCTCCAAGAAGCAGTCGAATGCGCGCAGCCTCATCAACCTCTACCCCGGCCAGGATGAGAGCCGCTTCTACCGGGTTGTCTTCCACAGGCGCCACCGCGACCTCGTCGTCAACAGCTACCTGCCTTTCGTCCTCGGCGAGGGCCGCGCCGTCACCGTCAAGAACCGTCAGCGCCGCCTCTTCACGAACAATGCTAGCAGCAGATGGAACCCTTACAATTCAAAGAGCGTCTGGAGCAATGTCCCGTTCGAGCACCCAGCAACGTTCGACACCCTCGCCATGGAACCCGAGCATAAGGAGGCCATCGTCGATGACCTCAAGGCGTTCAAGGAGAGCAAGGAGTACTATGGGAAGGTCGGAAAGGCATGGAAGCGTGGGTACCTCCTGTACGGGCCTCCTGGCACCGGCAAGTCCACCATGATTGCCGCCATGGCCAATTACCTCGACTACGACGTCTACGACCTCGAGCTCACGGCGGTCAAGAACAACACCGAGCTGCGCAAGCTCTTCATCGAGACGACAGGCAAGTCCATCATTGTCATAGAGGACATCGACTGCTCCATCCTCACAGGGAAGCGCACTAAGGCAAAGAAGGCCTCCGCTGACAAGGAAGCTGATGACGAAAAACCCAAACTTCCCGGGGAACCAGAGAAGGATGAAGCGACAAAGGTGACCCTATCGGGCCTGCTCAACTTCATCGATGGGCTATGGTCGTCTTGCGGCGGCGAGCGGATCATCATCTTCACGACCAACTACAAGGAGAAGCTGGACCCCGCGCTGATCCGGCGGGGCAGGATGGACAAGCACATCGAGATGTCCTACTGCCGCTTCGGGGGCTTCAAGGTCCTCGCCAAGAATTACCTGGATGTCGTTGTTGAGCACGAGATGTTTGGCGAGATCCACCAATTGCTCGAGGAGACTGACATGTCACCTGCAGACGTGGCAGAGAACCTGATGCCTATGTCAAACAAGAAGAAGAGGGACCCTACTGAGTGCTTTCTAGGCCTTATCGAGGCGCTCAAGAAAGCTAAGGAGGACGCGACGGCCACCAAGGCGAAGGAGGAAGAGGAGGTTGAAGCCAAGATTGCTAAGGAGAAAGAGGAGGGAGAGGTGAGCAAAGCCAAGGAGAAAGACAAAGGGAAGTGCGAGGCCGTTGGAGACATGAAGCAAGTTGATAAGTAACACAAGGACTACGGGAAAAAGTCTCACTGCCGTGCGCGCCTCTTTGCCGTGTGCCTTCGTGACCCTTTGCCGTGCGGCAGTTCTTTGCCGTGCGTCTCGCGCACGGCAATGACAGCTTTGCCGTGCAGCAGCGGAAAGACGCACGGCAAACAAAAGGTCCACGGCAAAGCTACAGCTCGGCGCTCGGCAAAGCAGCCTCGCACGGCAATCCCGCCAGATGGCGCACGGCAAAGTAACGCCCCACGGCAAAGAGGCCATGAGGGCGCACGGCAAAGATGCGGTCACGGCAACGACGTCTTTGCCGTGTAGGCCAACCCTTTGCCGTGCGTGTTTGCACGGCACAGAGTACAATTTTATTTCTTTTCCTTCTTTTGTATTTATATTTATATTAATACTTATATTTGTTGTAAAATTAGTTTTTACTTTTTGTAGACTATTTGTTAGTGTTACTTAATACAATCTGTATACCGATAAAACAAGTAATCTACATCTTCATCGACCCCTCCCCCCAACATATCAGGGTTTCGGAGCAAATTAACGGGGGTTCGGTGTCTGCTAAGTGTTATCGCCCACACATATTTGGTGCAATTTATTGCAGCTTTACACCTTACACGACACTTCCAAACATATTTAGGTCTACATGCAAGTTTGGCTGGGATTCAAGTGCTCCGGAGGTCTCCCCCCCAAACAGCGGTCTATATATGGGCCCCGGCGGTCTACCCCCCTAGATTTCACCGCGCGAGGTTCCACCAACATACTTTTTGATAGGTTTGGTTTTGGTTAGTCCATATACACATGGAAAGCAAGGTTTGGCACCATTTGGCACATTATAGCCTCCGGTATACCCGCAGCGGGACACTTCAGCCTACAAGTCGAGGAATCTTCCAAGTGTTATCGCCCGAAAGAGGGGAAGCTCACACATGGGAGCTATGCCTTGCACCATTTGGTGAATCACACATTCCACCACACTTTCACACATATCCTAGGTCCACATGCAAGTTTTGGTGGCATTCCGGTGCTCCGGCGGTCGTTCCCCCCCGAAAACGGCGGTCTGCATGCCTCGGGGGGTCTACCCCCCTAGATTTCACCGCGCGAGGTTCCACCAACATACTTTTTGATAGGTTTGGTTTTGGTTAGTCCATATACACATGGAAAGCAAGGTTTGGCACCATTTGGCACACTATAGCCTCCGGTATACCCGCAGCGGGACACTTCAGCCTACAAGTCGAGGAATCTTCCAAGTGTTATCGCCCGAAAGAGGGGAAGCTCACACATGGGAGCTATGCCTTGCACCATTTGGTGGATCACACATTCCACCACACTTTCACACATATCCTAGGTCCACATGCAAGTTTTGGTGGCATTCCGGTGCTCCGGCGGTCGTTCCCCCCCGAAAACGGCGGTCTGCGTGCCTCGGGGGGTCTACCCCCCTAGATTTCACCGCGCGAGGTTCCACCAACATACTTTTTGATAGGTTTGGTTTTGGTTAGTCCATATACACATGGAAAGCAAGGTTTGGCACCATTTGGCACACTATAGCCTCCGGTATACCCGCAGCGGGACACTTCAGCCTACAAGTCGAGGAATCTTCCAAGTGTTATCGCCCGAAAGAGGGGAAGCTCACACATGGGAGCTATGCCTTGCACCATTTGGTGGATCACACATTCCACCACACTTTCACACATATCCTAGGTCCACATGCAAGTTTTGGTGGCATTCCGGTGCTCCGGTCGTTCCCCCCGAAAATGGCGTCTGCGTGCCTCGGGGGGTCTACCCCCTAGATTTCACCGCGCGAGGTTCCACCAACATACTTTTTGATAGGTTTGGTTTTGGTTAGTCCATATACACATGTAAAGCAAGGTTTGGCACCATTTGGCACACTATAGCCTCCGGTATACCCGCAGCGGGACACTTCAGCCTACAAGTCGAGGAATCTTCCAAGTGTTATCGCCCGAAAGAGGGGAAGCTCACACATGGGAGCTATGCCTTGCACCATTTGGTGGATCACACATTCCACCACACTTTCACACATATCCTAGGTCCACATGCAAGTTTTGGTGGCATTCCGGTGCTCCGGCGGTCGTTCCCCCCCGAAAATGGTGTCTGCGTGCCTCGGGGGGTCTACCCCCCTAGATTTCACCGCGCGAGGTTCCACCAACATACTTTTTGATAGGTTTGGTTTTGGTTAGTCCATATACACATGGAAAGCAAGGTTTGGCACCATTTGGCACACTATAGCCTCCGGTATACCCGCAGCGGGACACTTCAGCCTACAAGTCGAGGAATCTTCCAAGTGTTATCGCCCGAAAGAGGGGAAGTGATGACCCACAAGTATAGGGGGTGTATCGTAGTATCTTCGATAAGTAAGAATGTCGATCCCAACGAGGAGCAGAAGGTGTTGACAAGTAGTTTCGATGAAGGATTCACTGTAAATGCTCACAAACAAGTATTCGGGGGTTTTGATGTAACAGATGAATAAAGTACGAGTAAGTAAAGTGCGAGAGAAATAATTGCAGCGAGTGGCCCAATCCTTTTTAGCACAAAGGACAAGCCGGTTTGTTTACTTATAATGACCAAACGTTCTTGAGGACACACGGGAATTTAGTCTAGTGCTTTCGCTTCATGTAGCTAAATAATCTTCATTGTTTTGATAAGTGTTGTGTGGGTGAACCTATGCTAATGTACCGCCCTTCCTAGGACTAATACATACTTGTGATTATACCCCTTGCAAGCATCCGCAACTACAAGAAAGTAATTAAGATAAATCTAACCACGGCCTTAAACTCTGAGATCCTGCGATCCCTCCTGCATCGATATACTAACGGGGGTTTAGGTTTCTGTCACTCCGGCAACCCCGCAATTAGCAAACGAATACAAGATGCATTCCCCTAGGCCCATAAATGGTGAAGTATCATGTAGTCGACGTTCACATGACACCACTAGAAGAATAACACCACAACTTAAATATCATAACATTGAATATTACTCAACCATAATTCACTACTAACATTTAGACTTCACCCATGTCCTCAAGAACTAAACGAACTACTCACGAGACATCATATGGAACATGATCAGAGGTGATATGATGATGAATAACAATCTGAACATAAACTTGGTTCAATGGTTTCACTCAATAGCATCAACAACAAGTAGAGATCGATACCGGGAGAGTTTCCCCTATCAAACAATCAAGATCAAACCCAAATTGCTACGGCGGTGACGGTGTCCAGCGGTGGAGACGGCGGTGATGATGGTGGAGATGATGATGATGGTGATGGAGATGATGTCCAGCTCGATGACGGTGACGATGGCGTCGATTGCCCTCCGGGAGGGAATTTCCCGGCGGATTCCTGCCCGCCGGAGAGCTCTTTTCTCTCTGGTGTTCTCCGCCCCGCAGAGGCGGCGTAACCCTTCGTGAGGATTCCTCTGTGGCTTAGGTTTTCGGGACGAAGGAGTACGCGAAGAAAAGGAGGCGAAGGGGCTGTGGGCCCCACACCACATGGCGGCGCGGCCAGGGCATGGGCCGCGCCGCCTAGGGTGTGGGCCCACCCTGGGTCCTCCCGGCCCTCCTTCGGCTTCCTTCGTCATCTTGAAAAATAGGATTTTTGGTATAAATTCCTTCCGAGCTGATCTTCCGAAATATTGCATCTGACGGTGCTTTTTCCAATCCTGGCTCCGGTGCGCAATCTCCAAATAATCATGAAACATGCAAAATAGATAAAATAACATAAGTATTGTGTCCCAATACGAAATATATCAATGAATAACAGCAAATTATGATATAAAATAGTGATGCAAAATGGACGTATCAACTCCCCCAAGCTTAGACTTCGCTTGTCCCCAAGCGAAACTGAGCTCGATAAACAAGACCACATGTTTATGGAGTGAAGAGTCGATCAATAAAATACGGACAAGAAGCATCACATTCATTCACACAAGACATTATAGTAAACAACTTCCTCATATAACTCAACTTGAAACAAGTATAAGGTAATCACAAATAAAGGTGCATAAGAAATCATAATTGGTGATGGCAAACTTTGTTCTTGGTCAGAGAACAGTTAACAGATTATACTTATCTATTGAGCAGCGCTCTCATATTAAAGCTTATGTGGCTCATCTTGCATACTCAATCATAATGATCATGGATAATTTTCAAAGCTATATTCATTCAGATAAAACTTGTACTAAACAAGAAAGAATAAAAGACATGATGAAGCAAATCACAATATAATAGTTCGATCACAACAACTCAAATGCTTGCTTGAGATGGAGGGAAATAGGTTTACTGACTCAACATAAAGTAAAAGACAGGCCCTTCGCAGAGGGAAGCAGGGATTAAATCATGTGCTAGAGCTTTTCAATTTTTGAAATCATATAAAGACGATAAAAGTAACATTTTGAGAGGTGTTTGTTGTTGTCAACGACTGGTAGCGGGTACTCTAACTACCTTATCAACCAGACTTTCAAGAGCGGCTCCCATGAAGGACGTTATTTCTACCAGCGTGGTAGATCATCCCTCTTCTCTTTTGTTTACACATGTATTTTAGTGGGGTGGCACTCCTTCCAACCTTTCTTTCACAAACCATGGCTAACCGATTCCATCGGGTGCCTGCCAACAATCTCATACCATGAAGGAGTGCCTTTTTATTTTATTTTTATTATGATGACACTCCTCCCCACCTTTGCTTTCTCAAGCCATGGCTAACCGATTCCATCGGGTGCCGACCAACTTTTCACATACCATGGAGGAGTGTCTATTTGCAAAATTAAGTTGCTTACTGATGAATCAGAGCAACACATGTGAAGAGAATTATTAATGAAGTTAATTAATTGGGGCTGGGAACCCCTTTGCCAGCTCTTTATGCAAAGTTATTGGATAAGCGGATGAAGCCACTAGTCCATTGTGAAAGTCTGTCCGAAGTAAATGACAAGATCGAAAGATAAAACACCACATACTTCCTCATGAGCTATAAAACATTGACACAAATAAGAGACGATAAGTTTTGAATTGTTTAAAGGTAGCACACGAAGTATTTACTTGGAATGGCAGAAAATACCATGTAGTAGGTAGATATGGTGGACACAAATGGCATAGGTTTGGGTTCAAGTTTGGATGCACGAGAAGTATTCCCTCTCAGTACAAGTCTTTGGCTAGCAAGGTTAAATAGCAAGCACAAGAGTTGAGGGAAACAAACAAATATACATGTGATAGAAACAATCATGCATCTTACTTGTAAGCACAAATAGTTTTAACTTCAGAATACTAAGCTAAGAACTGATAAGAAAGATAATAACAACTTCTACATGTATTTTCTCTATGCTTCTTGAATTCAAAGTGTTGTTGCTAATGACCATTGCTAAGTTTGCCAAAACCAAATAGATTTACTCAATGCTCCCAAAGTGGTACCAATACTAAAATCAAGATCAATCATATAGTAGAAATTGCAAACTAAAATAAGGTGTGCAATATGTAAATGATAAGACTTCTCATTAATATTCCATAACGATAACTCACACCAACGGATACATAGATAACCAACTAAGAGAGATACTTCCATACTGCAACTCATCTTATACGATAACTTCCCTACTCATGATATGACACTACTTGATAATAAAAGGTAAAAGATAGTGATGATGTGATACCGCGGCACTCCCCCAAGCTTGGAACAAACCAAGGGGATGCCAATACCGATGATGAATTACTCCTTGGGCGATGGTGGTGATGAATCCCGTCTTCAGACTTCCAAGATAGAGGCTCTCCATCAACAAATGACATCTTGGTCTCGGGAATCCTGAAACTAGCAGCACGGCTTATGTGTTTAAACCTGTTTTCATACTCACAGTTCTGATTATGAACGTCATAGAGTTGAGCTTGGAGTTTGTTGGTGGTGTCGTGAAGTGAGAGGATGTCGCCCCATGATACGCGTAGATGCACACGTCCGTTGGGAACCCCAAGTGGAAGGTATGATGCGTATAGAAGCAAGTTTCCCTCAGTATGAAACCAAGGTTTAATCGAACCAGAGGAGCCAAGAAGCACGTTGAAGGTTGATGGTCGCGAAATATGATGCGGCGCAACACCAGGGATTCCGGCCAACGTGGAACCTGCACAACACAACCAAAGTACTTTGCCCCAACGAAACAGTGAGGTTGTCAATCTCACCGGCTTGCTGTAACAAAGGATTAACCGTATTGTGTGGAAGATGATTGCTTGCAAGAAAACAGAAAACAAGTATTGCAGTAGATTGTATTTCAGTAAAGAGAATTGGACCGGGGTCCACAGTTCACTAGAGGTGTCTCTCCCATAAGATAAAAGCATGTTGGGTGAACAAATTACAGTCGGGCAATTGACAAATAAAGAGGGCACCGCGATGCACATACATGACATGGTAAATATAGTGAGATTTAATTGGGCATTACGACAAAGTACATAGACCGCCATCCAACCGCATCTATGCCTAAAAAGTCCACCTTCAGGTTATCATCCGAACCCCCTCCAGTATTAAGTTGCAAACAACAGACAATTGCATTAAGTATGGTGCGTAATGTAATCAACAACTACATCCTCGGACATAGCATCAATGTTTTATCCCTAGTGGCAACAGCACAACACAACCTTAGAACTTTCGTCACTGTCCCATATCAATGCAGGCATGAACCCACTATCTAGCATAAATACTCCCTCTTGGAGTTAAGAGTAAAAACTTGGCCAGAGCCTCTACTAATAACAGAGAGCATGCAAGATCTTAAACCACACATAAACATCAGATTGACTATTACCATAGCATAGTATTCTCTATCCATCGGATCCCGACAAACACAACATATAGTATTACAGATATATGATCTTGATCATGTTAGGCAGCTCACAAGATCCAACAATGAAGCACAAAAGGAGAAGACAACCATCTAGCTACTGCTATGGACCCATAGTCCAGGGGTGAGCTACTCACTCATCACTCCGGAGGCGACCATGGCGGCGAGAGTCCTCCGGGAGATGAATCCCTCTCCGCAGGCCGGAGGCGATCTCCTGAATCCCCGAGATGGGATTGGCGGCGCGCTCTCGGAAGGTTTTCCGTATCGTGGCTCTCGGCACTGGGGTTTTCGCGACAGAGGCTTTAAGTAGGCGGAAGGGTAGGTCGGGGCTGACGAGGGCCCACACCATAGGCGGCGGGCCCCCTCCGGCGCGCGCCCTATGGTGGCGGCGCCTCGTCGCCCCACTTCGTTATCTCTTCGGTCTTCTGGAAGCTTCGTGGCAAAATAGGACCCTGGGCGAAGATTTCGTCCAATTCCGAGAATATTTCCTTACTAGGATTTCTGAAACCAAAAACAGCAGAAAACAGCAACTGGCTCTTCGGCATCTTGTTAATAGGTTAGTTCCAGAAAAATGCATAAATATGACATATAATGTGCATAAAACATGTAGATAACATCAATAATGTGGCATGGAACATAAGAAATTATCGATACGTTGGAGACGTATCAGCATTCCCAAGCTTAGTTCTGCTCGTCCCGAGCAGGTAAAACGATAACAAAGATAATTTCTGAAGTGACATGCTACCAACATAATCTTGATCATATAATAATGTAAAGCATGTGAACTGAGATCAAATCACTCAAAGCAAATATCTATATTGATATAAGAGATGATAATGCAAGAGTTAAACAAGCTAGAAGTTTTCATGAACTATTGCTTCAAAGACATGAAACCGCACAAGGTTCATTAAAGATGTGTTAAGTATTCAGCGTAGAAGTTCTATCCTTCATTCCAAGCATCAAGTAAATTTTCACAACATAAGAAGGATTCAGTCAAGTAAACATAAACATGAACGTCATGAATCAACTGTTTCGAAGTCTACTCAACCGGTGAGCGCAAGCATTTGGTATTAGCACCAGGATGTTATGGCATAAAGAACGTTAATGGGGGTTTGGAAGGCCAATGAGAGAAAGTCTTACAAAGCTGTAAATGATTACTAGACAAGAGGAAGTCTTATAATCGAAGCTATGCAAGGAGTAGTGATTGCCATGCAACGGATGCACATAGAGCTATATGTGTATGAAAGCTCTCCAATGGAACTAGTGGGGGTGCATCCAACTTGGTTGCTCACGAAGACCTAGAGCACTTTTGAGGAGGCTCATCATTGGAATATACAACCCAAGTTCTATAGTGTAAATTCCCCACATAGTTATACTAGTAAAACATGAAAACTCTCTCATATGGAGTGTAGGTGCTAAACATGAGCACAAATGATGACTATGAATATGCAGGTGCTAAAACATGAGCACAAGTGTGGATAAAAGATAGTAATGCTGCCCCCTTTTTCTTTATTCTCTTTTTTTTTCTTTTTTTTTTTTTTTTCATTTCTTTTTTTTTCTTTTTGATGGCCTCCACGGCTCTTTTCACTTTTAGGGGCAACATCCTAATATGACAACACACTTTTTGGTACAAATAACTCATAATGAATAAAACATGAAGTATGAAACTGTATGCCTCTGCCAGTGTAGCAGGATGTGCAATGATCTAGCGTAACATGGGTAAACCACACGTCAGCTGTATAGAATCATGCAAAGCAATATACAAATAATAAATGACAACATGGCATGTAATGTAAAATGGATGTTGCATGGCAATATATCTCGGAACAGCTATGGAAATGCTGTGGTAGGTAGGTATGGTGGCTGTTTTGAGGAGATGTATGGGCTTATGTGCAGGAGAACAAGAGGAAGTCCTCCCACGGGTTTGGATGTACAGGCGAAGTATGCACAATTCTCAATGTGAGCAAAAGGCAATGCACAGTACCGAAGAGGCTAGCAAATATGGATGGTGGAAGTGCCAAAAACCGTAGCTTAACATTAGTCAAAAAGAACTCACAAGCTTATTGCAAACATCTAGCAGGTTCAACATTAAGAACATAATTTAAAATTTTACCGACCTTCAGCACAACTTAGTCATTACGATGAACCTTTAGACATGGAAAGCTATCAAGTCCAACTACGCCTTCAACTATTTAAATAGAGTTTGTAGTACGGCACAAGCTTAAAGACAACAATCCACTACTAATTTTAACTTATTCAACCAACAAGTTTTACCATCTAAATACCTCAAAACATTTGCAAAGAATCAAGTTATCAAAGCTCAATGATCTACAAGATTATGCAAGTGTTTCATTATACCACTACCACATGCAACATTTCCTTAACCAACCGAATAACAATTTAACGAAGAAGAAACTTTGCCATGAACATTATGAGTAAAGCCTAAGGACATATTTGTCCATATGCAACAGCGGAGCGTGTCTCTCTCCCACAAAGTGAATGCTAGGATCCAACTTTATTCAAACAAAACAAAAACAAAAACAAACCGACGCTCCAAGCAAAGTGCATAAGATGTGACGGAATAAAAATGTAGTTTCAGGGGAGGAACCTGATGATGTTGTCGATGAAGAAGGGGATGCCTTGGGCATCCCCAAGCTTAGACGCTTGAGTCTTCTTAAAATATGCAGGGGTGAACCACCGGGCATCCCCAAGCTTAGAGCTTTCACTCCTCTTGATCATAGTATATCATACTCCTCTCTTGATCCTTGAAAACTTCCTTCACACCAAACTTCAAGCAAACTCATTAGAGAGTTAGTGCACAATAAAAATTATATGTTCAGAGGTGACACAATCATTCTTTACACTTCTGGACATTGCATAAAGCTACTGGACATTAATGGATCAAAGAAATTCATCCAACATAGCAAAAGAGGCAATGCGAAATAAAAGGCAGAATCTGTCAAAACAGAATAGTTCGTAAAGACGAATTTTAAAATGGCACCAGACTTGCTCAAATGGAAAAACTCAAAACTAATGAAAGTTGCGTACATATCTGAGGATCACTCACGTAAATTGGCATAATTTTCTGAGTTTCCTACAGAGAATTAGACCCAGATTCGTGACAGCAAAGAAATCTGTCTCTGCGCAGTAATCCAAATCTAGTATGAACCTTACTATAGAGACTTTACTTGGCACAAAAACATGATAAGGAGAGGTTGCTACAGTAGTAAACAACTTCCAAGACTCAAATATAAAACAAAGTGCTGTAGTAAAAACAATGGGTTGTCTCCCATAAGCGCTTTTCTTTAACGCCTTTCAGCTAGGCGCAGAAAGTGTAATCAAGTATTATCAAGAGATGAAGCATCAACATCATAATTTGCTCTAATAATAGAGTCATAAGGTAACTTCATTCTTTTTCTAGGGAAGTGTTCCATACCTTTCTTGAGAGGAAATTGATATTTAATATTACCTTCCTTCATATCAATAGTAGCACCAACGGTTCGAAGAAAAGGTCTTCCCAATATAATGGGACAAGATGCATTGCATTCAATATCCAAGACAACAAAATCAACGGGGACAAGGTTATTGTTAACCACAATATGAACATTATCAACTCTCCCCAAAGGTTTCTTTTTAGCATTATCAGCGAGATTAACATCCAAATAACAATTCTTCAATGGTGGCAAGTCAAGCATATCATAGACTTTCTTAGGCATAACAGAAATACTTGCACCAAAATCACATAAAGCATTACATTCAAAGTCATTGAATTTCATTTTAATGATGGGCTCCCAACCATCCTCTAACTTTCTAGGAATAGAAGTTTCAAGTTTTAGTTTCTCTTCTCTAGCTTTTATGAGAGCATTTGTAATATGTTTTGTAAAGGCTAAATTTATAGCACTAGCATTAGGACTTTTAGCAAGTTTTTGTAAGAACTTTATAACTTCAGAGATGTGGCAATCATCAAAATCTAAATCATTATGAGCTACAGCAATGGAATCATCATTCCCAAGGTTGGAAAAAATTTCAGCAGCTTTATCACAAGCAGTTTCAGCAGTTTTAGCAATTTCAGGCAGTTTTGCACGCTTTGCACTAGGAGTAGAAACATTGCCAACACCAATTATTTTACCATTGATAGTAGGAGGTGCAGCAACATGTGAGGAATCAACATTACTAGTGGTGGTAATAGTCCAAACTTTAGCTACATTATTCTCTTTAGCTAGTTTTTCATTTTCTTCTCTATCCCACCTAGCACGCAGTTCAGCCATTAATCTTATATTCTCATTAATTCTAACTTGGATGGCATTTGCTGTAGTAGTAATCTTATTATCAATATCATTATTAGGCATAACTTTCAATTTTAAAAGATCAACATCAGAGGCAAGTCTATCAACTCTAGAAGCAAGAATATCAATTTTATCAAGCTTTTCCTCAACAGATTTGTTAAAAGCGGTTTGTGTACTAATAAATTCTTTAAGCATAGCTTCAAGACCAGGGGGTACACTCCTATTATTGTTGTAAGAATTCCCATAAGAATTACCATAACCATTACCATTAGCAGAAGGATATGGCCTATAGTTATTACCAGAATTGTTCCGATAAGCATTGTTGTTGAAATTATTATTTTTAATGAAGTTCACATCAACATTTTCTTCTTGAGCAACCAATGAAGCTAAAGGAACATTATTAGGATCAACATTAGATCTACCATTCACAAGCATAGACATAATCACATCAATTTTATCACTCAAGGAGGAGGATTCTTCAACAGAATTTACCTTCTTACCTTGTGGAGCTCTTTCAGTGTGCCATTCAGAGTAATTTATCATCATATCATCAAGAAGCTTTGTAGCCGCCCCCAATGTGATGGACATAAAGGTACCTCCAGCAGCTGAATCCAATAAATTCCGCGAAGAAAAATTTAGTCCTGCATAGAAGGTTTGGATGATCATCCAAGTAGTCAGTCCATGGGTTGGGCAATTCTTTACCAAAGATTTCATTCTCTCCCAAGCTTGAGCAACATGTTCAGTATCTAATTGCTTAAAATTCATTATGCTACTTCTCAAAGATATAATTTTAGCGGGAGGATAATATCTACCAATAAAAGCATCCTTGCATTTAGTCCATGAATCAATACTATTCTTAGGCAAAGATAGCAACCAATCTTTAGCTCTTCCTCTTAATGAGAAAGGAAACAATTTCAATTTAATAATATCACCATCTACATCCTTGTACTTTTGCATTTCACAAAGTTCAACAAAATTATTAAGATGGGCAGCAGCATCATCAGAACTAATACCAGAAAATTGATCTCTCATGACAAGATTTAGTAAAGCAGGTTTAATTTCAAAGAATTCTGTAGTAGCAGGTGGAGCAATAGGTGTGCATAGGAAATCATTATTATTTGTGGTTGTGAAGTCACACAACTTAGTGTTTTCAGGAGTATTCATTTTAGCAACAGTAAATAAAACAAACTAGATAAAGTAAATGCAAGTAACTAATTTTTTTGTGTTTTCGATATAGAGAGCAAGACAATAAATAAAGTAAAGCTAGCAACTAATTTTTTTGTGTTTTGTTTAGGTGCAGCAAACAAAGTAGTAAATAAAATAAAGCAAGACAAAAACAAAGTAAAGAGATTGAGAAGTGGAGACTCCCCTTGCAGCGTGTCTTGGCAACGGCGCCAGAAATTTATGCTTGATACGCGTAGATGCACACGTCCGTTGGGAACCCCAAGTGGAAGGTATGATGCATATAGAAGCAAGTTTCCCTCAGTATGAAACCAAGGTTTAATCGAACCAGTAGGAGCCAAGAAGCACGTTGAAGGTTGATGGTCGCGAAATATGATGTGGCGCAACACCAGGGATTCCGGCGCCAACGTGGAACCTGCACAACACAACCAAAGTACTTTGCCCCAACGAAACAGTGAGGTTGTCAATCTCACCGGCTTGCTGTAACAAAGGATTAACCGTATTGTGTGGAAGATGATTGCTTGCAAGAAAACAGTAGAAAACAAGTATTGCAAGATTGTATTTCAGAAAGAGAATTGGACCGGGGTCCACAGTTCACTAGAGGTGTCTCTCCCATAAGATAAAAGCATGTTGGGTGAACAAATTACAGTCGGGCAATTGACAAATAAAGAGGGCACCGCGATGCACATACATGACATGGTAAATATAGTGAGATTTAATTGGGCATTACGACAAAGTACATAGACCGCCATCCAACTGCATCTATGCCTAAAAACTCCACCTTCAGGTTATCATCCGAACCCCCTCCGGTATTAAGTTGCAAACAACAGACAATTGCATTAAGTATGGTGCGTAATGTAATCAACAACTACATCCTCGGACATAGCATCAATGTTTTATCCCTAGTGGCAACAAGCACAACACAACCTTAGAACTTTCTGTCACGTCCCAATGGAGGCATGAACCCACTATCTAGCATAAATACTCCCTCTTGGAGTTAAGAGTAAAAACTTGGCCAGAGCCTCTACTAATAACGGAGAGCATGCAAGATCTTAAACAACACATAAACATCAGATTGATAATTACCATAGCATAGTATTCTCTATCCATCGGATCCCGACAAACACAACATATAGTATTACAGATATATGATCTTGATCATGTTAGGCAGCTCACAAGATCCAACAATGAAGCACATAAGGAGAAGACAACCATCTAGCTACTGCTATGGACCCATAGTCCAGGGGTGAACTACTCACTCATCACTCCGGAGGCGACCATGGCGGCGTAGAGTCCTCCGGAGATGAATCCCCTCTCCGGCGGGGTGCCGGAGGCGATCTCCTGAATCCCCCGAGATGGGATTGGCGGCGGCTGCGTCTCTGGAAGGTTTTCCGTATCGTGGCTCTCGGTCCTGGGGTTTTCGCGACGGAGGCTTTAAGTAGGCGGAAGGGTAGGTCAGGGACAGGCCCACACCATAGGGCGCGCGGGCCCCTCGGCCGCGCGGCCCTATGGTGGCGGCGCCTCGTCGCCCCACTTCGTTATCTCTTCGGTCTTCTGAAGCTTCGTGGCAAAATAGGACCCTGGGCGAAGATTTCGTCCAATTCCGAGAATATTTCCTTACTAGGATTTCTGAAACCAAAAACAGCAGAAAAACAACTGGCTCTTCGGCATCTTGTTAATAGGTTAGTTCCGAAAATGCATAAATATGACATATAATGTGCATAAAACATGTAGATAACATCAATAATGTGGCATGGAACATAAGAAATTATCGATACGTTGGAGACGTATCACCCCATAGCTTTGCAGTTTCCTTCTCGTGTTCAGCAATGAGTTCAGACACAATCTTGTGGAAGATATCCACTTCACGCTCAGCCATCTTCTTGTAGTTGAAGACCTCCTGTTCCAGTTTCTCCATCCTGTCTTCCAAGCTCCCTTCTCCCTTAGGACCCTGGACATCTTTGATCTGCAACTCTCCATCCACGAGCTGCAACTCTTTGGGGTGCATCTTCAGCTCGTTCATGTACGGGTTGACGACGTCCTCAAAGAAGTCCTTCTGAGTTCCCGACGAGGACATGGTGGATCTAGATCCGAAGCAGATCCTGGCAGAAAACAGCTCGAAACAAAACACGACGAAAACGATATTACGGACCTCCAGGGGTCCGGGGGATTATATAGCAAATATTTTTACGACAAAAGGAAGGTTCCAGGCCGAAAACGAGTGGAAACGGGACGCCGAGGGGCTGTCACCATAGGTCGGCGCGGCCAGGGTGGGGCCCGCGCCGGCCTGTGGTGACGGGCCCTCGCGCGTCTTTTCCACTCCGTTTCGATTCCGTAATTTTTCATATTTTCTAAAAACAGCAAAAATATTGTTCGGAAAGTAAATTGCGAACTTCTCGTTACCAATACTGTTACCTATTCAAAGTCGAGTTCTGGCGGACTGTCGATTTGTCCTTTGATGAAAGCCTCCGGTGTTTCCACTTGAATAATATCAACATCAACATTATAAGAATCACCCGAGATATAATGCTTGAGTCTTTGCCCATTCACCACTTGTGTAGCATTGCCTTGGAGAGAGCTAATTTTAATTGCTCCTGAACGATACACCTCCTCGACAACATACGGTCCTTCCCATTTCGAGAGTAATTTCCCTGCAAAGAGTCTGAGACGAGACCGATACAATAGGACTTTGTCCCCAACATTAAATTCTCTTTTAATAATCCTTCTATCATGCCACTTCTTAACTTTCTCTTTAAAGAGTTTAGCATTTTCATAAGCTTCACTTCTCCATTCATCTAGTGAACTTAATTGCAACAACCTTTTATTACCAGCTAGTTTAGGATCTTTATTTAGTTCTCTAACAGCCCAATAAGCTTTGTGCTCTAATTCTAAAGGTAAATGACAAGCTTTTCCATAAACCATTTTATAAGGTGACATTCCCATGGGATTTTTATAAGCAGTTCTATAAGCCCATAGTGCTTCCTTCAATTTACTAGCCCAATTCTTTCTAGATTTATTAACAGTTTTTCCCAAAATAGATTTAATTTCTCTATTTGATAATTCTACTTGACCACTAGTTTGAGGGTGATAAGCGGAAGCAATTCTATGATTAATACCATACCTAGCAAGAGTTTTTCTAAAACCTCCATGAATAAAATGAGAACCTCCATCAGTCATAATATATCTAGGAACTCCAAATCTAGGAAAAATAATATCTAAAAGCATTCTTAAAGAAGTCTCACCATCAGCACTTTTTGTAGGTATAGCTTCTACCCATTTAGTAACATAATCAACAGCGACAAGTATATGAGTGTTACCTTCTGAAGAGGGAAAAGGTCCCATAAAGTCGAATCCCCAACAATCGAACGGTTCAATAACAAGAGTATAGTTCATAGGCATTTCATTGCGTCTGGAGATATTACCAACCCTTTGACATTCATCACAAGATAAAATAAACTTCCTTGCATCTTTGAAGAGAGTTGGCCAATAAAAACCTGATTGTAGAACCTTTTGTGCGGTTCTTTCTCCGGCGTGATGTCCTCCATAAGCACTACCATGACATTTACTCAATATCTCTTGTTGTTCATGTTCAGGAACACATCTTCGCATAATACCATCCACTCCTTCTTTATATAAGTGTGGGTCATCCCAAAAATAATGCCTCAAGTCATAAAAGAATTTCCTCCTTTGCTGAGCTGAAAAGGTTGGAGGCAAATACTTGGAAACAATAAAGTTAGCATAATCAGCATACCAAGGGCTATCTCGCGAGTTCACCTTTATTACAGCCAATTGTTCATTTGGAAAACTATCATTAACAGGAACAGGATCATAAGCAATATTTTCCAATCTAGATAAATTATCAGCAACAGGATTATCAGCACCTTTTCTATCTATAATATGTAAATCAAATTCTTGCAACAGAAGTACCCATCTAATAAGCCTTGGCTTAGCATCTTTCTTTGTCATTAGGTATCTAATTGCAGCATGATCAGTATGAATTGTAACTTTTGAATCAACAATATAAGATCTAAATTTATCACAAGCAAAGACTACAGCTAACAATTCTTTTTCAGTTGTAGCATAATTTCTTTGAGCAGCATCAAGAGTCTTGCTAGCATAATGAATAACATTTAATTTCTTATCTACTCGCTGTCCAAGAACAGCGCCTACAGCAAAATCACTAGCATCACACATAATTTCAAATGGTAAGTTCCAATCAGGAGGTTCAACTATAGGAGCAGTTGTTAAGGCTTTCTTTAGAGTATCAAAAGCTTCCTTACAATCATCATCAAAAACAAAAGGTACATCTTTTTGAAGAAGATTAGTAAGAGGCTTTGAAATCTTGGAGAAATCTTTAATAAATCTCCTATAAAACCCAACATGACCAAGAACACTACGAATACCTTTAACATCCCTCGGATAGGGCATCTTCTCAATGGCTTCAACTTTAGCTCTATCAACTTCAATACCTCTCTCGAAATTTTATGTCCCAATACAATTCCTTCATTAACCATAAAGTGGCATTTCTCCCAATTAAGAACAAGGTTAGTTTCTTCACATCTCTGCAAAACTTTATCGAGGTTCCGCAAGCAATTATCGAAAGAATTACCATAGACAGAGAAATCATCCATGAATACCTCTACAATACTTTCGCAAAAACCATGAAAAATAGCAGACATGCATCTTTGAAAAGTAGCAGGAGCATTACATAAACCAAAAGGCATACGCCTATAAGCATAAGTTCCATATGGACAAGTGAAAGTGGTTTTCTCTTGATCTTTAGCTTTAACAGCAATTTGTGAAAACCCAGAATAACCATCAAGAAAACAAAAATGAGTATTTTTAGACAATCTTTCTAGCATTTGATCAATAAATGGCAAAGGGTAATGATCTTTCTTAGTAACTTTATTAACTTTTCGAAAATCAATGCACATTCTATACCCTACAACTACTCTTTGAGGTATGAGCTCATCATTATCATTAGGCACAACAGTCATTCCTCCTTTCTTAGGAACACAATGAACAGGACTAACCCATCTACTATCAGCAATAGGATATATAATACCAGCTTCAAGAAGTCGTAATACCTCGTTTCTTACCACATCCTTCATCTTTGGAATTAGACGACGCTGAGGTTCAACAACAGGCTTCGCATCATCTTCCATATTAATGGCGTGTTGGCAAATAGAGGGAGAAATCCCCTTCAAGTCATCAAGAGTATAGCCAATAGCACCTCGATGTTTCTTCAATATTTGCAATAATCTTTCTTCTTCAAACTCTGTAAGTTTAGAACTAATAATAACAGGATATATTTTCTTATCATCAATATAAGCATATTTGAGATTATCAGGCAAAGGCTTTAAATCAAAAACAGGATCTTCCTTTGGTGGCGGTGTTGTACCCAAATCTTCCACTGGTAAATCATGCTTGAGAATAGGTTGACGAAGAAATATCTCCTCAAGCTCATCTCTTTCTTTCCTGAAAATTTCACTCTCGCTATCCTCCAAATGTTGCTGCAAAGGATTATTAGGAACAAGAACAATAGATGCACACTGCTCCATTTTAAAATCATTACTAGGCAAGTCAGCTTTATAAGGAGTTTTGGTAAATTTAGAAAAGTTAAACTCATAAGGTTCACCAGCAAATTTAGTCAAAATTTTCTCTTTCTTACAATCTATAATAGCTCCACAAGTATTTAGAAAAGGTCTACCAAAAATGATAGGACAATAATCACTAGCAGCAGAACCAAGTACCAAAAAGTCAGCAGGATATTTAATCTTACCACATAAAACTTCCACATCTCGAACAATACCAATTGGAGAAATAGTTTCTCTATTAGCCAGCTGAATAACCACATCAATATCTTCAAGTTCACAAGAACCAATCTCGTGCATAATCTCCGTGTAAAGCTCATAAGGAATAGCACTAACACTTGCACCAATATCACATAAACCATAATAGCAATGATCACCAATTCTAACAGATAGCATAGGAACACTAACTTGTTTGGATTTATTAGGATGTGAAACAATATTAGAAGCATCTTCACAGAAAATAATATGACCATCCTCTACATTTTCAGTCACAAGATCTTTAACTATTGCAACAGCAGGTTCAACTTTTATTTGTTCTTCAGGTTCTATAGGTTTCTTTTCACTTTTATGAACCGCACTATTTATAACAGAGTACTCCTTCATTTTAGCAGGGAAAGGAGTTTTTTCAATATAAGCTTCAGGAATAACACGATCAGCAGTTTCAACTACAACACATTTATTAATAGATGAATCAATTTTATCTTTATACGGTTCATGATACTTATCAAAATTCTTCTTAGGCAATTCATAATGAGAAGCAAAAGCTTTATAAAGATTTGCAGCAACTTGAGAATCAAGACCATATGTAGCACTCATATTACGAAATTTATCAGTATCCATAAAAGCTTCAATGCATTTATAATCATAAATTATACCTGATTCTCTATCCTTGTCGTTCTCCCATCCTTCAGTATTTTCTTGGATCCGATCAAGAAGGTCCCTTTTAAACTCTTCTTTGTTGCGTGTAAATGATCCAGAACAAGAAGTATCCAGCAAAGTCTTATCTTGAAAAGAAAGTCTTGCATAGAAATTATCAATAATAATATTACCAGGAAGCTCATGAATGGGGCATTTGAGCATTAAAGACTTCAATCTCCCCCAAGCTTGGGCAATACTTTCTCCATCATGAGGCCAAAAATTATATATGCGATTCCGATCTTTGTGAATCTCACTCGGAGGATAGAACTTAGAATAAAACCGGGGCACAATATCATCCCATTCAAGAGAATCCCCATTATCCAGTAATTTATACCAATGCGCCGCTTTACCAGACAGCGATAAAGAGAATAGTTTCTTCCTTACTTCATTCATAGCAATACCTGCACATTTGAATAACCCGCATAATTCATGCAAAAACAATAAATGATCACCAGGATGGACAGTTCCATCCCCTTCATAGCGGTTATCCATAACACGTTCAATAATTTTCATAGGTATTTTATATGGTATCTCTTCCTCACCTGGCGCCTCATCCACTACCGTTGCAGTAGTAGTAGATTTCCCAAATAGAAATCGAAGAGAAGATCTCTCCATAATGACTTATAGCAGCAGGCAGAAATAAAATCAGCACAACAGTAAAGGTTTTCCTTACCAATTCCACTTACCAATAGCGCTTCACTCCCCGCAACGGCGCCAGAAAATAGTCTTGATGACCCACAAGTATAGGGGGTGTATCGTAGTATCTTCGATAAGTAAGAATGTCGATCCCAACGAGGAGCAGAAGGTGTTGACAAGTAGTTTCGATGAAGGATTCACTGTAAATGCTCACAAACAAGTATTCAGGGGGTTTTGATGTAACAGATGAATAAAGTACGAGTAAGTAAAGTGCGAGAGAAATAATTGCAGCGAGTGGCCCAATCCTTTTTAGCACAAAGGACAAGCCGGTTTGTTTACTTATAATGACCAAACGTTCTTGAGGACACACGGGAATTTAGTCTAGTGCTTTCGCTTCATGTAGCTAAATAATCTTCATTGTTTTGATAAGTGTTGTGTGGGTGAACCTATGCTAATGTACCGCCCTTCCTAGGACTAATACATACTTGTGATTATACCCCTTGCAAGCATCCGCAACTACAAGAAAGTAATTAAGATAAATCTAACCACAACCTTAAACTCTGAGATCCT
This sequence comes from Lolium multiflorum, assembly GCA_030979885.1. Classification (NCBI taxonomy): domain Eukaryota; kingdom Viridiplantae; phylum Streptophyta; class Magnoliopsida; order Poales; family Poaceae; genus Lolium; species Lolium multiflorum. The sequence continues at coordinate 14,079,593 of CM061751.1, forward strand.
GCGATCCCTCCTGCATCGATATACTAACGGGGGTTTAGGTTTCTGTCACTCCGGCAACCCCGCAATTAGCAAACGAATACAAGATGCATTCCCCTAGGCCCATAAATGGTGAAGTATCATGTAGTCGACGTTCACATGACACCACTAGAAGAATAACACCACAACTTAAATATCATAACATTGAATATTACTCAACCATAATTCACTACTAACATTTAGACTTCACCCATGTCCTCAAGAACTAAACGAACTACTCACGAGACATCATATGAAACATGATCAGAGGTGATATGATGATGAATAACAATCTGAACATAAACTTGGTTCAATGGTTTCACTCAATAGCATCAACAACAAGTAGAGATCGATACCGGGAGAGTTTCCCCTATCAAACAATCAAGATCAAACCCAAATTGCTACGGCGGTGACGGTGTCCAGCGGTGGAGACGGCGGTGATGATGGTGGAGATGATGATGATGGTGATGGAGATGATGTCCAGCTCGATGGCGACGATGGCGTCGATTTCCCCCTCCAGGGAATTTCCCCGGCGGATTCCTGCCCGCCGGAGAGCTCTTTTCTCTCTGGTGTTCTCCGCCCCGCAGAGGCGGCTGTAACCCTTCGTGAGGATTCCTCTGTGGCTTAGGTTTTCGGGACGAAGGAGTACGCGAAGAAAAGGAGGCGAAAGGGGCTCTGTGCCCCACACCACATGGCGGCGCGGCCGGGCATGGGCCGCGCCGCCCTAGGGTGTGGGCCCACCCTGGGTCCTCCTGGCCCTCCTTCTGGCTTCCTTCGTCATCTTGAAAAATAGGATTTTTGGTATAAATTCCTTCCAGAGTTGATCTTCCGAAATATTGCATCCTGACGGTGCTTTTTCCAAGAATCCTGGCTCCGGTGCGCAATCTCCAAATAATCATGAAACATGCAAAATAGATAAAATAACATAAGTATTGTGTCCCAATACGAAATATATCAATGAATAACAGCAAATTATGATATAAAATAGTGATGCAAAATGGACGTATCAGGAAGCTCACACATGGGAGCTATGCCTTGCACCATTTGGTGGATCACACATTCCACCACACTTTCACACATATCCTAGGTCCACATGCAAGTTTTGGTGGCATTCCGGTGCTCCGGCGGTCGTTCCCCCCCGAAAACGGCGGTCTGCGTGCCTCGGGGGGTCTACCCCCCTAGATTTCTCCGCGCGAGGTTCCACCAACATACTTTTTGATAGGTTTAGTTTTGTTTAGGCCATATACACATGGAAATCTAGGTTTGGCACACTTTGGCACACTATAGCCACCGGTATACCCGCAGCGGGACACTTCAGCCTACAAGTCGAGGAATCTTCCAAGTGTTATCGCCCGAAAGAGGGGAAGCTCACACATGGGAGCTATGCCTTGCACCATTTGGTGAATCACACATTCCACCACACTTTCACACATATCCTAGGTCCACATGCAAGTTTTGGTGGCATTCCGGTGCTCCGGCGGTCGTTCCCCCCCGAAAACGGCGGTCTGCGTGCCTCGGGGGGTCTACCCCCTAGATTTCACCGCGCGAGGTTCCACCAACATACTTTTTGATAGGTTTGGTTTTGGTTAGTCCATATACACATGGAAAGCAAGGTTTGGCACCATTTGGCACACTATAGCCTCCGGTATACCCGCAGCGGGACACTTCAGCCTACAAGTCGAGGAATCTTCCAAGTGTTATCGCCCGAAAGAGGGGAAGCTCACACATGGGAGCTATGCCTTGCACCATTTGGTGGATCACACATTCCACCACACTTTCACACATATCCTAGGTCCACATGCAAGTTTTGGTGGCATTCCGGTGCTCCGGCGGTCGTTCCCCCCGAAAACGGCGGTCTGCGTGCCTCGGGGGGTCTACCCCCCTAGATTTCACCGCGCGAGGTTCCACCAACATACTTTTTGATAGGTTTGGTTTTGGTTAGTCCATATACACATGGAAAGCAAGGTTTGGCACCATTTGGCACACTATAGCCTCCGGTATACCCGCAGCGGGACACTTCAGCCTACAAGTCGAGGAATCTTCCAAGTGTTATCGCCCGAAAGAGAGGAATCTCACACATGGGAGCTATGCCTTGCACCATTTGGTGGATCACACATTCCACCACACTTTCACACATATCCTAGGTCCACATGCAAGTTTTGGTGGCATTCCGGTGCTCCGGCGGTCGTTCCCCCCGAAAACGGCGGTCTGCGTGCCTCGGGGGGTCTACCCCCTAGATTTCACCGCGCGAGGTTCCACCAACATACTTTTTGATAGGTTTGGTTTTGGTTAGTCCATATACACATGGAAAGCAAGGTTTGGCACACTTTGGCACATTGTAGCCACCGGTATACCCGCAGCGGGACACTTCAGCCTACAAGTCGAGGAATCTTCCAAGTGTTATCGCCCGAAAGAGGGGAAGCTCACACATGGGAGCTATGCCTTGCACCATTTGGTGAATCACACATTCCACCACACTTTCACACATATCCTAGGTCCACTTGCAAGTTTTGGTGGCATTCCGGTGCTCCGGCGGTCGTTCCCCCCCGATAACGGCGGTCTGCGTGCCTCGGGGGGTCTACCCCCTAGATTTCTCCGCGCGAGGTTCCACCAACATACTTTTTGATAGGTTTAGTTTTGATTAGGTCATATACACATGGAAATCTAGGTTTGGCACACTTTGGCACATTGTAGCCACCGGTATACCCGCAGCGGGACACTTCAGCCTACAAGTCGAGGAATCTTCCAAGTGTTATCGCCCGAAAGAGAGGAATCTCACACATGGGAGCAATGCCTTGCACCATTTGGTGAATGATGTTGCTTGTATGAACTAATTATGCGACTTGGAACTATTGTATGGACTTTGTTGGATATGAACTATGTTGTTGATGATGCAATACTCTATATATTGTGCTATATGTGTATCTGGACTGTTATTTGTATTTGTGAATTGCATATGCAGGGATTAATGGGGAAGCAGGAAAATTCTGGCAAAATTTGCACAATCTTTGCCGTGCACATGCACACGGCAAAGGCCACAGCACACGGCAAAGGCACTCTTTGCCGTGCACATGCACACGGCAAAGGCTGCCCACGCTGCCCACCTGACGTTGCTGTACCTACCTTTGCCGTGCATGGTGGAAGAGAAGCACACGGCAAAGCCAAATCTTTGCCGTGCGAGTTGGAGAGGAAGCGCACGGCAAAGAAACTCGCACGGCAAAGAGGCCAAACGCACGGCAAAGGAATCCGCACGGCAACGAGGCCACAGCTCACGGCAACGCTGCGTCGCTCGGCAAAGCCTTTGCCGTGCGACTTCGGCGACACACGGCAAAGACCCCTTTGCCGGGCGGATCTTTGCCGAGCAGTCTTTGCCGTGCACGGCCGCACGGCAAAGGCTTTGCCGAGCCGATTTGTCCCTTTGCCGTGCGTTTGGGCTGCACGGCAAAGCCCTGTTTTGCCGTAGTGGTGAGCCTCATTGTGTGCTCGTTTAAGCTTTAAAAGCACATAAATAATCATGGTGTGAAGATGTAATGTTAGAAGAAGATGATTGGACTGCGTGTGATGTACATTATTGTGGTATGTTGTAAATTGTACGGCCTCAATGTACAGGGCCTTATTTGTATAAACATATTATTGTGTGCATCTTGCAATACTCACGAGTTGTCAATAAGGACGCAAAGGTTGAAAAGGTAATCCTCTTGTGGGGCGAGCGGGTTACTGCATGTGATTAGGCGAAACTTTGATTACTCGTGTCTGCCAGCATGGCTCCATCAGCGACGTGACTCATCATCAAAACTCCAAAGAGCTGAAAAATCAAGCCACTACGTTTCGCCGTCCTAAGCTTTCAATCTTCGAGCCATTCAAATGATATGCTAGTCCAACATGCTCCGATGCACTCAAGAAGTCAACCTGTTTATATGGGTGAAACCCAAGTATCTCAATGTCTTCATGATATAAATTATCGTAATACTCTTCAACCAAGTGGCACTCTTCAGCCATATATATCCTCATCCTTAACAATATTATGACTGTTGGAGTTATATTCCAATCCCTTTCCAACTATTGATTTATTTTATCTTCTAAATAGCAATGGTTAATCATGTTTTAATATTCGCTGTCATTATCAGAGTTTCATTCCAATTTCTTTTTGAAGGAAATATACCCGAGAGGTAATAATAAAGTGGTTATTATCTTATTCCATGTTTATAATAGATGTTTATTTCTCATGCTAAAATTGTATTAACCGAAAACGTTAATACATGTGTGTTGACAAGCAAGTGTTCCTAGTAAATCCTCTCTTTTAACTAGCTTATTGATTAACCGATAATCAAGGTTTCCTAATCATAAACATTGGATGTTACCAATAGCGGGGTCAACACTCTTTACAAACACATAAAAAAACAGCTACTTTAGACATAAAAAACAACTACTTTACAAGCACTTGGAAGCTGCTCAACACCTCATCCTCTTTCGTCTTGATGCCATGATACTCAACTGCGTAATTCAACATCTTTCAGAATAAACACCTCAAAGTTTTGTCGATGGTTCAAGAATCAAGATACTGCTCATCCTGTTATGGTCGGTCTGACCTATACACACAAGAAGCCCACTAGTGGCTAGTTTTGGGCTTAGCCTAAGTAAATTAGGGGCTTAGCCCAAGTAAAGTAGGGTTTAGAGGAGGTCGTCCTCCTATATAAACACATGTACCCTTCGTGATTAATCAGACAAATATTCAGTATCATACTGTCTCGTCTCCTGAAGGGAGACGGGAGACCCCTGCGCCCAGCCGCACCCAACCCTAGCCGCCGCCTCCTTCCTCCGCGACGGCGCCCAGCCGCCGGCGCCGAGCCCTCCAGCCTCTCCGCCCTCACTTCCACCCTTACAACCTCCGCCCTAGACCCGGTAGAACCCTAGCCCCTACCACTTTGGTATCAGATTGCCTAGGTCTAATGGGCTCCAACAGCCTCCCCGTCGACCCCATCACCGCCACGTCCGCCGCCGCCACCAACACCAGCCCCGCCACCGCCGCCTACAGGCGTCCACGCGCCGCCGGGGCCGCCGCGGGCCCGAGATCCCGTCCGCCCCCCAGAGGAAGGTATGATGCACGGCGGCAAGTTTTCCCTCGAAAGAAACCAAGGTTTATCGAACGGAGGAGCCAAGAAGCACGTTGAAGGTTGATGGCGGCGGGATGTGTGCGGCGCAACACCGCCGGCGCCAACGTGGAACCTGCACAACACAAACAAAGTACTTTGCCCCAACGAAACAGTGAGGTTGTCAATCTCACCGGCTTGCTGTAACAAAGGATTAACCGTATTATGTGGAAGATGATTGTTTGCAAGAAAACAGTAAACAAGTATTGCAGTAGATTTGTATTTCAGTATAAAAGAATGGACCGGGGTCCACAGTTCACTAGAGGTGTCTCTCCCATAAGATAAAAGCATGTTGGGTGAACAAATTACGGTCGGGCAATTGACAAATAGAGAGGGCACCGCGATGCACATACATGGCATGATAAATATAGTGAGATTTAATTGGGCATTACGACAAAGTACATAGACCGCCATCCAACTGCATCTATGCCTAAAAAGTCCACCTTCGGTTATCATCCGAACCCCCTCCGGTATTAAGTTGCAAAGCAACAGACAATTGCATTAAGTATGGTGTGTAATGTAATCAACAACTACATCCTCGGACATAGCATCAATGTTTTATCCCTAGTGGCAACAGCACAACACAACCTTAGGGGTTTCTGTCACTCCCCAGATATCAATGCAGGCATGAACCCACTATCGAGCATAAATACTCCCTCTTGAAGTTACTAGCATCAACTTGGCCAGAGCCTCTACTAATAACGGAGAGCATGCAAGATCATAAACAACACATAAGTAATAACTTGATAATCACCATAACATAGTATTCTCTATCCATCGGATCCCGACAAACACAACATATAGTATTACAGATAGATGATCTTGATCATGTTAGGCAGCTCACAAGATCCAACAATGAAGCATAATTAGGAGAAGACAACCATCTAGCTACTGCTATGGACCCATAGTCCAGGGGTGAACTACTCACTCATCACTCCGGAGGCGACCATGGCGGTGTAGAGTCCTCCGGGAGATGAATCCCCTCTCCGGCAGGGTGCCGGAGGCGATCTCCTGAATCCCCGAGATGGGATTGGCGGCGGCTGCGTCTCGAAGGTTTTCCGTATCGTGGCTCTCGGTACTGGGGGTTTCGCGACGGAGGCTTTAAGTAGGCGGAAGGGTAGGTCAAGAGGCGGCGCGAGGGACCCACACCATAGGGCGGCGCAGGCCCCCCTCTGGCCGCGCCGGCCTATGGTGCCAGGCCCTCGTGGCCCCTCTTCGTAACCCCTCCGGTCTTCCGGAAGCTTCGTGGCAAAATAGGACCCCGGCGTTGATTTCGTCCAATTCCGAGAATATTTCCTTACTAGGATTTCTGAAACCAAAAACAGCAGACAGCAACTGGCTCTTCGGCATCTTGTTAATAGGTTAGTTCCGAAAATGCGTAAATACGACATATAATGTGTATAAAACATGTAGATATCATCAATAATGTAGCATGGAACATAAGAAATTATCGATACGTTGGAGACGTATCAGCATCCCCAAGCTTAGTTCTGCTCGTCCCGAGCAGGTAAAACGATAACAAAGATAATTTCTGAAGTGACATGCCATCATAATCTTGATCATACTATTTGTAAGCATATGTAATGAATGCAACGATCAAAACAATGGTAATGACATGAGTAAACAAATGAATCATAAAGCAAAGACTTTTCATGAATAGTACTTCAAGACAAGCATCAATAAGTCTTGCATAAAAGTTAACTCATAAAGCAATAAATCAAAGTAAAGGTATTGAAGCAACACAAAGGAAGATTAAGTTTCAGCGGTTGCTTTCAACTTATAACATGTATATCTCATGGATATTGTCAACATAGAATAATATAACAAGTGCAATATGCAAGTATGTAGGAATCAATGCACAGTTCACACAAGTGTTTGCTTCTTGAGGTGGAGAGAAATAGGTGAACTGACTCAACATAAAAGTAAAAGAAAGGTCCTTCAAAGAGGAAAGCATCGATTGCTATATTTGTGCTAGAGCTTTTATTTTGAAAACATGAAACAATTTTGTCAACGGTAGTAATAAAGCATATGAGTTATGTAAATTATATCTTACAAGTTGCAAGCCTCATGCATAGTATACTAATAGTGCCCGCACCTTGTCCTACTTAGCTTGGACTACCGGATCATCACAATGCACATGTTTTAACCAAGTGTCACAATGGGGTACCTCCATGCCGCCTGTACAAGGGTCTAAGGAGAAAGTTCGCATTGGATTTCTCGCTTTTGATCATTCTTCAACTTAGACACCCATACCGGGACAACATGAACAACAAATAATGGACTCCTCTTTAATGCATAAGCATGTAGCAACAATTATTATTCTCACATGAGATTGAGGATATGTGTCCAAGACTGAAACTTCCACCATGATTCATGGCTTTAGTTGGCGGCCCAATGCTCTTCTCTAACAATATGCACGCTTAACCATAAGGTGGTAGATCTCCCTTACTTCAGATAAGACGAACATGCATAGCAACTCACATGATATTCAACAAAGAGTAGTTGATGGCGTCCCCAGAACATGGTTATCGCACAACAAGCAACTTAATAAGAGATAAAGTGCATAAGTACATATTCAATACCACAATAGTTTTTAAGGCTATTTTGTCCCATGAGCTATATATTGTAAAGGCGAATGATGGAAATTTAAAGGTAGCACTCAAGCAATTTACTTTGGAATGGCGGAAAAATACCATGTAGTAGGTAGGTATGGTGGACACAATTGGCATAGTGGTTGGCTCAAGGATTTTGGATGCATGAGAAGTATTCCCTCTCGATACAAGGTTTAGGCTAGCAAGGTTTATTTGAAACAAACACAAGGATGAACGGTGCAGAAAAACTCACATAAAAGACATATTGTAAATATTATAAGACTCTACACCGTCTTCCTTGTTGTTCAAAACTCAATACTAGATATTATCTAGACTCTAGAGAAACCAAATATGCAAACCAAATTAGCAAGCTCTAAGTGTTTCTTCATTAATGGGTGCAAAGTATATGATGCAAGAGCTTAAACATGAGCACAATAATTGCCAAGTATCACATTATCCAAAATATCATAGCAATTACTACATGTAGCATTTTCCAATTCCAACCATATAACAATTTAACGAAGAAGAAACTTCGCCTTGAACATTATGAGTAAAGCCTAAGGACATATTTGTCCATATGCAACAGCGGAGCGTGTCTCTCTCCCACAAAGTGAATGCTAGGATCCAACTTTATTCAAACAAAACAAAAACAAAAACAAAAACAAACCGACGCTCCAAGCAAAGTGCATAAGATGTGACGGAATAAAAATGTAGTTTCAGGGGAGGAACCTGATGATGTTGTCGATGAAGAAGGGGATGCCTTGGGCATCCCCAAGCTTAGACGCTTGAGTCTTCTTAAAATATGCAGGGGTGAACCACCGGGCATCCCCAAGCTTAGAGCTTTCACTCCTCTTGATCATAGTATATCATACTCCTCTCTTGATCCTTGAAAACTTCCTTCACACCAAACTTCAAGCAAACTCATTAGAGAGTTAGTGCACAATAAAAATTATATGTTCAGAGGTGACACAATCATTCTTTACACTTCTGGACATTGCATAAAGCTACTGGATATTAATGGATCAAAGAAATTCATCCAACATAGCAAAAGAGGCAATGCGAAATAAAAGGCAGAATCTGTCAAAACAGAACAGTTCGTAAAGACGAATTTTAAAATGGCACCAGACTTGCTCAAATGGAAAAACTCAAAACAAATGAAAGTTGCGTACATATCTGAGGATCACTCACGTAAATTGGCATAATTTTCTGAGTTACCTACAGAGAATTAGGCCCAGATTCGTGACAGCAAAGAAATCTGTCTCTGCGCAGTAATCCAAATCTAGTATGAACCTTACTATAGAGACTTTACTTGGCACAAAAACATGATAAGGAGAGGTTGCTACAGTAGTAAACAACTTCCAAGACTCAAATATAAAACAAAGTGCTGTAGTAAAAACAATGGGTTGTCTCCCATAAGCGCTTTTCTTTAACGCCTTTCAGCTAGGCGCAGAAAGTGTAATCAAGTATTATCAAGAGATGAAGCATCAACATCATAATTTGCTCTAATAATAGAGTCATAAGGTAACTTCATTCTTTTTCTAGGGAAGTGTTCCATACCTTTCTTGAGAGGAAATTGATATTTAATATTACCTTCCTTCATATCAATAGTAGCACCAACGGTTCGAAGAAAAGGTCTTCCCAATATAATGGGACAAGATGCATTGCATTCAATATCCAAGACAACAAAATCAACGGGGACAAGGTTATTGTTAACCACAATATGAACATTATCAACTCTCCCCAAAGGTTTCTTTTTAGCATTATCAGCGAGATTAACATCCAAATAACAATTCTTTAATGGTGGCAAGTCAAGCATATCATAGACTTTCTTAGGCATAACAGAAATACTTGCACCAAGATCACATAAAGCATTACAATCAAAATCATTGACCCTCATCTTAATGATGGGCTCCCAACCATCTTCTAACTTTCTAGGAATAGAAGTTTCACGTTTTAGTTTCTCTTCTCTAGCTTTTATGAGAGCATTTGTAATATGTTTTGTAAAGGCCAAATTTATAGTACTAGCATTAGGACTTTTAGCAAGTTTTTGTAAGAACTTTATAACTTCAGAGATGTGACAATCATCAAAGTCTAAATCATTATGAGCTACAGCAATGGGATCATCATCCCCAAGGTTGGAAAAAATTTCAGCAGTTTTATCACAAGCAGTTTCAGCAGTTTTAGCAATTTCAGGCAGTTTTGCACGCTTTGCACTAGGAGTAGAAACATTGCCAACACCAATTATTTTATTATTGATAGTAGGAGGTGCAGCAACATGTGAGGAATCAACATTACTAGTGGTGGTAATAGTCCAAACTTTAGCTACATTACTCTCTTTAGCTAGTTTTTCATTTTCTTCTCTATCCCACCTAGCACGCAGTTCAGCCATTAATCTTATATTCTCATTAATTCTAACTTGGATGGCATTTGCTGTAGTAGTAATCTTATTATCAATGTCATTATTAGGCATAACTTTCAATTTTAAAAGATCGACATCAGAGGCAAGTCTATCAACTCTAGAAGCAAGAATATCAATTTTATCAAGCTTTTCCTCAACAGATTTGTTAAAAGCAGTTTGTGTACTAATAAATTCTTTAAGCATAGCTTCAAGACCAGGGGGTACACTCCTATTATTGTTGTAAGAATTCCCATAAGAATTACCATAACCATTACCATTAGCAGAAGGATATGGCCTATAGTTATTACCAGAATTGTTCCTATAAGCATTGTTGTTGAAGTTATTATTTTTAATGAAATTCACATCAACATGTTCTTCTTGGGCAACCAATGAAGCTAACGGAACATTATTAGGATCAACATTAGATCTACCATTCACAAGCATAGACATAATCACATCAATTTTATCACTCAAGGAGGAGGATTCTTCAACAGAATTTACCTTCTTACCTTGTGGAGCTCTTTCCGTGTGCCATTCAGAGTAATTTATCATCATATCATCAAGAAGTTTTGTAGCCGCCCCCAATGTGATGGACATAAAGGTACCTCCAGCAGCTGAATCCAATAAATTCCGCGAAGAAAAATTTAGTCCTGCATAGAAGGTTTGGATGATCATCCAAGTAGTCAGTCCATGGGTTGGGCAATTCTTTACCAAAGATTTCATTCTCTCCCATGCTTGAGCAACATGTTCATTATCTAATTGCTTAAAATTCATTATGCTACTTCTCAAAGATATAATTTTAGCGGGAGGATAATATCTACCAATAAAAGCATCCTTGCATTTAGTCCATGAATCAATACTATTCTTAGGCAAAGATAGCAACCAATCTTTAGCTCTTCCTCTTAATGAGAAAGGAAACAATTTCAATTTAATAATATCACCATCTACATCCTTATACTTTTGCATTTCACATAGTTCAACAAAATTATTAAGATGGGCAGCAGCATCATCAGAACTAATACCAGAAAATTGATCTCTCATGACAAGATTTAGTAAAGCAGGTTTAATTTCAAAGAATTCTGCTGTAGTAGCAGGTGGAGCAATAGGTGTGCATAGGAAATCATTATTATTTGTGGTTGTGAAGTCACACAACTTAGTGTTTTCAGGAGTATTCATTTTAGCAACAGTAAATAAAACAAACTAGATAAAGTAAATGCAAGTAACTAATTTTTTTGTGTTTTTAATATGGAGAGCAAGACAGTAAATAAAGTAAAACTAGCAACTAATTTTTTTGTGTTTTGTTTTAGTGCAGCAAACAAAGTAGTAAATAAAATAAAGCAAGACAAAAACAAAGTAAAGAGATTGAGAAGTGGAGACTCCCCTTGCAGCGTGTCTTGATCTCCCGGCAACGGCGCCAGAAAAAGTGCTTGATGCGCGTGATGTACACGTCCGTTGGGAACCCCAAGAGGAAGGTATGATGCGCACAGCGGCAAGTTTTCCTCGAAAGAAACCAAGGTTTATCGAACCAGGAGGAGCCAAGAAGCACGTTGAAGGTTGATGGCGGCGGGATGTAGTGCGGCGCAACACCAGGGATTCCGGCGCCAACGTGGAACCTGCACAACACAAACAAAGTACTTTGCCCCAACGAAACAGTGAGGTTGTCAATCTCACCGGCTTGCTGTAACAAAGGATTAACCGTATTGTGTGGAAGATGATTGTTTGCAAGAAAACAGTAAACAAGTATTGCAGTAGATTTGTATTTCAGTATAAAAGAATGGACCGGGGTCCACAGTTCACTAGAGGTGTCTCTCCCATAAGATAAAAGCATGTTGGGTGAACAAATTACAGTCGGGCAATTGACAAATAGAGAGGGCACCGCGATGCACATACATGGCATGATAAATATAGTGAGATTTAATTGGGCATTACGACAAAGTACATAGACCGCCATCCAACTGCATCTATGCCTAAAAAGTCCACCTTCAGGTTATCATCCGAACCCCCTCCGGTATTAAGTTGCAAAGCAAGAGACAATTGCATTAAGTATGGTGCGTAATGTAATCAACAACTACATCCTCGGACATAGCATCAATGTTTTATCCCTAGTGGCAACAGCACAACACAACCTTAGGGGTTTCTGTCACTCCCCAGATATCAATGCAGGCATGAACCCACTATCGAGCATAAATACTCCCTCTTGAAGTTACTAGCATCAACTTGGCCAGAGCCTCTACTAATAACGGAGAGCATGCAAGATCATAAACAACACATAAGTAATAACTTGAGAATCACCATAACATAGTATTCTCTATCCATCGGATCCCGACAAACACAACAATGAAGCATAATTAGGAGAAGACAACCATCTAGCTACTGCTATGGACCCATAGTCCAGGGGTGAACTACTCACTCATCACTCCGGAGGCGACCATGGCGGTGTAGAGTCCTCCGGGAGATGAATCCCCTCTCCGGCAGGGTGCCGGAGGCGATCTCCTGAATCCCCCGAGATGGGATTGGCGGCGGCTGCGTCTCTGGAAGGTTTTCGGTATCGTGGCTCTCGGTACTGGGGGTTTCGCGGCGGAGGCTTTAAGTAGGCGGAAGGGTAGGTCAAGAGGCGGCGCGAGGGACCCACACCATAGGCGGCGCGGCTCCCCTCGCCGCGCCGGCCTATGGTGCCAGGCCCTCGTGGCCCCTCTTCGTAACCCCTCCGGTCTTCTGAAGCTTCGTGGCAAAATAGGACCCCGGGCGTTGATTTCGTCCAATTCCGAGAATATTTCCTTACTAGGATTTCTGAAACCAAAAACAGCAGAAAACAGCAACTGGCTCTTCGGCATCTTGTTAATAGGTTAGTTCCAGAAAATGCGTAAATACGACATATAATGTGTATAAAACATGTAGATATCATCAATAATGTAGCATGGAACATAAGAAATTATCCATACGTTGGAGACGTATCAGCATCCCCAAGCTTAGTTCTGCTCGTCCCGAGCAGGTAAAACGATAACAAAGATAATTTCTGAAGTGACATGCCATCATAATCTTGATCATACTATTTGTAAGCATATGTAATGAATGCAACGATCAAAACAATGGTAATGACATGAGTAAACAAATGAATCATAAAGCAAAGACTTTTCATGAATAGTACTTCAAGACAATCATCAATAAGTCTTGCATAAAAGTTAACTCATAAAGCAATAAATCAAAGTAAAGGTATTGAAGCAACACAAAGGAAGATTAAGTTTCAGCGGTTGCTTTCAACTTATAACATGTATATCTCATGGATATTGTCAACATAGAATAATATAACAAGTGCAATATGCAAGTATGTAGGAATCAATGCACAGTTCACACAAGTGTTTGCTTCTTGAGGTGGAGAGAAATAGGTGAACTGACTCAACATAAAAGTAAAAGAAAGGTCCTTCAAAGAGGAAAGCATCGATTGCTATATTTGTGCTAGAGCTTTTATTTTGAAAACATGAAACAATTTTGTCAACGGTAGTAATAAAGCATATGAGTTATGTAAATTATATCTTACAAGTTGCAAGCCTCATGCATAGTATACTAATAGTGCCCGCACCTTGTCCTACTTAGTTTGGACTACCGGATCATCACAATGCACATGTTTTAACCAAGTGTCACAATGGGGTACCTCCATGCCGCCTGTACAAGGGTCTAAGGAGAAAGTTCGCATTGGATTTCTCGCTTTTGATCATTCTTCAACTTAGACACCCATACCGGGACAACATGAACAACAGATAATGGACTCCTCTTTAATGCATAAGCATGTAGCAACAATTATTATTCTCACATGAGATTGAGGATATGTGTCCAAGACTGAAACTTCCACCATGATTCATGGCTTTAGTTGGCGGCCCAATGCTCTTCTCTAACAATATGCATGCTTAACCATAAGGTGGTAGATCTCCCTTACTTCAGACAAGACGAACATGCATAGCAACTCACATGATATTCAACAAAGAGTAGTTGATGGCGTCCCCAGGAACATGGTTATCGCACAACAAGCAACTTAATAAGAGATAAAGTGCATAAGTACATATTCAATACCACAATAGTTTTTAAGGCTATTTTGTCCCATGAGCTATATATTGTAAAGGCGAATGATGGAAATTTAAAGGTAGCACTCAAGCAATTTACTTTGGAATGGCGGAAAAATACCATGTAGTAGGTAGGTATGGTGGACACAATTGGCATAGTGGTTGGCTCAAGGATTTTGGATGCATGAGAAGTATTCCCTCTCGATACAAGGTTTAGGCTAGCAAGGTTTATTTGAAACAAACACAAGGATGAACGGTGCAGAAAAACTCACATAAAAGACATATTGTAAATATTATAAGACTCTACACCGTCTTCCTTGTTGTTCAAAACTCAATACTAGATATTATCTAGACTCTAGAGAAACCAAATATGCAAACCAAATTAGCAAGCTCTAAGTGTTTCTTCATTAATGGGTTCAAAGTATATGATGCAAGAGCTTAAACATGAGCACAACAATTGCCAAGTATCACATTATCCAAAATATCATAGCAATTACTACATGTAGCATTTTCCAATTCCAACCATATAACAATTTAACGAAGAAGAAACTTCGCCTTGAACATTATGAGTAAAGCCTAAGGACATATTTGTCCATATGCAACAGCGGAGCGTGTCTCTCTCCCACAAAGTGAATGCTAGGATCCAACTTTATTCAAACAAAACAAAAAATAAAAACAAACCGACGCTCCAAGCAAAGTGCATAAGATGTGACGGAATAAAAATGTAGTTTCAGGGGAGGAACCTGATGATGTTGTCGATGAAGAAGGGGATGCCTTGGGCATCCCCAAGCTTAGACGCTTGAGTCTTCTTAAAATATGCAGGGGTGAACCACCGGGGCATCCCCAAGCTTAGAGCTTTCACTCCTCTTGATCATAGTATATCATACTCCTCTCTTGATCCTTGAAAACTTCCTTCACACCAAACTTCAAGCAAACTCATTAGAGAGTTAGTGCACAATAAAAATTATATGTTCAGAGGTGACACAATCATTCTTTACACTTCTGGACATTGCATAAAGATACTGGACATTAATGGATCAAAGAAATTCATCCAACATAGCAAAAGAGGCAATGCGAAATAAAAGGCAGAATCTGTCAAAACAGAACAGTTCGTAAAGACGAATTTTAAAATGGCACCAGACTTGCTCAAATGGAAAAACTCAAAACTAATGAAAGTTGCGTACATATCTGAGGATCACTCACGTAAATTGGCATAATTTTCTGAGTTACCTACAGAGAATTAGGCCCAGATTCGTGACAGCAAAGAAATCTGTCTCTGCGCAGTAATCCAAATCTAGTATGAACCTTACTATAGAGACTTTACTTGGCACAAAAACATGATAAGGAGAGGTTGCTACAGTAGTAAACAACTTCCAAGACTCAAATATAAAACAAAGTGCTGTAGTAAAAACAATGGGTTGTCTCCCATAAGCGCTTTTCTTTAACGCCTTTCAGCTAGGCGCAGAAAGTGTAATCAAGTATTATCAAGAGATGAAGCATCAACATCATAATTTGCTCTAATAATAGAGTCATAAGGTAACTTCATTCTTTTTCTAGGGAAGTGTTCCATACCTTTCTTGAGAGGAAATTGATATTTAATATTACCTTCCTTCATATCAATAGTAGCACCAACGGTTCGAAGAAAAGGTCTTCCCAATATAATGGGACAAGATGCATTGCATTCAATATCCAAGACAACAAAATCAACGGGGACAAGGTTATTGTTAACCACAATATGAACATTATCAACTCTCCCCAAAGGTTTCTTTTTAGCATTATCAGCGAGATTAACATCCAGATAACAATTCTTTAATGGTGGCAAGTCAAGCATATCATAGACTTTCTTAGGCATAACAGAAATACTTGCACCAAGATCACATAAAGCATTACAATCAAAATCATTGACCCTCATCTTAATGATGGGCTCCCAACCATCTTCTAACTTTCTAGGAATAGAAGTTTCACGTTTTAGTTTCTCTTCTCTAGCTTTTATGAGAGCATTTGTAATATGTTTTGTAAAGGCCAAATTTATAGTACTAGCATTAGGACTTTTAGCAAGTTTTTGTAAGAACTTTATAACTTCAGAGATGTGACAATCATCAAAGTCTAAATCATTATGAGCTACAGCAATGGGATCATCATCCCCAAGGTTGGAAAAAATTTCAGCAGTTTTATCACAAGCAGTTTCAGCAGTTTTAGCAATTTCAGGCAGTTTTGCACGCTTTGCACTAGGAGTAGAAACATTGCCAACACCAATTATTTTATTATTGATAGTAGGAGGTGCAGCAACATGTGAGGAATCAACATTACTAGTGGTGGTAATAGTCCAAACTTTAGCTACATTACTCTCTTTAGCTAGTTTTTCATTTTCTTCTCTATCCCACCTAGCACGCAGTTCAGCCATTAATCTTATATTCTCATTAATTCTAACTTGGATGGCATTTGCTGTAGTAGTAATCTTATTATCAATGTCATTATTAGGCATAACTTTCAATTTTAAAAGATCGACATCAGAGGCAAGTCTATCAACTCTAGAAGCAAGAATATCAATTTTATCAAGCTTTTCCTCAACAGATTTGTTAAAAGCAGTTTGTGTACTAATAAATTCTTTAAGCATAGCTTCAAGACCAGGGGGTACACTCCTATTATTGTTGTAAGAATTCCCATAAGAATTACCATAACCATTACCATTAGCAGAAGGATATGGCCTATAGTTATTACCAGAATTGTTCCTATAAGCATTGTTGTTGAAGTTATTATTTTTAATGAAATTCACATCAACATGTTCTTCTTGGGCAACCAATGAAGCTAACGGAACATTATTAGGATCAACATTAGATCTACCATTCACAAGCATAGACATAATCACATCAATTTTATCACTCAAGGAGGAGGATTCTTCGACAGAATTTACCTTCTTACCTTGTGGAGCTCTTTCCGTGTGCCATTCAGAGTAATTTATCATCATATCATCAAGAAGTTTTGTAGCCGCCCCCAATGTGATGGACATAAAGGTACCTCCAGCAGCTGAATCCAATAAATTCCACGAAGAAAAATTTAGTCCTGCATAGAAGGTTTGGATGATCATCCAAGTAGTCAGTCCATGGGTTGGGCAATTCTTTACCAAAGATTTCATTCTCTCCCATGCTTGAGCAACATGTTCATTATCTAATTGCTTAAAATTCATTATGCTACTTCTCAAAGATATAATTTTAGCGAGAGGATAATATCTACCAATAAAAGCATCCTTGCATTTAGTCCATGAATCAATACTATTCTTAGGCAAAGATAGCAACCAATCTTTAGCTCTTCCTCTTAATGAGAAAGGAAACAATTTCAATTTAATAATATCACCATCTACATCCTTATACTTTTGCATTTCACATAGTTCAACAAAATTATTAAGATGGGCAGCAGCATCATCAGAACTAATACCAGAAAATTGATCTCTCATGACAAGATTTAGTAAAGCAGGTTTAATTTCAAAGAATTCTGCTGTAGTAGCAGGTGGAGCAATAGGTGTGCATAGGAAATCATTATTATTTGTGGTTGTGAAGTCACACAACTTAGTGTTTTCAGGAGTATTCATTTTAGCAACAGTAAATAAAACAAACTAGATAAAGTAAATGCAAGTAACTAATTTTTTTGTGTTTTTAATATGGAGAGCAAGACAGTAAATAAAGTAAAACTAGCAACTAATTTTTTTGTGTTTTGTTTTAGTGCAGCAAACAAAGTAGTAAATAAAATAAAGCAAGACAAAAACAAAGTAAAGAGATTGAGAAGTGGAGACTCCCCTTGCAGCGTGTCTTGATCTCCCCGCAACGGCGCCAGAAAAAGTGCTTGATGCGCGTAGATGTACACGTCCGTTGGGAACCCCAAGAGGAAGGTATGACAGCGGCAAGTTTTCCCTCAGAAAGAAACCAAGGTTTATCGAACCAGGAGGAGCCAAGAAGCACGTTGAAGGTTGATGGCGGCGGGATGTAGTGCGGCGCAACACCGGGATTCCGGCGCCAACGTGGAACCTGCACAACACAAACAAAGTACTTTGCCCCAACGAAACAGTGAGGTTGTCAATCTCACCGGCTTGCTGTAACAAAGGATTAACCGTATTGTGTGGAAGATGATTGTTTGCAAGAAAACAGTAACAAGTATTGCAGTAGATTTGTATTTCAGTATAAAAGAATGGACCGGGGTCCACAGTTCACTAGAGGTGTCTCTCCCATAAGATAAAAGCATGTTGGGTGAACAAATTACAGTCGGGCAATTGACAAATAGAGAGGGAACCGCGATGCACATACATGGCATGATAAATATAGTGAGATTTAATTGGGCATTACGACAAAGTACATAGACCGCCATCCAACTGCATCTATGCCTAAAAAGTCCACCTTCAGGTTATCATCCGAACCCCCTCCGTATTAAGTTGCAAAGCAACAGACAATTGCATTAAGTATGGTGCGTAATGTAATCAACAACTACATCCTCGGACATAGCATCAATGTTTTATCCCTAGTGGCAACAGCACAACACAACCTTAGGGGTTTCTGTCACTCCCAGATATCAATGCAGGCATGAACCCACTATCGAGCATAAATACTCCCTCTTGAGTTACTAGCATCAACTTGGCCAGAGCCTCTACTAATAACGGAGAGCATGCAAGATCATAAACAACACATAAGTAATAACTTGATAATCACCATAACATAGTATTCTCTATCCATCGGATCCCGACAAACACAACAATGAAGCATAATTAGGAGAAGACAACCATCTAGCTACTGCTATGGACCCATAGTCCAGGGGTGAACTACTCACTCATCACTCCGGAGGCGACCATGGCGGTGTAGAGTCCTCCGGGAGATGAATCCCCTCTCCGGCAGGGTGCCGGAGGCGATCTCCTGAATCCCCCGAGATGGGATTGGCGGCGGCTGCGTCTCTGGAAGGTTTTCCGTATCGTGGCTCTCGGTACTGGGGGTTTCGCGACGGAGGCTTTAAGTAGGCGGAAGGGTAGGTCAAGAGGCGGCGCGAGGGACCCACACCATAGGGCGGCGCGGGCCCCCCTCTGGCCGCGCCGGCCTATGGTGCCAGGCCCTCGTGGCCCCTTCGTAACCCCTCCGGTCTTCCGGAAGCTTCGTGGCAAAATAGGACCCTGGGCGTTGATTTCGTCCAATTCCGAGAATATTTCCTTACTAGGATTTCTGAAACCAAAAACAGCAGAAAACAGCAACGGCTCTTCGGCATCTTGTTAATAGGTTAGTTCCAGAAAATGCGTAAATACGACATATAATGTGTATAAAACATGTAGATATCATCAATAATGTAGCATGGAACATAAGAAATTATCGATACGTTGGAGACGTATCACCGCCGCCGCCGACGGAGACCAGGGGCCGCTGCCGCCGCTGCCATCTAGGCCGCTGCCGCCGCCCCCACGGGCCTCGACCTCCTGCCCGCTACACTGGCGGACCTCGCCGACAATCTCCGCGCCATCCGCTTCGAGCTCGCGGAGATCAAAGCCGGCCAGCACCCGCCGCCCCACCGGCCTCCGTCCCGGCCCTGTCCGCCACCCCGACACCGCCCGCCTCCGTCGCTAGCAAGGGCCGCCCCGCGTGGTGGCCGCCATCGCCCTCGCCAATCCCCACATGGACCGACGCGTCACCCGTCTACACTCAGACTGCGGCGCGGACGACTTTCAGCAGCCCGCCCACACCTTTGGCGGTCCTGGCGGGTTTGCTACCCCCTTCGCCGAGAGCACGTCCGTCACCACGGGCCGCAAGGAGGGCGCCCCGGTCACGCCTGGCGCAGCAGCCGCCCCGCTTCACCAAGCTGGAGTTCGCCACCTACGACGGCGCCACCGACCCCCTGAACTGGCTGAACCAGTTTGAGCAGTTCTTTCGGGGGCAGCGGACGCTCAGCGCCGACCGCACGTGGATCGCCTCCTATCACGTACGGGCGCCGCGCAGACTTGGTACTACGCCCTCGAGCAGGACGAGGGCGGGATGCCGTCTGGGAGCGTTTCCGCGACCTGTGCCTCCAGCGGTTTGGGCCAACCCTCCGCGGAAGCCGCCTCGCCGAGCTGGGACGCCTCGCCTTCACCACCACGGTCCAGGACTTCGCCGACCGCTTTTAGGCGCTCGCGTGCCATGCCCCGGGCGTCTCGGCGCGGCAGCGCGCCGATCTCTTCGTCGACGGCCTTCCCGACTACATCCGCGTCAACGTCAAGATGCGCGAGCCTGAGGACCTGCAGACGGCCATGTACTACGCACGGGCCTACGAGCTGCGCGCCGTCGCCATGCAGCAGGTCTACACGCAACGTGGCAGCGCTCGTCCCGCTCTCCGACCCACCCCGACGCCCACCGCGCCCCGCGCCGGCCGGCCGCTGCGCCCGTGGGCCCTCCCGCGCCGACTCGTCCCTTCAAGCGGCTGACGTCTGCGGAGCAGCTCGAGCGACGCCGCAAGGGGCTGTGCTTCAACTGCGACGAGCAGTACGCGCCGGGCCACATGTGCACCCGACTCTTCTACCTGGAGACCGTCGACGACGCCGACGTGGAGGCCCTTGATACGTCTCCGACGTATCGATAATTTCTTATGTTCCATGCCACATTATTGACGATACCTACATGTTTTATACACACTTTATGTCATATTTATGCATTTTCTGGAACTAACCTATTAACAAGATGCCGAAGAGCCAGTTGCTGTTTTCTGCTGTTTTTAGTTTCAGAAATCCTAGTAACGAAATATTCTCGGAATCGGACGAAATCAAGACCCAGGTTCCTATTTTCACCGGAAGCATCCAGAACACACGAGAAGGACCAGAGGGGGGCACTGGGCCCCCAGACCATAGGCCGGCGTGGCCCAGGCCCTGGCCGCGCCGCCTTATGGTGGCACCGCCTCGTCGCCCTCCGACTCCGCCTATAAAAAGGTCCTGACCTAAAACCTCGATACGAAAGCCACGGTACGAGAAACCTTCCGGAGCCGCCGCCATCGCGAAGCCAAGATCTGGGGACAGGAGTCTCTGTTCACGCCGCCGGGACGGGGAAGTGCCCCCGGAAGGCTCCTCCATCGACACCACCGCCATCTCCATCAACGCTGCTGTCTCCCATGAGGAGGGAGTAGTTCTCCATCGAGGCTCGGGGTTGTACCGGTAGCTATGTGGTTCATCTCTCTCCTATGTAGTTCAATACAATAATCTCATGAGCTGCCTTACATGATTGAGATTCATATGATGATGCTTGTAATCTAGATGTCATTATGCTAGTCAAGTGGGTTTTACTTATGTGATCTCCGGAGACTCCTTGTCCCACGTGTGTAAAGGTGACAGTGTGTGCACCGTGTGGGTCTCTTAGGCTATATTTCACAGAATACTTATTCACTGTTATGAATGGCATAGTGAAGTGCTTATTTATATCCCTTTATGATTGCAATGTGCATCGTATCACAATTTATCTATGTGCTACTCTAGCAATGTTATTAAAGTAGTTTTATTCCTCCTGCACGATGTAATGGTGACAGTGTGTGCATCCGTGTTAGTACTTGGTTTATGCTATGATCATGATCGCTTGTAGATTGCGAAGTTAACTATTGCTATGATAGTATTGATGTGTATTATTCCTCCTACATAAGCATGAAGGTGACAGTGTGCATGCTACGTTAGTACTTGGTTTAGTCGTATTGATCTATCTTACACTCTAAGGTTACTTAAATATGAACATTGAATTGTGGAGCTTGTTAACTCCGGCATTGAGGGTTCGTGTAATCCTATGCAATGTGTTCATCATCCAACAAGAGAGTGTAGAGTATGCATTTATCTATTCTGTTATGTGATCAAAGTTGAGAGTGTCCACTAGTGAAAGTCTAATCCCTAGGCCTTGTTCCTAAATACTGCTATCGCTGCTTGTTTACTGTTTTACTTACTGCTGCGTTACTACTGCTTGTTTACTTCCTGCAATATTACTACCATCAACTGCACGCCAGCAAGCTATTTTCTGGCGCCATACTACTGCTCATATTCATTCATACCACTTGTATTTCACTATCTCTTCGCCGAACTAGTGCACCTATTAGGTGTGTTGGGGACACAAGAGACTTCTTGCTTTGTGGTTGCAGGGTTGCTTGAGAGGGATATCTTTGACCTCTTCCTCCCTGAGTTCGATAAACCTTGGGTGATCCACTTAAGGGAAACTTGCTGCTGTTCTACAAACCTCTGCTCTTGGAGGCCCAACACTGTCTACAAGAATAGAAGCACCCGTAGACATCAAGCTATTTTCTGGCGCCGTTGCCGGGGAGGAAAGGTAAAAGGTACTCACACTCCGGATCTCGGCTACTAAGCTATTTTCGCCGTTGTAAGTACTCGAAGCTATTTCCTTTAGACTCTGCAATTGCGACATTTGGTTTCTTGTTTACACTAGTTTGGCATAATGGACAAGAATGAGCTTCTATTTCTATTTCCTGATTTAAAACATGGATTGTTTGATGCGAAAATTAAAAAACCTATGGAATCTTATTTGCATGCTGGTAGTAATATTAGTATGAACGCTTTGAACACCATTGTTGATAATGATATGGAAAGTTCTAAGCTTGGGGAAGCTGGTTTTCATGATCTTTTTAGTCCCCCAAGCATTGAGGAGAAAATTTACTTTGATAATACTTTGCCTCCTATATTTGATGATGAGAATAATAATGATAGCTACTTTGTTGAATTTGCTCCCACTACAACTAATAAAATTGATTATGCCTATGTGGAGAGTAATAATTTTATGCATGAGACTCATGATAAGAATGCTTTATGTGATAGTTATATTGTTGAGTTTGATCATGTTGCTACTGAAAGTTATTATGAGAGAGGAAAATATGGTTGTAGAAATTTTCATGTTACTAAAACACCTCTCTATGTGCTGAAATTTTTGAAGCTACACTTGTTTTATCTTCCTATGCTTGTTACTTTGCTCTTCATGAACTTGTTTATTTACAAGATTCCTATGCATAGGAAGCATGTTAGACTTAAATTTGTTTTGAATTTGCCTCTTGATGCACTCTTTTGCTTCAACTACTATTTCTTGCGAATGCATCATTAAAACTGCTGAGCCCATCTTAATGGCTATAAAGAAAGAACTTCTTGGGAGATAACCCATGTGTTTATTTTGCTACAGTACTTTGTTTTATATTTGTGTCTTGGAAGTTGTTTACTACTGTAGCAACCTCTCCTTATCTTAGTTTTGTTGCATTGTTGTGCCAAGTAAAGTCTCTATGGTAAAGTTGATGCTAGATTTGGATTGCTGCGCAGAAACAGCATTGCTGTCTGTAACGAATCTGGGTCTAATTCCCTGTAGGTAACTCAGAAAATTATGCCAATTTACGTGAGTGATCCTCAGATATGTACGCAACTTTCATTAGTTTTGAGTTTTTCCATTTGAGCGAGTCTGGTGCCATTTTAAAATTCGTCTTTACGAACTGTTCTGTTTTGACAGATTCTGCCTTTTATTTCGCATTGCCTCTTTTGCTATGTTGGATGAATTTCTTTGATCCATTAATGTCCAGTAGCTTTATGCAATGTCCAGAAGTGTAAAGAATGATTGTGTCACCTCTGAACATGTAA
The DNA here is from genome assembly GCA_030979885.1 of Lolium multiflorum. Classification (NCBI taxonomy): domain Eukaryota; kingdom Viridiplantae; phylum Streptophyta; class Magnoliopsida; order Poales; family Poaceae; genus Lolium; species Lolium multiflorum. The sequence continues at coordinate 14,103,403 of CM061751.1, forward strand.
ACTTTTATTGTGCACTAACCCTCTAATGAGTTTGCTTGAAGTTTGGTGTGAAGGAAGTTTTCAAGGATCAAGAGAGGAGTATGATATACTATGATCAAGAGGAGTGAAAGCTCTAAGCTTGGGGATGCCCCGTGGTTCACCCCTGCATATTTTAAGAAGACTCAAGCGTCTAAGCTTGGGGATGCCCAAGGCATCCCCTTCTTCATCGACAACATCATCACCCTGAAACTACATTTTTATTCCGTCACATCTTATGCACTTTGCTTGGAGCGTCGGTTTGTTTTTGTTTTTTGTTTTGTTTGAATAAAGTTGGATCCTAGCATTCTTTGTGTGGGAGAGAGACACGCTCCGCTGTTGCATATGGACAAATATGTCCTTAGGCTTTACTCATAATGTTCAAGGCGAAGTTTCTTCTTCGTTAAATTGTTATATGGTTGGAATTGGAAAATGCTACATGTAGTAATTCTAAAAATGTCTTGGGTAATGTGATACTTGGCAATTGTTGTGCTCATGTTTAAGCTCTTGCATCATATACTTTGCACCCATTAATGAAGAAATACATAGAGCTTGCTAAAATTTGGTTTGCATATTTGGTCTCTCTAAGGTCTAGATAATTTCTAGTATTGAGTTTTGAACAACAAGGAAGACGGTGTAGAGTCTTATAATGTTTACAATATGTCTTTTATGTGAGTTTTGCTGCACCGGTTCATCCTTGTGTTTGTTTCAAATAACCTTGCTAGCCTAAACCTTGTATCGAGAGGGAATACTTCTCATGCATCCAAAATCCTTGAGCCAACCACTATGCCATTTGTGTCCACCATACCTACCTACTACATGGTATTTTCCGCCATTCCAAAGTAAATTGCTTGAGTGCTACCTTTAAAATTCCATCATTCGCCTTTGCAATATATAGCTCATGGGACAAAATAGCCTTAAAAACTATTGTGGTATTGAATATGTACTTATGCACTTTATCTCTTATTAAGTTGCTTGTTGTGCGATAACCATGTTTCTGGGGACGCCATCAACTACTCTTTGTTGAATATCATGTGAGTTGCTATGCATGTCCGTCTTGTCTGAAGTAAGAGAGATCTACCACCTTAATGGTTAGAGCATGCATATTGTTAGAGAAGAGCATTGGGCCGCCAACTAAAGCCATGAATCATGGTGGAAGTTTCAGTTTTGGACATATATCCTCAATCTCATATGAGAACACTAATTGTTGCTACATGCTTATGCATTAAAGAGGAGTCCATTATCTGTTGTCCATGTTGTCCCGGTATGGGTGTCTAAGTTGAAGAATGATCAAAAGCGAGAAATCCAATGCGAACTTTCTCCTTAGACCCTTGTACAGGCGGCATGGAGGTACCCCATTGTGACACTTGGTTAAAACATGTGCATTGCGATGATCCGGTAGTCCAAGCTAATTAGGACAAGGTGCGGGCACTATTAGTATACTATGCATGAGGCTTGCAACTTGTAAGATATAATTTACATAACTCATATGCTTTATTACTACCGTTGACAAAATTGTTTCATGTTTTCAAAATAAAAGCTCTAGCACAAATATAGCAATCGATGCTTTCCTCTTTGAAGGACCTTTCTTTTACTTTTATTGTTGAGTCAGTTCACCTATTTCTCTCCACCTCAAGAAGCAAACACTTGTGTGAACTTTGCATTGATTCTTACATATTTGCATATTGCATTTGTTATATTACTCTATGTTGACAATTATCCATGAGATATACATGTTACAAGTTGAAAGCAACCGCTGAAACTTAATCTTCCATTGTGTTGCTTCAATGTCTTTACTTTGAATTTATTGCTTTATGAGTTAACTCTTATGCAAGACTTATTGATGCCTGTCTTGAAAGTACTATTCATGAAAAGTCTTTGCTTTATGATTCACTTGTTTACTCATGTCATTACCATTGTTTTGATCGCTGCATTCATTACATATGTTTACAATATGATCAAGGTTATGATGGCATGTCACTTCAAAAATTATCTTTGTTATCGTTTTACCTGCTCGGGACGAGCAGAACTAAGCTTGGGGATGCTGATACGTCTCCGACGTATCGATAATTTCTTATGTTCCATGCCACATTATTGACGATACCTACATGTTTTATACACACTTTATGTCATATTTATGCATTTTCTGGAACTAACCTATTAACAAGATGCCGAAGAGCTAGTTGCTGTTTTCTGCTGTTTTTGGTTTCAGAAATCCTAGTAACGAAATATTCTCGGAATCGGACGAAATCAAGACCCAGGTTCCTATTTTCACCGGAAGCATCCAGAACACACGAGAAGGACCAGAGGGGGGCACTGGGCCCCCAGACCATAGGCCGGCGCCCAGGCCCCCGGCCGCGCTTATGGTGGCACCGCGTCGCCCCTCCGACTCCGCCTCTTCGCCTATAAAAGGTCCCAGACCTAAAACCTCGATACGAAAGCCACGGTACGAGAAACCTTCCAGCCGCCATCGCGAAGCCAAGATCCGGGGAGTCTCTGTTCCGGCCGCCGGCCGGGAAGTGCCCCGGAAGGCTCCTCCATCGACACCACCGCCATCTCCATCAACGCTGCTGTCTCCCATGAGGAGGGAGTAGTTCTCCATCGAGGCTCGGGGCTGTACCGGTAGCTATGTGGTTCATCTCTCTCCTATGTAGTTCAATACAATAATCTCATGAGCTGCCTTACATGATTGAGATTCATATGATGATGCTTGTAATCTAGATGTCATTATGCTAGTCAAGTGGGTTTTACTTATGTGATCTCCGGAGACTCCTTGTCCCACGTGTGTAAAGGTGACAGTGTGTGCACCGTGTGGGTCTCTTAGGCTATATTTCACAGAATACTTATTCACTGTTATGAATGGCATAGTGAAGTGCTTATTTATATCCCTTTATGATTGCAATGTGCATCGTATCACAATTTATCTATGTGCTACTCTAGCAATGTTATTAAAGTAGTTTTATTCCTCCTGCACGATGTAATGGTGACGGTGTGTGCATCCGTGTTAGTACTTGGTTTATGCTATGATCATGATCTCTTGTAGATTGCGAAGTTAACTATTGCTATGATAGTATTGATGTGTATTATTCCTCCTACATAAGCATGAAGGTGACAGTGTGCATGCTACGTTAGTACTTGGTTTAGTCGTATTGATCTATCTTACACTCTAAGGTTACTTAAATATGAACATTGAATTGTGGAGCTTGTTAACTCCGGCATTGAGGGTTCGTGTAATCCTACGCAATGTGTTCATCATCCAACAAGAGAGTGTAGAGTATGCATTTATCTATTCTGTTATGTGATCAAAGTTGAGAGTGTCCACTAGTGAAAGTCTAATCCCTAGGCCTTGTTCCTAAATACTATCGCGCTTGTTTACGTTTTATCGTTACTACTGCTGCGTTACTACGCTTGTTTACTTCTGCAATATTACTACCATCAACCGCACGCCAGCAGCTATTTTCTCGGCGCCATACTACTGCTCATATTCATTCATACCACTTGTATTTCACTATCTCTTCGCCGAACTAGTGCACCTATTAAGTGTGTTGGGGACACAAGAGACTTCTTGCTTTGTGGTTGCAGGGGTTGCTTGAGAGGGGTATCTTTGACCTCTTCCTCCCCGAGTTCGATAAACCTTGGGTGATCCACTTAAGGGAAACTTGCTGCTGTTCTACAAACCTCTGCTCTTGGAGGCCCAACACTGTCTACAAGAATAGAAGCACCCGTAGACATCAGCCCTCACCACCGAGCTCGCGGCCGCCACCGTCACTGAGGCCGGTGTCACGACCTACGCGCCGGTCGACGCGTCCGCCTTCGTCGTCTCTCTTCATGCTATGGCGGGCATCAAGACGGCAAAGACGATGCTGCTCCCGGTGACGATCAATGGGGAGCGTCTCACTGCGCTGGTGGACACGGGCTCGACGCACAACTTCCTGTCCAACACCGCCATGCGCCGCCTCGCTCTCCAGCCGGCGGGATCGGAGAAGTACAGCGTCACCGTCGCCAACGGGGACCGTCTTACGTGCCAGGGCGTGGCGCGACAGGTTCCCGTGCTCGTAGGCGACGAGCCGTTCTCCATCGACTGCGTCGGCATCGACTTGGGCTGCTACGACTTCATCCTCGGCCTCGACTTCCTGAGCACCTTAGGCCCCATCCTGTGGGACCTCGACGTGCTGTCCCTCATCTTCTGGCGCGAGGGCGGCCGCCGTGTTCACTGGACGGGCTTGGGCAGCACTGGCGCATCCCCGCAGCTCCACCTGATGGCCGCCGCGCTTGACGAGGCGCATCCGCTCCTGGCCGACTTACTGCAGCAGCACGGCGACCTCTTCGACGAGCCGCAGGGCCTCCCTCCCTCGCGGCCCTGTGACCACCGCATACACCTGCTGCCGAACACGGCGCCCGTCGCTGTGCGGCCGTACCGGTACCCCCAGCTGCAGAAGGACGAGCTCGAGCGCCAGGTGGCGGTCATGCTAGCACAGGGCATCATTCGGATTTCGACGTCGCCGTTCTGCGCCCCCGTGCTCCTTGTGCGCAAGGCCGACGGCACGTGGCGCTTCTGCATCGACTTCCGCGCCCTCAACACCGTCACGTCCAAGGACAAGTTCCCCATCCCCGTCGTGGATGAGCTCCTGGACGAGCTGCATGGCGCGCGCTTCTTCACCAAGCTCGACTTGCGCTCGGGCTATCATCAGGTGCGCATGCACCCGGACGACATCGCCAAGACGGCGTTCCGCACTCACCATGGCCACTACGAGTTTTTGGTGATGCCGTTCGGCCTCTCCAACGCGCCGGCGACCTTCCAGGCCCTGATGAACGACGTGCTCAGCCCCTACTTACGCCGCTTTGTGCTTGTTTTCTTTGATGATATTTTGATCTACAGCGCATCCTGGGCGGAGCACCTGCAGCACGTGGCCATCATCTTCAACGAGCTTCGAGCGCATCGTCTTCATCTCAAGCGCTCGAAGTGCTCGTTTGGCACGACCTCCGTCGCGTACTTGGGCCACGTCATCTCCGCCGACGGTGTCGCGATGGACGCGGACAAGGTCGCCGCCGTCGCCGCCTGGCCGACGCCCCAGTCGCCGCGAGCTCTTCGCGGATTTTTGGGCCTCGCGGGATACTACCGGCGGTACATCCAGGACTTCGGCCTCATCGCCGCGCCTCTCACGCGCCTGCTTCGCCGCGACGCCTTCTCCTGGGACGAGGAGGCGGCCACGGCCTTCGCCGCCCTGCAGCGGGCACTCACGACGGGCCCCGTTCTTCAGATGCCGGACTTCGACGAGCCGTTCGTGGTGGACTGCGACGCCTCCGGCATCGGCTTCGGCGCCGTCCTTCACCAGGGCGAGGGGCCACTCGCTTTCTTCAGCCGCCCCTTCGCCGCGCGCCACCACAAGCTCGCCGCATATGAGCGCGAGCTGATCGGGCTGGTCCAGGCGGTGCGCCACTGGCGGGCGTATCTTTGGGGCCGGACGTTCCGTGTGCGCACGGACCACTACAGCCTGAAGTTCTTGCTGGATCAGCGCCTCTCCACAGTGCCGCAGCATCAGTGGATCAGCAAGCTCTTCGGCTTCGACTTCACCGTCGAGTACCGCCCCGGCCGCCTCAACACAGTCGCCGACGCCCTGTCCCGCCGCGACATCGACGACGCCGTGGACGCGCCCACGGTCGGTGCGGCCCTCTGCATCCACTCCGGGCCATCTTTCGCCTTCATCGACGAGGTTCGCCGCGCTACTGCCGAGGCCGCGGATGCGCAGCAGCTGCGCCAGCGCCTGGCCGACGGCGAGCTGGCCGCGCCATGGCGCCTGGACGAGGGACTACTCCTCCATGGGCGCCGCATCTTCGTGCCGGATCATGGAGACCTGCGCCACCAGGCCTTGTCCTTGGCGCATTCTGCAGGTCACGAGGGCGTCCAGAAGACCCTGCACCGTCTCCGCGCTGATTTTTACATTCCAGGGGATGGCGTCCTGGTGCGAGACTGGGTGCGGGCGTGTGTCACATGCCAGCGGAACAAGACGGAGACGCTCCGTCCGGCGGGCTTACTGCAACCGCTGGACGTGCCGTCCCAGGTGTGGGCGGACATCTCCATGGACTTCATCGAGGGGCTGCCGAAGGTTGGCGGCAAGTCCGTCATCCTCACGGTGGTTGACCGCTTCTCCAAGTACGCGCACTTCATCGCCCTCGGCCATCCCTATACGGCGGCGTCCGTGGCACGCGCCTTCTTCGACGGCATCGTTCGCCTCCACGGGTTTCCGTCCTCCATCGTCAGTGATCGTGATCCTGTGTTCACGGGTCACGTCTGGAGGGACCTCTTTGGGTTGGCGGGCGTGAAGCTCCGCATGAGCACGGCGTTTCATCCTCAGACGGACGGCCAGTCCGAGGTCGTCAACAAGATCATCGCCATGTACCTGCGCTGCATCACCGGGGATCGTCCACGAGCTTGGGTGGACTGGCTGGCGTGGGCCGAGTACTGCTACAACACGTCCTACCACTCCGCGCTGCACGCTACTCCCTTTGAGGTGGTCTACGGGAGGCCACCACCGGCGATGCTTCCCTATGCGTCTGGCACGGCCCGTACTGAGACGGCGGATGACCTGCTGCGTACCCGCGACGAGATACTGGCTGAGGCGCGCCAGCGACTTCTTCAGGCTCAGCAGCTGGCTAGGAGGTACTATGATGCACATCATGGGCGAGAGCGGAGTTTGTAGAACAGCGCAAGTTTCTCTTAAGTGGATCACCCAAGGTTTATCGAACTCAGGGAGGAAGAGGTCAAAGATATCCATCTCAAGCAACCCTGCAATCACAAAGCAAGAAGCCTCTTGTGTCCCCAACACACCAAATACACTTGTCAGATGTATAGGTGCACTAGTTCGGCGAAGAGATAGTGAAATACAAGTAGTATGGATGTATATGAGTAGTAATAGCAATCTGAATAAAATATGGCAGCGAGCAAACATGTAACAAAACAGTAAACAAACGGAGATTCGATGCTTGGAAGCAAGGCCTAGGGATCCTGCTTTCACTAGTGGACACTCTCAACAATGATCACATAATAGAACCACTCTACACTCTTTTGTTGGATGATGAACACCACTAACTGTGTAGGATTACACGAACCCTCAATGCCGGAGTTAACAAGCTCCACAGTATTCGATATTCATGTTTAAGTAACCTTAGAGTGCAAGATAGATCAACACAATTACACCAAGAACTAACATAGCATGCACACTGTCACCATCACACTATGAAGGAGGCATAGATCACATCAATACTATCATAGTAATAATTAACTCCATAACCTACAAGAGATTATGATCATAATCTACGACAAGAACTACACGGTGCACACACTGTCACCATTACACCGTGAAGGAGGAATAGAGTACTTTAATAACATCACTAGAGTAGCACATAGATGATATTCAACTAGATCACATAAAGAGAGAGATGAACCACATAGCTACAGCGGAGCCCTCAGCCCCGGGGGTGAATTACTCCCTCCTCATCATGGAGACAGCGATGGCGGTGAAGATGGCGGTGGAGAAGCCTTCCGGGGGCACTTCCCCGTCCCGGCGGCGTGCCGGAACAGAGACTCCTGTCCCCCAGATCTTGGCTTCGCGATGGCGGCGCCTCTGGAAGGTTTCTCGTACCGTGGCTTTTCCGTGTCGAGGATTTAGGTCAGGGACCTTTTTATAGGCGAAGAGGCGGCGTCGGAGGGGTCAACAGGGGTGACACCAGGGTGGCGCGGCCAGGGCCTGGCCGCGCCGCCTATCATCCGGTGGCTGTGGCCCCCCTCGGCGACTCTCGGGTGTTCCGGATGCTTCCGGGATTCTAAGATCTTGGCGATTTCGTCCGATTCCGAGAATATTTCCTTACTAGGATTTCTGAAACCAAAAACAGCAGAAAACAGGAACTGGCCCTTCGGCATCTCGTCAATAGGTTAGTTTCGGAAAACGCATAATAATGACATATAATGTGTCTAAACATGTAGGTATCATCAATAAAGTAGCATGGAACATAAGAAATTATAGATACGTTTGAGACGTTGATGACCCACAAGTATAGGGGGTGTATCGTAGTATCTTCGATAAGTAAGAATGTCGATCCCAACGAGGAGCAGAAGGTGTTGACAAGTAGTTTCGATGAAGGATTCACTGTAAATGCTCACAAACAAGTATTCAAGGAGTTTTGATGTAACAGATGAACAAAGTACGAGTAAGTAAAGTGCGAGAGAAATAATTGCAGCGAGTGGCCCAATCCTTTTTAGCACAAAGGACAAGCCGGTTTGTTTACTTATAATGACCAAACGTTCTTGAGGACACACGGGAATTTAGTCTAGTGCTTTCGCTTCATGTAGTTAAATAATCTTCATTGTTTTGATAAGTGTTGTGTGGGTGAACCTATGCTAATGTACCGCCCTTCCTAGGACTAATACATACTTGTGATTATACCCCTTGCAAGCATCCGCAACTACAAGAAAGTAATTAAGATAAATCTAACCACAGCCTTAAACTCTGAGATCCTGCGATCCCTCCTGCATCGATATACTAACGGGGTTTAGGTTTCACTCCGGCAACCCCGCAATTAGCAAACGAATACAAGATGCATTCCCCTAGGCCCATAAATGGTGAAGTATCATGTAGTCGACGTTCACATGACACCACTAGAAGAATGACACCACAACTTAAATATCATAACATTGAATATTACTCAACCATAATTCACTACTAACATTTAGACTTCACCCATGTCCTCAAGAACTAAACGAACTACTCACAAGACATCATATGGAACATGATCAGAGGTGATATGATGATGAATAACAATCTGAACATACACCTTGGTTCAAAGGTTTCACTCAATAGCATTAATAACAAGTAGAAATCAATACCGGGAGAGTTTCCCCTATCAAACAATCAAGATCTACCCAAATCGTTACAGCGGTGATGATGTGCAGCGGTGGAGATGGCGGTGATGATGATGAAGATGATGGTGATGGTGATGGAGATGATGTCCAGCTTGATGACGGTGACGATGGCGTCGATTTCCCCTCCGGAGGGAATTTCCCCGGCGGATTCCTGCCCGCCGGAGAGCTCTTTTCTCTCTGGTGTTCTCCGCCCCGCAGAGGCGGCTGTAACCCTTCGTGAGGTTTCCTCTGGAGCTTAGGTTTTCGGGACGAAGGGTTTCGCGAAGAAAAGGAGGCGAAAGGGGCTGTGTGGGCCCCACACCACATGGTGGCGCGGCCAGGCCATGGGCCGCGCCGCCCTATGGTGTGGGCCCACCTTGGGTCCAGCTGGCTCCCCCTTCTGGCTTCCTTCGTCATCTGGAAAAATAGGATTTTTGGTAAAATTTCCTTCCACAGTTGATCTTCCGAAATATTGCATCCTGACGGTGCTTTTTCCAGCAGAATCCTGGCTCCGGTGCGCGATCTCCAAATAATCATGAAACATGCAAAATAGATGAAATAACATAAGTATTGTGTCCCAATATGAAATATATCAATGAATAACATCAAATTATGATATAAAATAGTGATGCAAAATGGACGTATCAACTCCCCCCAAGCTTAGACTTTGCTTGTCCCCAAGCGAAACTGAGCTCAGTAAACAAGACCACATGTTTATGGAGTGAAGAGTCGATCAATAAAATACGGACAAGAAGCATCATATTCATTCACACAAGACATTATAGTAAACAACTTCCTCATATAACTCAACTTGAAACAAGTATAAGGTAATCACAAATAAAGGTGCATAAGAAATCATAATTGGTGATGGCAAACTTTGTTCTTGGTCAGAGAACAATTAACAGATTATACTTATCTATTGAGCAGTACTCTCATATTAAAGCTTATGTGGCTCATCTTGCATACTCAATCATAATGATCATGGATAACTTTCAAAGCTATATTCATTCAGATAAAACTTGTACTAAACAAGAAAGAATAAAAGACATGATGAAGCAAATCACAATATAATAGTTCGATCACAACAACTCAAATGCTTGCTTGAGATGGAGGGAAATAGGTTTACTGACTCAACATAAAGTAAAAGACAGGCCCTTCGCAGAGGGAAGCAGGGATTAAATCATGTGCTAGAGCTTTTCAAGTTTTGAAATCATATAAAGATGATAAAAGTAACATTTTGAGAGGTGTTTGTTGTTGTCAACGAATGTAGCGGGTACTCTAACCCCCTTGCCAGGCAAACTCTCAAAGAGCGGCTCCCATTTATTTTATTTTTGGGTGACACTCCTTCCAACCTTTCTTTCACAAACCATGGCCGAATCCTCGGGTGCCTGCCAACAATCTCATTCCATGAAGGAGTGCCTTTTTTATTTTATTATGTTGACACTCCTCCCCACCTTTGCTTTCTCAAGCCATGGCTAACCGAATCCTTCGGGTGCCGTCCAACAATCACATACCATGGAGGAGTGTCTATTTTGGTTAATTAATTTGGGACTGGGAATCCCATTGCCAGCTCTTTATGCAAAGTTATTGGATAAGTGGATGAAGCCACTAGTCCATTGGTGAAAGTTGCCCAACAAGATTGAAAGATAAAACACCACATACTTCCTCATGAGCTATAAAACATTGACACAAATAAAAGATGATAAGTTTTGAATTGTTTAAAGGTAGCACACGAAGTATTTACTTGGAATGGCAGAAAATACCATGTAGTAGGTAGGTATGGTGGACACAAATGGCATAGGTTTGGGTTAAGGTTCGGATGCACGAGAAGTATTCCCTCTCAGTACAAGTCTTTGGCTAGCAAGGTTAAATAGCAATCATAAGAGTTGAGGGAAACAAGCAAATATACATGTGATAGAAACAATCATGCATCTTACTTGTGAGCACAAACAGTTTTAACTTCAGAATACTAAGCTAAGAACTGATAAGAAAGATAATAACATCTTCTACATGTATTTCCTCTATTCTTCTTAAATTCAAAGTGTTGTTGCTATTGACCATTGCTAAGTTTGCCAAAACCAAATAGATTTACTCAATGCTCCCAAAGTGGTACCAATACTAAAATCAAGATCAATCATATAGTAGAAATTGCAAACTAAAATAAGGTGTGCAATATGTAAATGATAAGACTTCTCATTAATATTCCATAACGATAACTCACACCAAGGGATACATAGACAAACTAAAGGAGAGATACTTCCACACTGCAACCCATCTTATACGATAACTTCCCTACTCATGATATGACACTACTTGATAGTAAAAAGTAAAAGATAGTGATAATGTGATACCGCGGCACTCCCCCAAGCTTGAAACAAACCAAGGGGATGCCAATACCGATGATGAATTAATCCTTTGGCGATGGTGGTGATTCCTTGCCATCATCAGACTTCCAAGGAAGAGGCTCTCCATCAACAAAAGACATCTTGGTCTCCGGAAACCTGAAACTAGCAGCATGACTTATGCGCTTAAACCTGTTTTCATACTCACAGTTTTGATTATGAACATCATAGAGTTGAGCTTGGAGTTTGTTGGTGGTGTCGTGAAGTGAGAAGATATCGTCCCACAACTTTGCAGTCTCCTTCTTGTGTCCATCAATGAGTTCAGACACAATCTTGTGGAAGATGTCCACTTCACGCTCAGCCATCTTCTTGTAGTTGAAGACCTCTTGTTCCAGTTTCTCCATCCTGTCTTCCAAGCTCCCTTCTCCCTTAGGACCCTGGACATCTTTGATCTGCAACTCTCCATCTACGAGCAGCAATTCTTTGGGGTGCATCTTCAGCTCGTTCATGTACGGGTTGACGACGTCCTCAAAGAAGCTGTCCTTCTGAGTTCCCGACGAAGACATGGTGGATCTAGATCCAAGGAAGATCCTGGCAGAAAACAGCTCGAAACAAAACACGTCGAGAAAACGATATACGGACCTCCAGGGGTCCGGGGGATTATATAGTAAAAATTTTCAGAACAAACGGAAAGTACCAGGTCGAACCAGAGTCGGAAAGGGGCGACGAGGCGGTGCCCTCATAGGTCGGCGCGGCCAGGCTGGGGCCCGCGCCGGCCTATGGTGGCACGCCCTCGTGTGTCTCCTCCACTCCGTTTCGATCTCGTAATTTTTCATATTTTCCAAAAACAGCAAAAATATTGTTCGGAAAGTAAATTGCGAACTTTTCATTACCAGTACTGTTACCTATTCAAAGTCGAGTTCTGGCGGACTGTCAATTTGTCCTTTGATGAAAGCCTCCGGTGTTTCCACTTGAATAATATCAACATCAACATTATAAGAATCACCCGAGATATAATGCTTGAGTCTTTGTCCATTCACCACTTGCGTAGCATTGCCTTGGAGAGAGCTAATTTTAATTGCTCCTGAACGATACACCTCCTCGACAACATATGGTCCTTCCCATTTCGAGAGTAATTTCCCTGCAAAGAATCTGAGACGAGACCGATACAATAGGACTTTATCCCCAACATTAAATTCTCTTTTGATAATCCTTCTATCATGCCATTTCTTAACTTTCTCTTTAAAGAGTTTAGCATTTTCATAAGCTTCACTTCTCCATTCATCTAGTGAACTTAATTGCAGCAACCTTTTATTACCGGCTAGTTTAGGATCTTTATTTAGTTCTCTAACAGCCCAATAAGCTTTGTGCTCTAATTCTAAAGGTAAATGACAAGCTTTTCCATAAACCATTTTATAAGGTGACATTCCCATGGGGTTTTTATAAGCAGTTCTATAAGCCCATAGTGCGTCCTTCAATTTACTAGCCCAATTCTTTCTAGATTTATTAACGGTCTTTCCCAAAATAGATTTAATTTCTCTATTTGATAATTCTACTTGACCACTAGTTTGAGGGTGATAAGCGGAAGCAATTCTATGATTAATTCCATACCTAGCAAGAGTTTTTCTAAAACCTCCATGAATAAAATGAGAACCTCCATCAGTCATAATATATCTAGGAACTCCAAATCTAGGAAAAATAATATCTAAAAGCATTTTTAAAGAGGTCTCACCATCAGCACTTTTTGTTGGTATAGCTTCTACCCATTTAGTAACATAATCAACAGCGACAAGTATATGAGTGTTACCTGATACGTCTCCGACGTATCGATAATTTCTTATGTTCCATGCTACATTATTGATGATATCTACATGTTATATGCACACTTTATGTCATATTTATGCATTTTCTGAACTAACCTATTAACAAGATGCCGAAGAGCCATTGTTTTTTTCTGTTTTTGGTTTCAGAAATCCTAGTAAGGAAATATTCTCGGAATCGGACGAAATCAAGACCCAGGTTCCTATTTTTCCACGAAGCTTCCAGAAGACCGAAGGAGAGTCGAAGTGGGGCCACGAGGGCCCGGCACCATAGGCCGGCGCGGCCAGAGGGGGGCCCGCGCCGCCCTATGGTGTGGGTCCCTCGCGCCGCCTCTTGACCTACCCTTTCGCCTACAAATAGCCTCCGTCGCGAAACCCCCAGAGAGCCACGATACGGAAAACCTTCCGAGACGCAGCCGCCAATCCCATCTCGGGGATTCGGAGATCGCCTCCGGCACCCTGCCGGAGAGGGGATTCATCTCCCGGAGGACTCTACACCGCCATGGTCGCCTCCGGAGTGATGAGTGAGTAGTTCACCCCTGGACTATGGGTCCATAGCAGTAGCTAGATGGTTGTCTTCTCCTAATTGTGCTTCATTGTTGGATCTTGTGAGCTGCCTAACATGATCAAGATCATCTATCTGTAATTCTATATGTTGTGTTTGTCGGGATCCGATGGATAGAGAATACTATGTTATGGTGATTATCAATCTGATGTTTATGTGTTGTTTATGATCTTGCATGCTCTCCGTTATTAGTAGAGGCTCTGGCCAAGTTTGTACTTTTAACTCCAAGAGGGAGTATTTATGCTAGATAGTGGGTTCATGCCTACATTGATACCTGGGACAGTGACAGAAAGTTCTAAGGTTGTGTTGTGTTGTTGCCACTAGGGATAAAACATTGATTCTATGTCTAAAGATGTAGTTATTGATTACATTACGCACCATACTTAATGCAAGTTTGCTTTGCAACTTAATACCGGAGGGGGTTCGGATGATAACCTGAAGGTGGACTTTTTAGGCATAGATGCAGTTGGATGGCGGTCTATGTACTTTGTCGTAATGCCCAATTAAATCTCACTATATGTATCATGCCATGTATGTGCATCGCGGTGCCCTCTCTATTTGTCAATTGCCCGACTGTAATTTGTTCACCCAACATGCTTTTATCTTATGGGAGAGACACCTCTAGTGAACTGTGGACCCCGGTCCATTCTACCGAAATACAATCTTGCAATACTTGTTCTTTGTTTTCTTGCAAACAATCATCTTCCACACAATACGTTTAATCCTTTGTCACAGCAAGCCGGTGAGATTGACAACCTCACTGCGTTGGGACAAAGTACTTGGTTTGTGTTGTAGGTTCCACGTTGGCGCCGAATCTCCGGTGTTGCCGCACTACATCCCGCCGCCATCAACCTTCAACGTGCTTCTTGGCTCCTGGTTCGATAAACCTTGGTTTCTTACTGAGGGAAACTTGCTGCTGTACGCATCACACCTTCCACTTGGGGTTCCCAACGAGCGTGTGCTTAACGCGTCATCAAGCTAAATTTCTGGCGCCGTTGCCGGGAGATCAAGACACGCTGCAAGGGGAGTCTCCACTTCTCAATCTCTTTACTTTGTTTTTGTCTTGCTTTATTTTATTTACTACTTTGTTTGCTGCACCTAAACAAAACACAAAAAAATTAGTTGCTAGTTTTACTTTATTTACTATCTTGCTCTCTATATCGAAAACACAAAAAAATTAGTTACTTGCATTTACTTTATCTAGTTTGCCTTATTTACTATTGCTAAAATGAATACTCCTGAAAACACTAAGTTGTGTGGCTTCACTAGTTAGGCATAATGGACAACAATGAGCTTCTTATTCTATTTCCTGATTTAAGACATGGATGGTTTGATGCAAAAATTAAAAAACCTATGGAACACATTAGTATGAACGCTTTGAACACCATTGTTGCTAATGATATGGAAAATTCTAAGCTTGGGGAAGCTGGCTTTGATGAGCATGATATTTAGTCCCCCAAGCATTGAGGAGAAAATTTACTTTGATGATACTTTGCCTCCTATATTTGATGATGAGAATAATAATGATAGCTACTTTGTTGAATTTGCTCCCACTACATCTAATAAAATTGATTATGCTTATGTGGAGAGTAATGATACTTTTATGCATGTGAATAAGAATGCTTTATGTGATACTTATATTGTTGAGTTTGTTCATGATGCCTCTGAAAATTATTATGAGAGAGGAAAATATGGTTGTAGAAATTTTCATGTTACTAAAACACCTCTCTATATGCTGAAATTTTTGAAGTTACACTGGTTTTATCTTCCTATGCTTGTTACTTTGCTCTTCATGAACTTGTTTATTTACAAGATTCCTATGCATAGGAAGCATGTTAGACTTAAATGTGTTTTGAATTTGCTTCTTTATGCTCTCTTTTGCTTCAACTCTTATTTCTTGCGTGAGCATCATTAAAATTGCTGAGCCCATCTTAATGGCTATAAAGAAAGAACTTCTTGGGAGATAACCCATGTGTTTATTTTACTACAGCAAATTTTTGTTTTGTTGAGTCTTGGAAGTTGTTTACTACTGTAGCAACCTCTCCTTATCATGTTTTTGTGCCAAGTAAAGTCTCTATAGTAAGGTTCATACTAGATTTGGATTACTGCACAGAGACAGATTTCTTTGCTGTCACGAATCTGGGCCTAATTCTCTGTAGGAAACTCAGAAAATTATGCCAATTTACGTGAGTGATCCTCAGATATGTACGCAACTTTCATTAGTTTTGAGTTTTTCCATTTGAGCAAGTCTGGTGCCATTTTAAAATTCGTCTTTACGAACTGTTCTGTTTTGACAGATTCTGCCTTTTATTTCGCATTGCCTCTTTTGCTATATTGGATGAATTTCTTTGATCCATTAATGTCCAGTAGCTTTATGCAATGTCCAGAAGTGTAAAGAATGATTGTGTCACCTCTGAACATATAATTTTTATTGTGCACTAACTCTCTAATGAGTTTGCTTGAAGTTTGGTGTGAAGGAAGTTTTCAAGGATCAAGAGAGGAGTATGATATACTATGATCAAGAGGAGTGAAAGCTCTAAGCTTGGGGATGCCCCGTGGTTCACCCCTGCATATTCTAAGAAGACTCAAGCGTCTAAGCTTGGGGATGCCCAAGGCATCCCCTCTTCATCGACAACATCATCAGGTTCCTCCCCTGAAACTACATTTTTATTCCGTCACATCTTATGCACTTTGCTTGGAGCGTCGGTTTGTTTTAGTTTTTGTTTTGTTTGAATAAAGTTGGATCCTAGCATTCACTTTGTGGGAGAGAGACACGCTCCGCTGTTGCATATGGACAAATATGTCCTTAGGCTTTACTCATAATGTTCAAGGCGAAGTTTCTTCTTCGTTAAATTGTTATATGGTTGGAATTGGAAAATGCTACATGTAGTAATTGCTATAATGTCTTGGATAATGTGATACTTGGCAATTGTTGTGCTCATGTTTAAGCTCTTGCATCATATACTTTGCACCCATTAATGAATAAATACATAGAGCATGCTAAAATTTGATTTGCATATTTGGTCTCTCTAAGGTCTAGATAATTTCTAGTATTGAGTTTTGAACAACAAGGAAGACGGTGTAGAGTCTTATAATGTTTACAATATGTCTTTTATGTGAGTTTTGCTGCACCGGTTCATCCTTGTGTTTGTTTCAAATAAACCTTGCTAGCCTAAACCTTGTATCGAGAGGGAATACTTCTCATGCATCCAAAATCCTTGAGCCAACCACTATGCCAATTGTGTCCATCATACCTACCTACTACATGGTATTTTTCCGCCATTCCAAAGTAAATTGCTTGAGTGCTACCTTTAAACAATTCAAAATTTATCATCTCTTATTTGTGTTAATGTTTTATAGCTCATGAGGAAGTATGTGGTGTTTTATCTTTCGATCTTGTCATTTACTTCGGACAGACTTTCACAATGGACTAGTGGCTTCATCCGCTTATCCAATAACTTTGCATAAAGAGCTGGCAAAGGGGTTCCCAGCCCCAATTAATTAACTTCATTAATAATTCTCTTCACATGTGTTGCTCTGATTCATCAGTAAGCAACTTAATTTTGCAAATAGACACTCCTCCATGGTATGTGAAAAGTTGGACGGCACCCGAAGGATTCGGTTAGCCATGGCTTGAGAAAGCAAAGGTGGGGAGGAGTGTCATCATAATAAAATTAAAATAAAAAGGCACTCCTTCATGGTATGAGATTGTTGGCAGGCACCCGATGGAATCGGTTAGCCATGGTTTGTGAAAGAAAGGTTGGAAGGAGTGCCACCCCACTAAAATACATGTGTAAACAAAAGAGAAGAGGGATGATCTACCACGGTGGTAGAAATAACGTCCTTCATGGGAGCCGCTCTTGAAAGTCTGGTTGATAAGGTAGTTAGAGTACTGATGTCTACGTTCCCCCTCCTTTCCTGTAGACAGTGTTGGGCCTCCAAGAGCAGAGGTTTGTAGAACAGCAAAAGTTTTCCTTAAGTGGATCACCCAAGGTTTATCGAACTCAGGGAGGAAGAGGTCAAAGATATCCCTCTCATGCAACCCTGCAACCACAAAGCAAGAAGTCTCTTGTGTCCCCAACACACCAAATAGGTGCACTAGTTCGGCGAAGAGATAGTGAAATACAAGTGGTATGAATGAATATGAGCAGTAGTACGGCGCCAGAAAATAGCTTGCTGGCGTGCAGTTGATGGTAGTAATATTGTAGGAAGTAAACAAGCGTAGTAACTCAGCGTAGTAACGCAATAAAACAGAACAAGCAGCGATAGCAGTATTTAGGAACAAGGCCTAGGGATTACACTTTCACTAGTGGACACTCTCAACATTGATCACATAACGAAATAGATAAATGCATACTCTACACTTTTGTTGGATGATGAACACATTGCGTAGGATTACACGAACCCTCAATGCCGGAGTTAACAAGCTCCACAATAATGCTCATGTTTAAGTAACCTTTAGTGTAAGATAGATCAAAAGATTAAACCAAGTACTAGCATAGCATGCACACTGTCACCTTCATGCATATGTAGGAGGAATAGATCACATCAATATTATCATAGCAATAGTTAACTTCGCAATCTACAAGAGATTATGATCATAGCATAAACCAAGTACTAACACGGTGCACACACTGTCACCTTTGCACACGTGCAGGAGGAATAAAACTACTTTAATAACATTGCTAGAGTAGCACATAGATAAATTGTGATACGATGCACATTGCAATCATAAAGAGATATAAATAAGCACCTCACTATGCCATTCAACAGTGAATAAGTATTCTGTGAAATATAGCCTAAGAGACCCACACGGTGCACACACTGTCACCTTTACACACGTGGGACAAGGAGTCTCCGGAGATCACATAAGTAAAACCCACTTGACTAGCATAACGACATCTAGATTACAAGCATCATCATATGAATCTCAATCATGTAAGGCAGCTCATGAGATTATTGTATTGAACTACATAGGAGAGAGATGAACCACATAGCTACCGGTACAGCCCCGAGCCTCGATGGAGAACTACTCCCTCCTCATGGGAGCAGCAGCGGTGATGAAGATGGCGGTGGAGATGGCAGCGGTGTCGATGGAGAAGCCTTCCGGGGGCTTCCCCCCGGCAGCGTGCCGGAACAGAGACTCCTGTCCCCCAGATCTTGGCTTCGCGATGGCGGCGGCTCTAGAAGGTTTTCCGTATCGTGGTTCTTCGTAATAGGGTTTTCGATCCAGGGGCTTTATATAGGCGAAGAGGCGGCGCAGGGGTCGGGGTGCCCACACCATAGGGTGGCGCGGGCCACCCTGGCCGCGCCGCCATGTGGTTTGGTGGGCCTGTGCCCCCCGGTGGCTCTCGGGTGTTCTGGATGCTTCCGGGAAAATAGGAACTTGGGCGTTGATTTCGTCCGATTCCGAGAATATTTCCTTACTAGGATTTCTGAAACCAAAAACAGCAGAAACAGGCACTTCGGCATCTTGTTAATAGGTTAGTTCCAGAAAAAATGCACGAATATGACATAAAATGTGCATAAAACATGTAGATATCATCAATAATGTGGCATGGAACATAAGAAATTATCGATACGTCGGAGACGTATCAGCATCCCCAAGCTTAGTTCTGCTCGTCCCGAGCAGGTAAAACGATAACAAAGATAATTTCTGAAGTGACATGCCATCATAAACTTGATCATACTATTTGTAAACATATGTAATGAATGCAGCGATCAAAACAATGGTAATGACATGAGTAAACAAATGAATCATAAAGCAAAGACTTTTCATGAATAGTACTTCAAGACAAGCATCAATAAGTCTTGCATAAGAGTTAACTCATAAAGCAATAATTCAAAGTAGAGGCATTGAAGCAACACAAAGGAAGATGAAGTTTCAGCGGTTGCTTTCAACTTATAACATGTATATCTCATGGATAATTGTCAATGCAAAGCAATATAACAAATGCAATATGCAAATATGTAAGAATCAATGCAAAGTTCACACAAGTGTTTGCTTCTTGAGGTGGAGAGAGGTAGGTGAACTGACTCAACATAAAAGTAAAAGAATGGCCCTTCAAAGAGGAAAGCATCGATTGCTATATTTGTGCTAGAGCTTTGGTTTTAAAAACATCAAGAGAGCATAAAAATGAAATTTTGAGAGGTGTTTGTTGTTGTCAACGAATGGTAATGGGTACTCTAACTACCTTATCAACCAGACTTTCAAGAGCGGCTCCCATGAAGGACGTTATTTCTACCACCGTGGTAGATCATCCCTCTTCTCTTTTGTTTACACATGTATTTTAGTGGGGTGGCACTCCTTCCAACCTTTCTTTCACAAACCATGGCTAACCGATTCCATCGGGTGCCTGCCAACAATCTCATACCATGAAGGAGTGCCTTTTATTTTATTTTTATTATGATGACACTCCTCCCCACCTTTGCTTTCTCAAGCCATGGCTAACCGATTCCATCGGGTGCCTACCAACTTTTCACATACCATGGAGGAGTGTCTATTTGCAAAATTAAGTTGCTTACTGATGAATCAGAGCAACACATGTGAAGAGAATTATTAATGAAGTTAATTAATTGGGGCTGGGAACCCCTTTGCCAGCTCTTTATGCAAAGTTATTGGATAAGTGGATGAAGCCACTAGTCCATTGTGAAAGTCTGTCCGAAGTAAATGACAAGATCGAAAGATAAAACACCACATACTTCCTCATGAGCTATAAAACATTGACACAAATAAGAGATGATAAATTTTGAATTGTTTAAAGGTAGCACTCAAGCAATTTACTTTGGAATGGCGGAAAATACCATGTAGTAGGTAGGTATGGTGGACACAAATGGCATAGTGGTTGGCTCAAGTATTTTGGATGCATGAGAAGTATTCCCTCTCGATACAAGGTTTAGGCTAGCAAGGTTATTTGAAACAAACACAAGGATGAACGGTGCAGCAAAACTCACATAAAAGACATATTGTAAACATTATAAGACTCTACACCGTCTTCCTTGTTGTTCAAACTCAATACTAGAAATTATCTAGACTTTAGAGAGACCAATTATGCAAACCAAATTTTAGCATGCTCTATGTATTTCTTCACTAATAGGTGCAAAGTATATGATGCAAGAGCTTAAACATGAGCACAACAATTGCCAAGTATCACATTACCCAAGACATTATAGCAATTACTACATGTAGCATTTTCCAATTCCAACCATATAACAATTTAACGAAGAGGAAACTTCGCCATGAATATTATAAGCTAAGAACACATGTGTTCATACGAACCAGCGGAGCGTGTCTCTCTCCCACACAATCATTTATTCAAACAAAAACAAAAACAAAAGCAAACAAACAGACGCTCCAAGTAAAGTACATAAGATGTGATTGAATAAAAATATAGTTTCAAGAGAAGGAACCTGATAATTTATCGATGAAGAAGGGGATGCCTTGGGCATCCCCAAGCTTAGACGCTTGAGTCTTCTTAGAATATGCAGGGGTGAACCACCGGGGCATCCCCAAGCTTAGACTCTTCACTCCTCTTGATCATAGTATATCATCCTCCTCTCTTGACCCTTGAAAACTTCCTCCACACCAAACTTTAAGCAAACTCATTAGAGGGTTAGTGCATAATCAAAAACTCACATGTTCAGAGGTGACACAATCATTCTTAATACTTCTGGACATTGCACAAAGCTACTGGAAGGTAATGGAACAAAGAAATCCACCCAACACAGCGAAAGAAGCAATGCGAAATAAAAGGCAGAATCTGTCAAAAACAGAACAGTCCGTAAAGACGAATTTTAAAATGGCACCAGACTTGCTCAAATGGAAAAACTCAAAACTAATGAAAGTTGCGTACATATCTGAGGATCACTCACGTAAATTGGCATAATTTTCTGAGTTACCTACAGAGAATTAGGCCCAGATTCGTGACAGACAGCAATGCTGTTTCTGCGCAGCAATCCAAATCTAGCATCAACTTTACCATAGAGACTTTACTTGGCACAAAAACATGATAAGGAGAGGTTGCTACAGTAGTAAACAACTTCCAAGATACAAATATAAAACAAAGTACTGTAGTAAAAAACACATGGGTTATCTCCCAAGAAGTTCTTTCTTTATAGCCATTAAGATGGGCTCAGCAGTTTTAATGATGCACTCGCAAGAAATAGTAGTTGAAGCAAAAGAGAGCATCAAGAGGCAAATACAAAACAAATTTAAGTCTAACATGCTTCCTATGCAAAGGAATCTTGTAAATAAACAAGTTCATGAAGAGCAAAGTAACAAGCATAGGAAGATAAAACAAGTGTAACTTCAAAAATTTCAGCATATAGAGAGGTGTTTTAGTAACATGAAAATTTCTACAACCATATTTTCCTCTCTCATAATAACTTTCAGTAGCAACATGAGCAAACTCAACAATATAACTATCACATAAAGCATTCTTATCATGAGTCTCATGCATAAAATTATTACTCTCCACATAGGCATAATCAATTTTATTAGATGTAGTGGGGGCAAATTTAACAAAGTAGCTATCATTATTATTCTCATCATCAAATATAGGAGGCATATTGTAATCATAATCAAATTTATCCTCCATAACAGGTGGTAACAAAAGACTACTATCATTATAATCATCATAAATAGGAGGCAAAGTATCATCAAAGTAAATTTCCTCCTCAATGCTTGGGGGACTAAAAAGATCATGAAAACCAGCTTCCCCAAGCTTAGAACTTTCTATATTATTATCAACAATGGTGTTCAAAGCGTTCATACTAATATTACTACCAGCATGCAAATAAGATTCCATAGGTTTTTTAATTTTCGCATCAAACAATCCATGTTTTAAATCAGGAAATAGAAATAGAAGCTCACTCTTGTCCATTATGCCAAACTAGTGTAAACAAGAAACCAAATGTCGCAATTGCAGAGTCTAAAGGAAATAGCTTCGAGTACTTACAACGGCGCCGGAAAATAGCTTGGTAGCCGAGATCCGGAGTGTGAGTACCTTTTACCTTTCCTCCCCCAACGGCGCCGGAAAAAGCTTGATGTCTACGTTCCCCCTCCTTTCCTGTAGATGTTGGGCCTCCAAGAGCAGAGGTTTGTAGAACAGCAGCAAGTTTTCCCTTAAGTGGATCACCCAAGGTTTATCGAACTCAGGAGAGGAAGAGGTCAAAGATATCCCTCTCATGCAACCCTGCAACCACAAAGCAAGAAGTCTCTTGTGTCCCCAACACACCAAATAGGTGCACTAGTTCGGCGAAGAGATAGTGAAATACAAGTGGTATGAATGAATATGAGCAGTAGTACGGCGCCAGAAAATAGCTTGCTGGCGTGCAGTTGATGGTAGCAGTATTGTAGGAAGTAAACAAGCAGTAGTAACTCAGCAGTAGTAACGCAGTAAAATAGTAAAAAGCAGCAATAGCAGTATTTAGGAACAAGGCCTAGGGATTACACTTTCACTAGTGGACACTCTCAACATTGATCACATAACAGAATAGATAAATGCATACTCTACACTTTTGTTGGATGATGAACACATTGCGTAGGATTACACGAACCCTCAATGCCGGAGTTAACAAGCTCCACAATAATGCTCATGTTTAAGTAACCTTTAGTGTAAGATAGATCAAAAGACTAAACCAAGTACTAGCATAGCATGCACACTGTCACCTTCATGCATATGTAGGAGGAATAGATCACATCAATATTATCATAGCAATAGTTAACTTCGCAATCTACAAGAGATCATGATCATAGCATAAACCAAGTACTAACACGGTGCACACACTGTCACCTTTGCACACGTGCAGGAGGAATAAAACTACTTTAATAACATTGCTAGAGTAGCACATAGATAAATTGTGATACGATGCACATTGCAATCATAAAGAGATATAAATAAGCACCTCACTATGCCATTCAACAGTGAATAAGTATTCTGTGAAATATAGCCTAAGAGACCCACACGGTGCACACACTGTCACCTTTACACACGTGGGACAAGGAGTCTCCGGAGATCACATAAGTAAAACCCACTTGACTAGCATAACGACATCTAGATTACAAGCATCATCATATGAATCTCAATCATGTAAGGCAGCTCATGAGATTATTGTATTGAACTACATAGGAGAGATGAACCACATAGCTACCGGTACAGCCCCGAGCCTCGATGGAGAACTACTCCCTCCTCATGGGAGCAGCAGCGGTGATGAAGATGGCGGTGGAGATGGCAGGGTGTCGATGGAGAAGCCACTTCCCCGTTCGGCAGCGTGCCGGAACAGAGACTCCTGTCCCCCAGATCTTGGCTTCGCGATGGCGGCGGCTCTAGAAGGTTTTCCGTATCGTGGTTCTTCGTAATAGGGTTTTCGATCCAGGGGCTTTATATAGGCGAAGAGGCGGCGCAGGAGGGTCGAAGGGGTGCCCACACCATAGGGTGGCGCGGGCCACTGCCGCGCGCCGCCATGTGGTTTGGTGGGCTGTGCCCCCTCCCGGTGGCTCTCGGGTTGGATGCTTCCGGGGAAAATAGGAACTTGGGCGTTGATTTCGTCCGATTCCGAGAATATTTCCTTACTAGGATTTCTGAAACCAAAAACAGCAGAAAACAGGAAGTGGCACTTCGGCATCTTGTTAATAGGTTAGTTCCAGAAAATGCACGAATATGACATAAAATGTGCATAAAACATGTAGATATCATCAATAATGTGGCATGGAACATAAGAAATTATCGATACGTCGGAGACGTATCAGAGTACCCATTACCATTTGTTGACAACAACAAACACCTCTCAAAACTTCATTTTTATGCTCTCTTGATGTTTTTAAAACCAAAGCTCTAGCACAAATATAGCAATCGATGCTTTCCTCTTTGAAGGACCTTTCTTTTACTTTTATGTTGAGTCAGTTCACCTATCTCTCTCCACCTCAAGAAGCAAACACTTGTGTGAACTGTGCATTGATTCCTACATACTTGCATATTGCACTTGTTATATTACTCTATGTTGACAATATCCATGAGATATACATGTTATAAGTTGAAAGCAACCGCTGAAACTTAATCTTCCTTTGTGTTGCTTCAATACCTTTACTTTGATTTATTGCTTTATGAGTTAACTCTTATGCAAGACTTATTGATGCTTGTCTTGAAGTACTATTCATGAAAAGTCTTTGCTTTATGATTCACTTGTTTACTCATGTCATTACCATTGTTTTGATCGCTGCATTCATTACATATGCTTACAAATAGTATGATCAAGATTATGATGGCATGTCACTTCAGAAATTATCTTTGTTATCGTTTTACCTGCTCGGGACGAGCAGAACTAAGCTTGGGGATGCTGATACGTCTCCAACGTATCGATAATTTCTTATGTTCCATGCTTCATTATTGATGATATCTACATGTTATATGCACACTTTATGTCATATTTATGCATTTTCTGGAACTAACCTATTAACAAGATGCCGAAGAGCCAGTTGCTGTTTTCTGTTTTTGGTTTCAGAAATCCTAGTAAGGAAATATTCTCGGAATCGGACGAAATCAAGACCCAGGTTCCTATTTTTCCACGAAGCTTCCAGAAGACCGAAGGAGAGTCGATGGGGCCACGGGCCCGGGCACCATAGCCGGCGCGGCCGAGGGGGCCCGCGCCGCCTATGGTGTGGGTCCCTCGCGCCGCCTCTTGACCTACCCTTTCGCCTACAAATAGCCTCCGTCGCGAAACCCCAGTACCGAGAGCCACGATACGGAAAACCTTCCAGAGACGCAGCCGCCAATCCCATCTCGGGGATTCAGGAGATCGCCTCCGGCACCCTGCCGGAGAGGGGATTCATCTCCCGGAGGACTCTACACCGCCATGGTCGCCTCCGGAGTGATGAGTGAGTAGTTCACCCCTGGACTATGGGTCCATAGATGGTTGTCTTCTCCTAATTGTGCTTCATTGTTGGATCTTGTGAGCTGCCTAACATGATCAAGATCATCTATCTGTAATTCTATATGTTGTGTTTGTCGGGATCCGATGGATAGAGAATACTATGTTATGGTGATTATCAATCTGTTTATGTGTTGTTTATGATCTTGCATGCTCTCCGTTATTAGTAGAGGCTCTGGCCAAGTTTGTACTTTTAACTCCAAGAGGGAGTATTTATGCTAGATAGTGGGTTCATGCCTACATTGATACCTGGGACAGTGACAGAAAGTTCTAAGGTTGTGTTGTGCTGTTGCCACTAGGGATAAAACATTGATTCTATGTCTAAAGATGTAGTTATTGATTACATTACGCACCATACTTAATGCAATTGTCTGTTGCTTTGCAACTTAATACCGGAGGGGGTTCGGATGATAACCTGAAGGTGGACTTTTTAGGCATAGATGCAGTTGGATGGCGGTCTATGTACTTTGTCGTAATGCCCAATTAAATCTCACTATATTTATCATGCCATGTATGTGCATCGCGGTGCCCTCTCTATTTGTCAATTGCCCGACTGTAATTTGTTCACCCAACATGCTTTTATCTTATGGGAGAGACACCTCTAGTGAGCTGTGGACCCGGTCCATTCTTTTATATGAAATACAATCTACTGCAATTGTTCTTTATTGTTTTCTTGCAAACAATCATCTTCCACACAATACGTTTAATCCTTTGTTACAGCAAGCCGGTGAGATTGACAACCTCACTGTTTCGTTGGGACAAAGTACTTGGTTTGTGTTGTGCAGGTTCCACGTTGGCGCCGGAATCCCGGGTGTTGCGCCGCACTACATCCCGCCGCCATCAACCTTCAACGTGCTTCTTGGCTCCTACTGGTTCGATAAACCTTGGTTTCTTTCTGAGGGAAACTTGCTGCTGTACGCATCAACCTTCCACTTGGAGGTTGTTCTGAAGAGGGGAAAGGTCCCATAAAGTCAAATCCCCAACAATCGAATGGTTCAATAACAAGAGTATAATTCATAGGCATTTCATTGCGTCTGGAGATATTACCAACCCTTTGACATTCATCACAAGATAAAATAAACTTCCTTGCATCTTTGAAGAGAGTTGGCCAATAAAAACCTGATTGTAGAACCTTTTGCGCGGTTCTTTCTCCGGCGTGATGTCCTCCATAAGCACTACCATGACATTTACTCAATATCTCTTGTTGTTCATATTCGGGAACACACCTTCGCAGAATACCATCCACTCCTTCTTTATATAAGTGTGGGTCATCCCAAAAATAATGCCTCAAGTCATAAAAGAATTTCCTCCTTTGCTGAGCTGAAAAGGTTGGAGGCAAATACTTGGAAACAATAAAGTTAGCATAATCAGCATACCAAGGGCTGTCTCGCGAACTCACCTTTATTACAGCCAATTGTTCATTTGGAAAACTATCATTAACAGGAACAGGATCATAAGCAATATTTTCCAATCTAGACAAATTATCAGCAACAGGATTATCAGCACCTTTCCTATCTATAATATGTAAATCAAATTCTTGCAACAGAAGCACCCATCTAATAAGCCTTGGCTTAGCATCTTTCTTTGTCATAAGGTATCTAATTGCAGCATGATCAGTATGAATTGTAACTTTTGAATCAACAATATAAGATCTAAATTTATCACAAGCAAAGACTACAGCTAATAATTCTTTTTCAGTTGTAGCATAATTTCTTTGAGCAGCATCAAGAGTCTTGCTAGCATAATGAATAACATTTAATTTTTTATCTACTCGCTGTCCAAGAACAGCGCCTACAGCAAAATCACTAGCATCACACATAATTTCAAATGGTAAATTCCAATCAGGAGGTTCAACTATAGGAGCAGTTGTTAAGGCTTTCTTTAGAGTATCAAAAGCTTCCTTACAATCATCATCAAAAACAAAAGGTACATCTTTTTGAAGAAGATTAGTAAGAGGCTTTGAAATCTTGGAGAAATCTTTAATAAATCTCCTATAAAACCCAGCATGACCAAGAACACTACGAATACCTTTAACATCCCTCGGATAGGGCATCTTCTCAATTGCTTCAACTTTAGCTCTATCAACTTCAATACCTCTCTCAGAAATTTTGTGTCCCAATACAATTCCTTCATTAACCATAAAGTGGCATTTCTCCCAATTAAGAACAAGGTTAGTTTCTTCACATCTCTGCAAAACTTTATCGAGGTTCCGCAAGCAATTATCGAAAGAATTACCATAGACAGAAAAATCATCCATGAATACCTCTACAATACTCTCGCAAAAACCATGAAAAATAGCAGACATGCATCTTTGAAAAGTAGCAGGAGCATTACATAAACCAAAAGGCATACGCCTATAAGCGTAAGTTCCATAGGGACAAGTGAAAGTGGTTTTCTCTTGATCTTTAGCTTTAACAGCAATTTGTGAAAACCCAGAATAACCATCAAGAAAGCAAAAATGAGTATTTTTAGACAATCTTTCTAGCATTTGATCAATAAATGGCAAAGGGTAATGATCTTTCTTAGTAACTTTATTAACTTTTCGAAAATCAATGCACATTCTATACCCTACAACTACTCTTTGGGGAACTAGCGTGGTGGCCCTCGCACATCATCTTGAGTGGATTGAAAGTGCTCGAGAAATGAAGTAATGGTGTCATAGATGTAACATTTTAGATAGGAAGCAATACAGTTCTACCATTCATTTTTATGGTAAATAAAGTATCATATATGTAAGCAACAACTTTAAATAATATCTTTTGATTATTGCATCATTTGTCAAAGAGTCCATGTGTGTTGTTTGTAAGTAATATTAGCTCAGTAATAACCCTATGCTCCGTGATATATCACAATGCGATTTAATTAACATTGATAAATCTTATTGATGATCTTTAAAGAGAAAAAGTTCATCATCGTTAATAGGTGAGCAAAATTAGATATTTATATAACTGTAACCTTTTGTTCCAGGGGATTTATAACTGTAACGTAAGTATGTTGTTCTTTCCCAAAACTGCATAAGTTTTAAAATGTGCGGACTTTTAGACCGATGTTCGCATTATACTATATACTAATATGATCTAAAAATTAAGATTAGGCCAAACAAATCATCATTTTAGTAGTATTTTTTCCGCATTCATTGACGTGTTTATATGCGCCAGTCGAAGTTAGAGAAGTACATTTGCAATACTTTTATAATATCATCTATTTTCTTATAGTAGCTTTTCTATGTTGATTTTGTTTGCATGCATGTTTAACTGAACAAATTAGATAATTAGGTGTTTCACGTAGTTTTTAGTAAATCAAATTTCAAAATATGCAGTATATCATTTTTAATGTTTTGTACTAAAATTAGAGAACGTAAAACATACAACAATGCACATGCAGATCGTATACTTTTTTTTCTGAACGGACTCTTTATTCTATGGAGCTACGTAGTGTATGTTTATTTTTCTAAACGAACTGGTCTATTGCTCTCTGCAGATATTATATGTATATATATTTTTTCTAAACGTACTGACCTATTTGTTCGGGATCTGTTCTCTGCAAAATCTTGCTTTCCACATACATCATCATTGGCTGAAGTTTTTGTCAAATTTGGTGGTGTTCGGGTGGCCTTTGTGTTAGGTGAATTATTTTTATCTCTTTTAACAGTTCGAACTAAGAAAATTCGTACCAGTGTCCACCTTCAAAGATAGGTGATTTCCATGAATAGAAGTATAGCCCTTGATGAATTAAAAGCAAGAAAATTCATTCAGTGTAATACGTACGAAAACTAAGCAGCGACTATTTCATTTTTGTTACCTACAAAATATAAATATAATGAAAATTGTGAATATCTACACCAAAAATGTAATATCGCTTTTATTCTACATTGATTAGCAAATATGCTTGAGTATAAGTTATCAGATCATCATCTATTTTGAATGGATGTGCTCTCTCCGATCAAAATTACTTGCCACGGATTCATTGAATCTAGACATTTTTTTGGCTTAATTTGGATCGGAGAGAGTAATATTCTTTTATCCATTGCTTTAAAATTTCTCCATGGTATTCCATATCCAGTCGAATAGTTTGTACAACCAATCCTCACAAATATTTGTTGTCTCATGTTACATGATTATGCAGCTTGTATAACTTAGTTTGAAATTTATTTTTTGGTTTTTCATTTTATTGCGCAGTCGAAATGAAATGTGCTCATAAATTGATACAAAACTATGTCTCCTTGCATCATAAAAAATACTCAATGTTTTTGGTGATAATGAATGATACAAATCAAAAAATATTCTCTGAAACATTTACTAAAACGGTTTTTGTTTCTTCAAACATAACTTTGCTCTTGTTAGGCACGGAGAAAAGCCATACCTCAAAGAAGGTAGGTCACAGTGGATTGATACTTGGTAATTCTCTCTTTACTTCTTCCAACCCATTGTAATTATTACATCCGTTTCCTACTATTTTTGAGTCAAAAAATAAGATGCTTTTAATGTCAAGGTCCCTCGTACAAAAACATTGCGATATATTTTATTATTAACTATCAATTACTTTATAGAAAATACATAATGATTGTTGGAGATATCGTATCATATGAAACAAAAAAACATCAAAATAATTACTAAGAATTATATAATTTTTCTATATTTCCGTGTCCCATATAACATACATGCGAGGGCATTATTTTTAGCATATTGAGCATGTTCACAGAATTAATTTATAGTTTTTAGAGATACCAAAAGTATGGGATCTTAAATTATACCCGAATTCGATCATTGGATCAATTATTTGACTCTCCTATCTAAAAGGGAAAAAACCAAATAAAACTTTAAAAACTTTGTTCATTGTTATATGTCCATTAAAATCCAAAGGTTTCAAATTTGTATCTTACAAAAAAGTGTATTCGATTTTTAAAGTTTACTCCTAAAAAAATATTTTGCACATATTCGTCGACGGTGAAATTGAAGAATATAGAACATGAAGAAGTAATTAATGATTTCGAGGGATGGATCAATTATTTGACTCGCCTATCTAAAAGGGAAAAACCAATTAAAACTTTAAAAACTTTGTTCATAGTTATATGTCCATTAAAATCCAAAGGTTTCAAATTTGTATCTTACAAAAAAGTGTATTTGATTTTTGAAGTTTACTCCTAAAAAAAGATTTTGCACATATTCGTCGACGGTGAAATGGAAGAATATAGAAAACAAAGAAATAATTACTATTGATTTCGAGGGACCTTGTTCGAGCTTTAATTTTTACTCGAAATATTTTTTCTCCTTCTTTCAGCCTTTTATCTATCAAATATTTTAATGGATAAATAAAGCTAGATTATTATTATGAAAATAAGAGTTGCATGCACACTCGAAGCTGTAGGTCCCCCGTACAAAAATATTGTGATATATTTTATTATTAACTATCAATTACTTAATAGAAAATACATAATGATTGTTGGATATATCGTATCATATGAAACAAAAAACATCAAAATAATTACTAATAATTATATATTTTTATATATTTCCAGGTCCCGTGTAACAAACAATGCCATAGATTTTCTTATGAACTTCTCCATTGGTTCATAAAAAATACATAATATTTTTTGGAGATATCAAATCAAAATATATTCATCTATAAAATTAGAAAGAATTATATTTTCTATATGTATAGGTCCACTGTAAGATAAATCAGCGTAAATATTTTTACGAAGCAACCGGCCGGTAGACCTAGTCAAGCAGGAATGAAACCTTAAACTTTTGTAGCAAGTAAACATTGGTAAAAGTTTAATTTTTTGATCTGAAAAATCCACCACACCAGTCATAGATGTCGAGGGTAAGTATGTGTAAGTGATGGTAGTGTCCCGATGTGTATACAAGATAGTTACCCTGTTAGGTTCTAAATACTTGTCGCGTGTTTAATAAATGCAGACTCATTTTAGCCTATATTTATCTAAATCTTGTGGTCCCTCCGATTCATATTAGTTGTCACTGATATAGATTTATTTACACATATTTTAGTTCTAGATACATCTATATTAACGACATGTGATATGGATCGGAAGAGATATTAGTTTTGAATACCCAAGATTTACACATACACGTGAGTATGCTATAATGCCTTGTAGCTAAAGTACATAGTCTTTTCAAACATGTACGTCGCAGATTTGCCTTTCATCTTTTTATTAAGAAAAGATACGTTGTTCCAAGCTATTTATTTCGATGGAGAGAGATAAAGTGCTACACGTTTTTGGTTAGAGCTGACGTGGATCAGTCCTGTTTTTTTTTCTACGTGGGAAGAGTCCAGCACATTGTAGCCTGGCAGACGGATCTGCCAAGATTTTTTTTTTTCTCAAAGCTACGATCAATCAAATATGTACGGAAATATATAGGACTGGGTTGGGTTGGACTACTCATCTTTTCTATATACATCTGCCAAACATGCTTGAACGTTGTCACGTATCAATAATTTTGCGTAACTTTTAGATCTATTAAATCTTAACCGTTAGAAGTAAAATCAACGGTACATTTATTTCTAGCCTATGTGGATTAACGTGATGGCTTTATTTTAGATCTCTGTATCTTGCTTTTAATATATAATAGATGAGCTCATCATTATCATTAGGCACAACAGTCATTCATCCTTTCTTAGGAACACAATGCACAGGACTAACCCATCTACTATCAGCAATAGGATATATAATACCAGCTTCAAGAAGTTTTAATACCTCATTCCTTACCACCTCCTTCATCTTCGGAATTAGACGACGTTGATGTTCAACAACAGGCTTCGCATCATCTTCCATATTAATGGCGTGTTGGCAAATAGAGGGAGAAATCCCCTTCAAGTCATCAAGAGTATAGCCAATAGCCCCTCGGTGTTTCTTCAATATTTGCAATAATCTTTCTTCTTCGAACTCTGTAAGTTTAGAACTAATAATAACAGGATATATTTTCTTATCATCAATATGAGCATATTTAAGATTATCAGGCAAAGGCTTTAAATCAAAAACAGGATCTTCCTTTGGTGGCGGTGTTGTACCCAAATCTTCCACCGGTAAATCATGCTTGAGAATAGGTTGACGAAGAAATATCTCCTCAAGCTCATCTCTTTCTTTCCTGAAAATTTCACTCTCGCTATTCTCCAAATGTTGCTGCAAAGGATTATTAGGAACAAGAACAATAGATGCACACTGCTCCATTTTAAAATCATTACTAGGCAAGTCAGCTTTATAAGGAGTTTTGGTAAATTTGGAAAAGTTAAACTCATAAGGTTCACCAGCAAATTTAGTCAAAATTTTCTCTTTCTTACAATCTATAATAGCTCCACAAGTATTTAGAAAAAGTCTACCAAAAATGATAGGACAATAATCACTAGCAGCAGAACCAAGTACCAAAAAGTCAGCAGGATATTTAATCTTACCACATAGAACTTCCACATCTCGAACAATACCAATTGGAGAAATAGTTTCTCTATTAGCCATCTTAATAACCACATCAATATCTTCAAGTTCACAAGAACCAATTTCATGCATAATCTCCGTGTAAAGCTCATAAGGAATAGCACTAACGCTTGCACCAATATCACATAAACCATAATAGCAATGATCACCAATTCTAACAGATAGCATAGGAACACTAACTTGCTTGGATTTGTTAGGATGTGAAACAATATTAGAAGCATCTTCACAGAAAATAATATGACCATCCTCTATGTTTTCAGTCACAAGATCTTTAACTATTGCAACAGCAGGTTCAACTTTTATTTGTTCTTCAGGTTCTATAGGTTTCTTTTCACTTTTATGAACCGCACTATTTATAACAGAGTACTCCTTCATTTTAGCAGGGAAAGGAGTTTTTTCAATATAAGCTTCAGGAATAACACGATCAGCAGTTTCAACTACAACACATTTATTAATAGATGAATCAATTTTATCCTTATACGGTTCATGATACTTGTCAAAATTCTTCTTAGGCAATTCATAATGAGAAGCAAAAGCTTTATAAAGATTTGCAGCAACTTGAGAATCAAGACCATATGTAGCACTCATATTACGAAATTTATCAGTATCCATAAAAGCTTCAATGCATTTATAATCATAAATTATACCTGATTCTCTATCCTTGTCGTTCTCCCATCCTTCAGTATTTTCCGGATCCGATCAAGAGGTGGGCCGCGATCAAGATGGACTTAAAGATATATGTGACAGGAATATGTGAACCGGCCTTGTATACCAAATTTGGGCTAAATTGCCTGTGTATCTGTAATATGTTAGGATACGTGTCGTTTAGAAGTTAGAGTTTATCCCGTGCACGGTTTGGTGCACGCCCACATTAGAAAGTCCCCTGGACTATAAATATGTATCTAGGGTTTATGGAATAAACAACAACCAACGTTCAACCACAAACAAATCTCGGCGCATCGCCAACTCCTTCGTCTCGAGGGTTTCTACCGGTAAGCGTCATGCTGCCTAGATCGCATCTTGCGATCTAGGCAGCACAAGCCTGCCTACGTTGTTCATGCGTTGCTCGTACTGAAGCGCTTTTGATGGCGAGCAACGTAGTTATCATAGATGTGTTAGGGTTAGCATTGTTCTTCATGCTGCATGCTTTCGTAGTGCAACCCTTGCGCATCTAGCCGCCCTTACACCCCATCATAGGTGTAGGGGCGGCACCCCGCTTGATCGTAGTTTAGTAGATCTGATCCGTTACGATTACTCCTTGTTCTACAAGGATTAGTTTAATATCTGCAATAGTTAGGCCTTACAAAGGGGTGGAGGATCCAGCGGCACGTAGGGTGTCGTTTGCGAGCCCTAGACGGGATGTTCCGAGGATCAACCTAGTGTTGGTTTTTAGGCCTCGTCTAGGGCAAGCTTACGATCACCGTGCGTGGCTGCGAGGCCCAACCTAGAGTAGGATGATCCGATTATGCGGTGAAAACCCCACATCGTCGTAGATCTCATTAGCTTTACCATGATCAAGCAGGACCACCATATATTCGGACACCTCGTCTGAATCATGGGTGAATCGGCTCCTTGAGCCGATCCACAGGATAACCTGAGAGCCGATCGAGGCTCGTATTTAACGTTTACGTGTGTGCCCTGCAGGAAACTAAGCGAGGCATCATCCACACCTTCCTGACCAGGTATAGGTCAGGTGGCACGCCTTGCAATCAGCATCGGCGCGCGACCGAAGTGCATTGCGGGCCGTCGCTCGGAGGGGTCTCAGCCAGCCGCAGCTCTAGGCTCTTCCCGGCTCTACCGTGTTGGCCTGTCGCTGCCCGCCGGTGGGTTTCTGACGTCAACACATTCTGGCACGCCCGGTGGGACAAACATCTACATCTTCGACACCCACCACATCGCCATCTGCATCCGAGATGGCGGACGAAGGCACTCCGGTCACTTACGAGGACCTGAACGGCGAGCTCAAGAAGAAATATGACGAGGTCAAGGCAGTCCTCGAAGCCGAACTCATCGGCTCCTTCCACAGGACCCGCACCCATGGTGTCGTGGAAGGGTTTCACACCGAAGCGCGCTCGACGGAGTGGACCTGTCCGCACCATCGAAGAACGCACCGTGTCGGCGGCAAGAGATCAACTACATGGTGTCTCATTCACTGCACCGCCACTCGAGAGCCTGGTGAACACGTTGGAGCGCGTTGCTCGCGCGTCGTCCAAGAAATCATGAGCCACCGATATTCCCCGTCGGGACCGGCTCGGGACTTTCGCCGAGAGGCGCCACTCCACCCCCAGCCGCTCGCATGGGCAACGTCGGAACTGCCGAACTCATCGGCATACGTCGTCTACAAGATTGGTGGTGACCCCAGTGACTACCAATTCCTACAGGACGCGCCCAAGGAGATCCCGCACGGATACGCATGCGCATACGTGCCAGACTGCAGCACCTGGGCTCGAACCAGGTGGCGCACAGCGGGGAACTTCTGGAACAACAGGAGGAACGTCGGAGGCAGACCCCGAGAAGCGACATGGCTAGCTAAATACGCCACCCCGACGAACGCCGAGCCCAGCTCCTGCAGTTGGCTCAGAACCGGAAAAACAAGCATGGCTGGTTAAATATGCCACCCCGGCGAATCTTCAGGGTTCGACACCTTCAGCCATCACCGCGGATCAGATTTGTACAATTATGAAAGATCAGTTCGGCATGGTGCCGAGAAGGAAGACGGTCGGCTATACCAAGCCGTACCCCAATGAGTACGAATTGATCCCGCTACCACCTAAGTATCGGCTCCCGGACTTCACAAAGTTCAGTGGATCAGATGGTGCCAGCTCCATCGAGCATGTGAGCCGATACTTGGCACAGCTGGGCATGATCTCAGCGTCAGACGCGCTGCGTGTGAGGTTCTTCTCACAGTCCCTCACAGGATCGGCTTTCGGTTGGTACACATCACTACCACCGAACTCAGTCCAGACTTGGAAGCAAATGGAAGAGCGGTTCCATGAGCAATATCACTCAGAGGCTTCCGAGGCTGGCATTGCCGATCTGGCACAAGTGCGACAGAAGCGCGGGGAAACAGTGTCAGAGTATATCCAGCGCTTCAGGACCGTGAGGAACCGATGCTATTCGGTTCACGTGAACGAAAAGAAGCAGTCGAGTTGGCGGTGGTGGGTCTATCATCATCGATCAAGGACGTGGCCTCCCAAGCAGACTACCCTTCATTAGCACACATGGTGCGATGTCAGATGCAGGACGCCACCCACGGTCACCATGGTTGACGCAGGAAGATGAAGGCGCTACGGGAGAACAAGAGGTTGCGGTGGCTGAGTGGACTCGAGCGGCAGGCCCAAGACCTGCAAATGGGTAAAGCCACCAGGACCTCCAAGAGGGTTCGACTTCGACGTGACGAAAACGGAGCAGATTTTCGATCTATTACTCACGGAGAAGCACATAAAGGTACCCGAAGGCCACAAGATCCCCACGGTGCAGGAGTTGAACGGAAAGCCATACTGCAAATGGCATAACACGTACTCCCACACAACCAACGACTGCAGGGTGTGGCGTCGAGATCCGGTTGGATAGAAAATGGACGACTGATTTTCAACCAGACGCCATGAAGGTCGACACACACCCCTTCCCCACCGTTAACATGGTGGAGTATGCTTACCATGAAGGTTGCCACCAGGATCGCTGTTCGCATCAACATGATAGAGACTGGACACCGCTACTGGCAAGGACGAAGATGAGGGCAGCTGCTCTCGGAGCAAAGACACGGAGGAAGCCGCTCCAAGCGACCGGCTCCGCCAAGATGGCAAGCGCTACGTCACGAGGGAGAAGTAAAGAACATAAGATATCAACGACCTCTCTCTGATCACCTCCTCAACAAGTATCAGTCATTATGACCAACGCCGACAGTCTAGCGATGATGATGAAACAGCTCGTCTGGCTAGAGAAGCTAGAAGACATCGTCGGCACAACCACGATGAGGAGGAGCACGAGCCTTATGCCAAGGGAACGGCAGGGGAGCAAGACGACGAGGGCGTACACAGGACTGCCCCTTCTTCGACAACTGCTGGGATTCGGGAATGCGCCGATTGCCTACAATCGCAACCGCGAGTGCAACCGGAAAAGAAGGAGGCAGCCAGCGTGTACGTGTTCCAACGCTTAGGGCCTCTCCCGCCTCAAAGCAAAGCGCGAGCCCCCTCGATGGGAAGATCTCGAGGATTTAGAAGACGAGGGGGAAGACGAAGAAGACATATACCACCGGCCAAGGTGGTGTCCTGATGGTCTCAGCCGCTCCCAAAAGCGAAGGGTTCAGCGACTACGTGCATTAGAAGAGGCCGAAAGGCTATATTTGCACACATTGAGAAAGGCACGGCCTGATCTGGCCGCCAAAGTTCAGCGAACCCTGGATAAAGAGGGTCAGCCGCAAAGGAAGGTGTGGCGCCCCAAGCAAAGGAAAGCCGATGATGAAACATCGGCTGGCACAAACATGGTGCGCGTTCTTCCGGCGAAGCCTAGAGCTCCACGGTTACACGATGCACTCAAGGTGGACGGCAGCAAGTGCACCAACGTGATAAAATCGGAGATTGGGCTGGTCCTATCCGCCGGCCTGGACGAGTGACAAGATCACGTCATTAAGTAAATTTGGCGAGGCTGATCCTTGTGATCGGCCCCAAAAAATTGTGAAGGGGCATTACAAAACCTTCACCGAACAAGCAACATGGAGGCCGATTCCAGCAATCGGCCAAAATCATCCTCACCATCTATCTTGCCTGGGATCAACGCGTGACCCAACGGGGACTACCTGAAGAGCCGATACCATCAATTCTCTTGACAGAATCGGCTCGGGGCTAGATGGATAAAACACGAGGATATAAGATAATACTATCAAATATGGGGGGCCGATATGCAAATCGGCCTAAAAAATTCAAAAAAAAAAAATTTGAGCACAGCCGATGCAGGGCCATCGACTCAAGGAATAACAGTTAAAATCCGGTCAATGGGGCACGAAGGGAGATTTTGGTGAAAAAACTCCTCAGTGGAATAGTTTAAGGGCTCGGATTTCCTCTTCAAGGAGCAGGGAAAGGACTCAATCTGGCCAGCATAGCGCCAGAAGCAGACTGAAGAACCCGGGGGGCAGCTCACCTTGAAGGCTCCCTGCAGGGCCATCGACTCAAGGAATAACAGTTAAAATCCGGGTCAATGGGGCACGAAGGGAGATTTTGGTGAAAAAACTCCTCAGTGGAATAGTTTAAGGGCTCGGATTTCCTCTTCAAGGAGCAGGGAAAGGAGTCAATCTAGCCAGCATAGCGCGAGCAGATGAAGAACCCGGGGGCAGCTCACCTTGAAGGCTCAAAGCCGATTTGCGTTCAAATCGGTGGCTCTGTATGGTCAAGCCCGGGACCATTCGAGAATTTGCGCCCTGCTCTGCTTTTGCCTGGCTGAGACTCGGGGGAGGCCCGGAAAGGAGGACGTCCGCGCAAAGAGAAGGGAGGGACTAGATTCTCAAAATAGCCGATGAGCAGTCATCGGCTAAGGGGTTGCGAAAAATCGGTCAGATACCAAATTGCAGCCTGAAGTTGAGAAGTTCTTGGCCTACAGGCTGATCGACATGAGAGCCCGGCTTCATGGGCATTCAAAAGAAGAAGAAATCCGATACGTTGCTATCGGTCTTGGCATGACAGGCGGAAGGAATGAAATTCATTAATTCAAAGAGGGCTTTTACAAGAAAGAGCCGATGGCTCTCAAAAGAGGGATCTGGTGCCTAGTGCACTGCTACTACTAGTCCTATTCTACTAGTTGTCGCTGTCCTCGTCATCACCGCCGTCGATGTCGTCGGCGCTGCTCCCAGGGAGCTCCTCGTCGCTGCCGCCCCAGCCCTCGCTGGAGCCTCTTCCTCCTCGTCATCATCATCATCTCGCTGTCCGCCCAGGAGCGGAAGCGCTTGGTTGGCGGGTACCCGGCGGAAGAAGATCTCTCTTCCTCCTCCCTTCTCCTTCTTCATCTTCATCCTCGCTATCCGCCCACATACGGGAGCGCTTCTTCGGCGGGAGCTTGGCGGAGGGGGAGGTCTTGGCCTTCGCTACTTCTCCTTCTTTCTTCTCATTGTCGGAGGAGAGGGGGTTCACCTCGGAATGAAGCTTGTCCTCGTTCTTCGGCGAGGATTGGGGGAAGAGGTTTGAGAAGGAGGAGGAAGAGGAAGACATTGCTACAGGAGAAGAGGGTTTTTTGGGTGCCGATGGCCGGAGCAGAGGAAAGGGGTGAAGAGAGCTAATCGGTCGGCACAGTTAAATAATGAGAAGTCTGGTGGAGATTTAATGCCATTACAGCTTCCAAGAAGTCGATCAAACTATCGAATTTGCAGGAAGTTGAGAAGACAGGCATAATGATGATAGATGGCAACAGGCGCCATGACATGACCCGACGAAAGGAAGCATAATGATTTTGGAAATGTCATTTCCAAAACCAGGGGGGCATGTGTTATCACCGGAAATTGGACCAGTCAGAGGTGGGCCGCGATCAAGATGGACTTAAAGATATATGTGACAGGAATATGTGAACCGGCCTTGTATACCAAATTTGGGCTAAATTGCCTGTGTATACGTAATTAGGATACGTGTCGTTTAGAAGTTAGAGTTTATCCCGTGCACGGTTTGGTGCACGCATTAGAAAGTCCCTGGACTATAAATATGTATCTAGGGTTTATGGAATAAACAACAACCAACGTTCAACCACAAACAAATCTCGGCGCATCGCAACTCCTTCGTCTCGAGGGTTTCTACCGGTAAGCGTCATGCTGCCTAGATCGCATCTTGCGATCTAGGCAGCACAAGCCTGCCTACGTTGTTCATGCGTTGCTCGTACTGAAGCGCTTTTGATGGCGAGCAACGTAGTTATCATAGATGTGTTAGGGTTAGCATTGTTCTTCATGCTGCATGCTTTCGTAGTGCAACCCTTGCGCATCTAGCCGCCCTTACACCCCATCATAGGTGTAGGGGCGGCACCCCGCTTGATCGTAGTTTAGTAGATCTGATCCGTTACGATTGCTCCTTGTTCTACAAGGATTAGTTTAATATCTGCAATAGTTAGGCCTTACAAAGGGGTGGAGGATCCAGCGGCACGTAGGGTGTCGTTTGCGAGCCCTAGACGGGATGTTCCGAGGATCAACCTAGTGTTGGTTTTTAGGCCTCGTCTAGGGCAAGCTTACGATCACCGTGCGTGAGCGCGAGGCCCAACCTAGAGTAGGATGATCCGATTATGCGGTGAAAACCCCACATCGTCGTAGATCTCATTAGCTTTACCATGATCAAGCAGGACCACCATATATTCGGACACCTCGTCTGAATCATGGGTGAATCGGCTCCTGAGCCGATCCACAGATAACCTGAGAGCCGATCGAGGCTCGTATTTAACGTTTACGTGTGTGCCCTGCAGGAAACTAAGCGAGGCATCATCCACACCTTCCCGACCAGGTATAGGTCGGTGGCACGCCCTTGCAATCAGCATCGGCGCGCGAAGTGCATTGCGGGCCGTCGTCGGAGGGGTCTCACCAGCCGCAGCTCAGGCTCTTCCGGCTTCGGTGTTGGCCCGCCGCCCGTCGGTGGGTTTCGACAACACATCCTTCGTATTTTCTTGGATCCGATCAAGAAGGTCCCTTTTAAACTCTTCTTTGTTGCATGTAAATGATCCAGAACAAGAAGTATCCAGCAAGGTCTTGTCTTGAAAAGAAAGTCTTGCATAGAAATTATCAATAATAACATTACCAGGAAGCTCATGAATGGGGCATTTGAGCATTAAAGACTTCAATCTCCCCCAAGCTTGGGCAATACTTTCTCCATCATGAGGCCAAAAATTATATATGCGATTCCGATCTTTGTGAATCTCACTCGGAGGATAGAACTTAGAATAAAACCGGGGCACAATATCATCCCATTCAAGAGAATCCCCATTATCCAATAATTTATACCAATGCGCCGCTTTACCAGACAGCGATATAGAGAATAGTTTCTTCCTTACTTCATTCATAGCAATACCTGCACATTTGAATAACCCGCATAATTCATGCAAAAACAGTAAATGATCACCAGGATGGACAGTTCCATCCCCTTCATAGCGTTTATCCATAACACGTTCAATAATTTTCATAGGTATTTTATATGGTATCACTTCCTCACTGGCGCCTCATCCACTACCGTTGCAGTAGTAGTAGATTTCCCAAATAGAAATTGAAGAGAAGATCTCTCCATAATGACTTATAGCAGCAGGCAGAAATAAAATCAGCACAACAGTAAAGGTTTTCCTTACCAATTCCACTTACCAATAGCGCTTCACTCCCCGGCAACGGCGCCAGAAAATAGTCTTGATGACCCACAAGTATAGGGGTGTATCGTAGTATCTTCGATAAGTAAGAATGTCGATCCCAACGAGGAGCAGAAGGTGTTGACAAGTAGTTTCGATGAAGGATTCACTGTAAATGCTCACAAACAAGTATTCAAGGAGTTTTGATGTAACAGATGAACAAAGTACGAGTAAGTAAAGTGCGAGAGAAATAATTGCAGCGAGTGGCCCAATCCTTTTTAGCACAAAGGACAAGCCGATTTGTTTACTTATAATGACCGAACGTTCTTGAGGACACACGGGAATTTAGTCTAGTGCTTTCGCTTCATGTAGTTAAATAATCTTCATTGTTTTGATAAGTGTTGTGTGGGTGAACCTATGATAATGTACCGCCCTTCCTAGGACTAATACATACTTGTGATTATACCCCTTGCAAGCATCCGCAACTACAAGAAAGTAATTAAGATAAATCTAACCACAGCCTTAAACTCTGAGATCCTGCGATCCCTCCTGCATCGATATACTAACGGGGGTTTAGGTTTCTGTCACTCCGCAACCCCGCAATTAGCAACCGAATACAAGATGCATTCCCCTAGGCCCATAAATGGTGAAGTATCATGTAGTCGACGTTCACATGACACCACTAGAAGAATGACACCACAACTTAAATATCATAACATTGAATATTACTCAACCATAATTCACTACTAACATTTAGACTTCACCCATGTCCTCAAGAACTAAACGAACTACTCACAAGACATCATATGGAACATGATCAGAGGTGATATGATGATGAATAACAATCTGAACATACACCTTGGTTCAATGGTTTCACTCAATAGCATTAATAACAAGTAGAAATCAATACTGGGAGTTTCCCCTATCAAACAATCAAAATCTACCCAAATCGTTACAGCGGTGATGATGTGCAGCGGTGGAGATGGCGGTGATGATGATGAAGATGATGGTGATGGTGATGGAGATGATGTCCAGCTTGATGACGGTGACGATGGTGTCGATTTCCCCCTCCGGGAGGGAATTTCCCCGGCGGATTCCTGCCCGCCGGAGAGCTCTTTTCTCTCTGGTGTTCTCCGCCCCGCGAGGCGGTCAAATCTTCGTGAGGTTTCCTCTGAGCTTAGGTTTTCGGGACGAAGGGTTTCGCGAAGAAAGGAGGCGAAAGGGCTGCCCCACACCACATGGTGGCGCGGCCAGGCCATGGGCCGCGCCGCCCTATGGTGTGGGCCCACCTTGGGTCCAGCGGCTCCCCTTCTGCTTTCTTCGTCATCGGAAAAATAGGATTTTTAAAATTTCCTTCCAGAGCTGATCTTCCGAAATATTGCATCCTGACGGTGCTTTTTACAGCAGAATCCTGGCTCCGGTGCGCAATCTCCAAATAATCATGAAACATGCAAAATAGATGAAATAACATAAGTATTGTGTCCCAATATGAAATATATCAATGAATAACAGCAAATTATGATATAAAATAGTGATGCAAATTGGACGTATCAACGTATCAAGCATCCCCAAGCTTAGTTCCTACTCGCCCTCGAGTAGGTAAACGATAACAATGATAATTTCTTAAGTGACATGCCATCATAACCTTGATCATACTATTGTAAGCATATGAGATGAATGCAGCGATCAAAACAATGGTAATGACATGAGTAAACAAATGAATCATAAAGCAAAGACTTTTCATGAATAGTACTTCAAGACAAGCATCAATAAGTCTTGCATAAGAGTTAACTCATAAAGCAATAATTCAAAGTAGAGGTATTGAAGCAACACAAGGGAAGATTAAGTTTCAGCGGTTGCTTTCAACTTATAACATGTATATCTCATGGATAATTGTCAACATAAAGTAATATAACAAATGCAATATGCAAGTATGTAGGAATCAATGCACAGTTCACACAAGTGTTTGCTTCTTGAGGTAGAGAGAGATAGGTGAACTGACTCAACATAAAAGTAAAAGAAAGGTCCTTCAAGGAGGAAAGCATCGATTGCTATATTTGTGCTAGAGCTTTTATTTTGAAAACATGAAACAATTTTATCAACGGTAGTAATAAAGCATATGTGTTATGTAAATTATATCTTACAAGTTGCAAGCCTCATGCATAGTGTACTAATAGTGCCCGCACCTTGTCCTAATTAGCTTGGGTTAACACTGATTATCATTGCATAACATATGTTTCAACCAAGTGTCACAAAGGGGTACCTCTATGCCGCCTGTACAAGGGTCTAAGGAGAAAGTTCGCATTGGATTTCTCGCTTTTGATCATTCTTCAACTTAGACACCCATACCGGGACAACATAGACAACAGATAATGGACTCCTCTTTTAATGCTTAAGCATTCAACAATAGTTAATATTCTCATAAGAGATTGAGGTTTTATGTCCAAACTGAAACTTCCACCATGATTCATGGCTTTAGTTAGCGGCCCAATGTTCTTCTCTAACAATATGCATACTCAAACCATTTGATTGTGAAAACCGCCCTTACTTCAGACAAGACGAACATGCATAGCAACTCACATGATATTCAACAAAGAGTTGATGGCGTCCCCAGAAACATGGTTATCGCTCAACAAACAACTTAATAAGAGATAAAGTGCATAAGTACATATTCAATACCACAATAGTTTTTAAGGCTATTTTGTCCCATGAGCTATATATTGCAAAGGCGAATGATGGAATTTTAAAGGTAGCACTCAAGCAATTTACTTTGGAATGGCGGAGAAATACCATGTAGTAGGTAGGTATGGTGGACACAAATGGCATAGTGGTTGGCTCAAGGATTTTGGATGCATGAGAAGTATTCCCTCTCGATACAAGGTTTAGGCTAGCAAGGTTATTTGAAACAAACACAAGGATGAACCGGTGCAGCAAAACTCACATAAAAGACATATTGTAAACATTATAAGACTCTACACCGTCTTCCTTGTTGTTCAAACTCTTTACTAGAAATTATCTAGACCTTAGAGAGACCAATTATGCAAACCAAATTTTAGCAAGCTCTATGTATTTCTTCATTAATGGGTGCAAAGTATATGATGCAAGAGCTTAAACATGAGCACAACAATTGCCAAGTATCAAGTTATTCTAGACATTTTATCAATTACTACATGTAGCATTTCCCGTTTCCAACCATATAACAATTAACGAAGCAGTTTCAACCTTCGCCATGAAAATTAAAAGCTAAGAACACATGTGTTCATATGAACCAGCGGAGCGTGTCTCTCTCCCACACAAGCATTTATTCAAACAAAAACAAAAACAAACAGACGCTCCAAGTAAAGTACATAAGATGTGACCGAATAAAAATATAGTTTCAAGAGAAGAAACCTGATAAGTTGTCGATGAAGAAGGGGATGCCTTGGGCATCCCCAAGCTTAGATGCTTGAGTCTTCTTGAAATATGCAGGGATGAACCACCGGGGCAT
Organism: Lolium multiflorum; assembly: GCA_030979885.1. NCBI lineage: Eukaryota > Viridiplantae > Streptophyta > Magnoliopsida > Poales > Poaceae > Lolium > Lolium multiflorum. The sequence goes on from CM061751.1 coordinate 14,148,201, forward strand.
CCCCAAGCTTAGACTCTTCACTCTTCTTGATCATAGTATATCATCCTCCTCTCTTGACCCTTGAAAACTTCCTCCACACCAAACTTAAAACAAACTCATTAGAGGGTTAGTGCATAATCAAAAACTCACATGTTCAGAGGTGACACAATCATTCTTAACACTTCTGGACATTGCACAAAGCTTCTGAAAGTTGATGGAACAAAGAAATCCATCCAACACAGTAAAAGAGGCAATGCGAAATAAAAGGCAGAATCTGTCAAAACAGAACAGTCCGTAAAGACGAATTTTAAAATGGCACCAGACTTGCTCAGATGAAAATGCTCAAATTGAATGAAAGTTGCGTACATATCTGAGGATCACTCACGTAAATTGGCATAATTTTGTGAGTTACCTACAGAGAATTAGGCCCAGATTCGTGACAGCAAGAAATCTGTTTCTGCGCAGTAATCCAAATCTAGTATGAACCTTACTATCAAAGACTTTACTTGGCACAACAATGCAACAAAACTAAGATAAGAAGAGGTTGTTACAGTAGTAAACAACTTCCAAGACTCAACAAAACAAAAATTGTTGTACTAAAATAAACACATGGGTTATCTCCCAAGAAGTGCTTTCTTTATAGCCATTAAGATGGGCTCAGCAGTTTCAATGATGCTCACATGAAAAATAGCAAATGAAGCAAAAGAGAGCATTAAGAGGCAAATTCAAAACAAATTTAAGTCTAACATGCTTCCTATTCATAGGAATCTTGTAAATAAACAAGTTCATGAAGAGCAAAGTAACAAGCATAGGAAGATAAAACACGAGTAACTTCAATATTTTCAGCATATAGAGAGGTGTTTTAGTAACATGAAAATTTCTACAACCATATTTTCCTCTCTCATAATAATTTTCAGAGGCATCATGAACAAACTCAACAATATAAGTATCACATAAAGCATTCTTATTCACATGCATAAAAGTATCATTACTCTCCACATAAGCATAATCAATTTTATTAGATGTAGTGGGAGCAAATTCAACAAAGTAGCTATCATTATTATTCTCATCATCAAATATAGGAGGCATATTGTAATCATAATTAAACTTATCCTCCATAGTAGGCGGCACCAAAAGACCACTATCATTATAATCATCATAAATAGGAGGCAAAGTATCATCAAAGTAAATTTTCTCCTCAATGCTTGGGGGACTAAAAATATCATGCTCATCAAAGCCAGCTTCCCCAAGCTTAGAATTTTCCATATCATTAGCAACAATGGTGTTCAAAGCGTTCATACTAATATGTTCCATAGGGTTTTTAATTTTCGCATCAAACCATCCATGTCTTAAATCAGGAAATAGAATAAGAAGCTCATTGTTGTCCATTATGCCTAACTAGTGTAAACAAGAAACAAAAAGATGCAATTGCAGGATCTAAAGGAAATAGCTTCGAGCACACACACAACGGCGCCAGAAAAGTACTTTACCTGGGACCGAAGTATGAGAGCCTTTTACCTTTCCTCCCCGGCAACGGCGAGAAAATAGCTTGATGTCTACGGGAGCTTCTATTCTTGTAGACAGTGTTGGGCCTCCAAGAGCAGAGGTTTGTAGAACAGCAGCAAGTTTCCCTTAAGTGGATCACCCAAGGTTTATCGAACTCGGGAGGAAGAGGTCAAAGATATCCCTCTCAAGCAACCCTGCAATCACAAAGCAAGAAGTCTCTTGTGTCCCCAACACACCAAATACACTTGTCAGTGTAGGATAACGTAGCATAGAAAACAAAAAATTTCCTACCGCGAACACGAAATCCAAGCCAAGATGCAATCTAGAAGACGGTAGCAACGAGGGGATTATCGAGTCTCACCCTTGAAGAGATTCCAAAGCCTACAAGAGGAGGCTCTTGTTGCTGCGGTAGACGTTCACTTGCCGCTTGCAAAAGCGCGTAGAAGATCTTGATCACGGCGCCACGAACGGGCAGCACCTCCGTACTCGGTCACACGTTCGGTTGTTGATGAAGACGACGTCCACCTCACCGTTCCAGCGGGCAGCGGAAGTAGTAGCTCCTCTTGAATCCGACTGCACGACGGCGTGGTGTCGGTGGTGGTGAAGAAGTCCGGCGGAGCTTCGCTAAGCGTGCGGGACGTGGTGGAGGAGAGAGGCCGCTAGGGTTTGGGGAGAGGGGGCGCCGGCCACTAAGGGGTGCGGCCACCTTGGTGCTTCTTGGGTGGCCGGCCCCCTCCCCTTGGCCCCTCCACTAGTAGGAAAAGCCTCATCAGTGGCGCACGAAAATAAGATTCTGTGGCGCATGTGGTGTGCGCCACAGAAACGTCGCCACAAAATAAGCTTGGCGCACTGCCCGTGCGCCACAGAAATAAGGTTTCTGTGGCGCACCAGGTAGTGTGCGCCACAGAAATAAGTAGTTCTGTGGCGCATGGAGTGTCGCTGCGCCACAGAAATAGGTGCGCCACAGAATTATTTTTTGGTGCGCCACAGAACTATCTACAGGTATACTCGATTTTGTGCTCCCTGGTGTACTATACAGGTTTTATACTGATTTTATACACTACATGCAGGTTATATACTGATATAATATAGACAGATATAATATGGACATATATAATCATCACATCATCATCACATTACTTAGAGCCCGATCGAGTTATACATATAGCTCCATACACTCATAATCCATGCAAATTAAGAAAGTTCTCATCATCTCTAGATACAAACGAAGTGACACCGGCCGCCGCCTACACTAGGATGAAATAGAGTACCGCCGCGACGATGGTGAGCAAGAGCGAGAGCACAAGGAAGGTCTTCATCTTGCTCTTCTTTGCTTGGTGCGCCCTCCACTTGGCAACCGCCTCGTGCCTAGTCGGGTACCCTTTGTAGCAGTTGCCGCTGAACTTGTGCACCTGTTTCTTGCACTCCTCCCACTCCTCGTACACTCCTGGAACCCGCCCCTCGAACACGACGTAGTACGTCATCTCTATGCATGGACACAAGGCATATTAGTATATAACGCAATGGAAAGAGTTAGAGAGTTCACATGCATACATATTCACAAGAATTAAAGCAAGGAAATAATAATAAACCTAAAAGACATATAGCATCGGTATCACATAAGTAATATGGTTCAACGATAACGACTACAATAGTAATTGAAGTCCAACAACGACGACCACCGTTTCGAGCAAATTAAGCAAGTTTAGTTTACAACACGGTACAAATTGTCCATCGATTCAAAGTAATGCTAGGCACACCGGCCTCGGTCAACGAGACGTCTTCTTGAGCGGCTCCGGGAACGGCTTGTACAAGTCCTTCGTCGTCCACGTCCTTCCATCACCCTGCCTATGTAGGCGTTCTTCGATATCCCTCTTAGGCAACGCTCTGGCTGCGTGTAAGAGCCCCGATCCGTTGGATACATCTTGTAAGATAATTTCCGAGAGCTTTACTTGGATGCGATGGAAGTCTTCTCTAAGATCATCATCACTGATTTCCCTCGACATTTTAATGGGGTCTCGCTTACTAGGTGGCAGAGACATCATCTCTGCATCCTCGACAAACCCTTTAAGGTGATGGAGGACATAGAAGGCCTCCTTAATGCTGCCAGCTGGCTGCTTGATACAAGGGAAGTTGATCACGTGCTTGAACCCGATCTTTTTAGTGTCCGGCCTGATATATTGCCCATTCTTGTCGAAGGTGCCTCCATTTTTGGAGTAGCCAAGGATAGCCTCATCGAGAACACCCCTTATTCTCTTGTAGTCTTTCTTCGTCGTCGTACTCGACGAGTCGAAATACTGGGCTAGTGACCACTTTGGATCTAGGATGATGAGTGTGCAGTATTTGTCCCTGCTCAACACATGCAATTGAAATGGAATGTTGGAAATGATCGGCAATGGAAGAAATATATAAGAAAGCATAAGTTACGACGGCCGTGAGCGGATGTGTACTTACTCGGGAAAGACAGGCAGAAGAATGGTGTTGCTCTCTTTGTGCATGAGCATGAAGTTCTGGAGGTACCGCACCGCCTTGGTCCGTGTCCTTGAGCCGTCCTGGAGCTGGCTATCGCGCATGTAGTAGGGATCCGCTACCGCGATGTGGCGGGGTCTCTCTCTGTTGATCTTCATCTGAAGATTGATCGCGTATAGGCGGACCAAGTTATAGTCGAGCCGTTTCGAGTGAAATAGATTGAAGACGTCCTCGAACGCTATGAAGAAGATATCCGCGGGGTCTTCATTGACGAAGTGCTGGTCGGACGGCACCTTGACCGAGAACACCGGGTAATTTGGATCCTTTTCTTTAAGAAGGACGCTCTCTTGATATTGAATAGAGTGCTGCAAAGGGAGCATTGGTCCACTTGCGAGGTGTTCCATGTCCGGAGGCAGTATAGGTTTACCAGCTTCATGACACCGGGGCAAGCCATCCGGTGTAGGTGGTACCATGTCGTCGGCCCGGATCCTCTTAGGAGCAGGCTGGCTCGAAGATGCGCCCTTCTTGGCTCCTCTCTTCCTTCCCTTCTTCACCTGACCTACTGGGGGTGCTTGTGGTGCTGATGGTGGTGCTTCGGGTGCTGGTGGTGCTTCTGAGGTTGCTGGGGTTGATTTGGGTGGCTCCCCGATGATCGTCTTACGCAGCGTGTTAGGGCTGAAAACGGTAGCAGGCTTGACTTGAGCTGGATTGCCAGCCTCCGGAGGAGTGTCTTGAGAAAGACCCGTGAAGACCAGGCGCTGCTTCGTGACTGTAGGGGGACGACTAAGTTGATCGCCGTGTGTGCGGAAGGCTTGTTCATCCATAGGAGGCATGTACATATCTTGGCTGCAGGCGCCAGTGTTGATGTAGGCATCGATGTCATCATCATCATCTACATCGTTGCCATCAAGTGGCGCCATGTCCTGGACCTTAGGTGGTGGCGGTTGCGATGCCGTCGCTTGGCGTACCGTGCGTCTAGTAGACGGTCGCTGCGGTAGCGCTCCCAACAACTGTTTGTGGCGTCTGGTGGTGACGGCGATCGTCGGTTCCTTCCGGGTGGCGGCGGCGACCGCCGGTTCCTTCAGGGTAGTGGGGGCGGCGACCGCCGTTTCCTTAAGGGTGTCGTCGGCGCTGGCGATCTTGGGCCGGATGATAGGGGAGGTGGCGCCGGTGCTTTTCTTACCACTCGGAAGACCCCCCCCAGACGAATCTGGTTCTTCGGCCATGTCATAAGCCATGAGGTGCAATCCCCAAGGGGCAAAACGTCGCCTTCGTCTGTGCCCGGAGGTTGAAAGGGGGGATGGCGTAGCGGTACTCCGGCACTACCATTACCAACTTGACCTTCGCCACGTCTTCCGCCAATCTAGCGCCGTGCATAACGCGGGAAGCCATGACAAGGCCGCTAGCAACTTCCACCAACTTGCCGCCGGGCTCCACCGTTTGCAGAAGTATGCATGGTTCATCCTGAGTCAGGGGCGCCATGTTGGGCATCGTGAGATGGCAGTCACGAAAGGCATATATAGTTAAAGAAGATGACGCGAAGGAGTAACTAATGAGTTTACCTCCTTGATGGCGTCGATCTCGGCTACTGTCGATACAAGGGCGGCGGTTGGGGGCGTCGATGCGACCAGTTGGAGCTGCGGCGGCGGTTGGAGCTGCGGCGGCGTCTGGTGGAGCCCCGACGCCGGCGTCGGGTGGAGCGGCACCGTCGGCGACACGTGGAAGCTTGAGTTGCTGCCGCTGATGCTGGGCACATGTATCGGCCCCACTTGACCTCCCGCATTCCAAGCAGCTAACCCCTCCATCAACCCAGGGGGGATGATCTGCCGGATCTTCTCGTCCAATAACTTGTTCATCATCTCCGTGTTCTCCACAGGCTTTTCGGCCACCAGCTTCTCTAGTGTCTCCACCTTCTTCTTCAGCTCCTGAACCTCGGATTTATCCTTAGCCGATGACCTCCTCTCCAGCTTTCTCGTCTTGGCATCCGATCCGTAGTACTCGGATAGCTTCATACTTGTGCCAAAGCCGGACACACGGCCACCCGACGTCGGTGGCTTGTCTAGCTCCCTCTCCTTGTATTTGTTCATCGCCCTGTTGAAAGGCGTGTCCCACGGTTCCGTCGACCCCTGGGACGACGGGCCAGCCTTCGTCAACTCTTCATCCTTCAGACAAAGGAACTTAAGGTTAGCTCATTTGGCTTCATTGCCTAATAAGATGAGCGAAATAATATAGAACTATCCTTACCAGGTACTTCTCGAAATCCCTCACGTCTTCGTGATCCGTAATAAATTCCCCCGTCTTCCAGTCTAAGTAGTAGCGGGACCGGACAAAGTTCCTAGCCTGTTCATCCTGGATTTTGTGCCAGGGGTTTTCTTTCCCCAGACGTACCATCTCGGCATCCTCCTTGTCCCAAGTGGGCTGTTTTCCTCGGTAACCGCCGCTTCCGCAATGGTGGGTCCCTAAGTTCAAATCCCGCATTTTCTTCCCCCAGGCGGTCCATTTTTTAACAGCGTCACTCTCTAAGTAAGACTTGAATGCATTAAAGTCTTCTAAGGAGAGCGACGGGTCTTTGCTACTTATCCTCTCCCAGCTTTCACCGGCCTCGATCTTTCTCTTCAGCCGGTTCTTCCAGCTGCTCAAGGCGGTGCTCATCTTCGTGAGAGCTAAAGAGTCCACCTTCTTATTGAACGGCTCCGGGAACGTGTATCGTTGGTGAAGCTTCTGGAGGAGGGATTGGGCGATAGCCTCGTTCTCCTTGCTTCTGAGGTCCTGAGTTAGGATCGGCACGGTTTCACGGACGATGCACCCTAGTTGCATGCCGTACCCTTTGGCAACCCACGAAGGCTCCATCGGTAGGCCACTTTCGGAGACTACCGTGACAGCATCGGTGACGTTGGCGAGCACTTGCGGCCTCCGATCCCTCCTTGGCCTCCTCGCCGTCCTCTTCTTCTTACCCTCCTGAGGGTTGCCGCCGCTATCACCTTCCGTGCGGTTGGCCGCGTTCTCTTCACCGGTCGTCTCTTCACCGGTCTGGGCGGCGTCGTCCCAGGTATCGTCATCGTCGCCGGTGTCGGCGGCAGTGTCCCGGACCTCTTCCTCGGAGGCGGCGTCCCGGCCCTCTTCCTCATCATCGGGCGACTCGGCGGCGGCCTTCCGGGGCTGCTCGTAGCCCTCCCAGAAGTCCTTGTTGGCCTCTCTCGCTTCTTCGTTCTGGCTCCTGGGCTTAGAAGTGTTGCCCGACATGTTTATTTGCACTTCATTAAAAAGAGGCAACAAGTTAGTACAAAAGTCAACCAGAAAATTCGGCATGACTTTTGCTAATTTTTCTACGTAGGAGTGCCCATTTCTCAACCGAAACGGAAGTTAATCAACGCTTCGGGAGAAATGGGCAACTCAATGAAATCCCTGCAAAAATATCCACCATATATCGACCATACAAACTTGCCCATCTACAATACATCAAACAAAAGCCAACATAAACCTGGAGCATCTATTTCAGCATATTTTTTAACCTAGCTGGAGCAGTACAACAACAATGACTTTCTTAACCTGGAGCATCTACCACCTGGAGCACTACCACCTGGAGCACTACAAATCTGGAGCACTACCACCTGGAGCACTACAAATCTGGAGCACTACACAACCTGGAGCACTACAAAAACCAGAGTACATTAAAGCTAGCACTTCAAACCAGATAATGGGCAGTACCATTGGTACAGCATATAGAGAACACTGCACAAAAGCATATACAAGATAATGAGCATGAGCATGAGCATGATCATTTCATAAATGAATTCAAATAGTAGCATTTCATGTACTAGTAGCATTATAGAGCATAAACAAGCATACAAGCTTATAGAGCAAGCCAACCAGTAGCTACTGCCAACATGTGACTTCAAATGAAAATGCTATTATTCCAGGTACATCAGTAGCATGCATTTGACCAAAAGGAAGCGAAGTAAAGTTAATATAGCAGCAACTATATATGAACCAAGCTACTGCATTTTCCATTTCATCTAAACCAACATAAATCAACTAAATGAACCTAGCTAGCTACTGCATTTTGCATTTCATCTAAACCAACTAAACCAACTATATAAATTGCTTACCATTTCATTTTCCATTTCATCTAAACCAACATAAATCAACTAAATGAACCTAGCTAGCTACTGCATTTTGCATTTCATCTAAACCAACTAAACCAACTATATAAATTGCTTACCATTTCATTTTCCATTTCATCTAAACCAACATAAATCAACTAAATGAACCTAGCTAGCTACTGCATTTTGCATTTCATCTAAACCAACTAAACCAACTATATAAATTGCTTACCATTTCATTTTGCATTTCCTACTGCATTCATTTTCAACCAAAAAATTAGTTTCAAACCAGAGAGCAGCATGATGCAATTTCATTTTATTAACCAGAGAGCAACATGAGCAACATAAGTCATTTACTTATTACTAGTCACTCATAAAGCAGCATCCAGCTCACCCAAAAATCAAACAGCAAGCAATGAATAAAGAAAACAAAAGCTGCTATCACAAGCAATTTGAACCAGTAGCAATTTATGGCAAGCATGAGCATGAGCAAGCATTTTTTCATTTCATTATTGTTATGAGCATCAGCATGCCCACAGCAGCACCAATAAGCAGTAGCAGTTTATGGCAAGCATGCACTGGTTTAATTACTGTAACACACTAAATAGTATTGGCATAATCATGCACTTGATAATTGCAATATGGTTGTTCATTTAAAAAATACTACTTATTGCTATATCAACCAGTACCTACTTCATTTGCAAGTAGCATTAGGCATTTTCATTTGCATTTGCATTAGGCATTTGATAGATGGATCAATCATGTTGCTTTGTCCCTTGTTTCGTTCCATTTGACCACAATATTGCATAATCTTTATTTCAAAATCTTTATTTGCAACCAGTAGCATTTCAAAATCTCTAGTGAGCATGAGCATGAGCATGAGAATTCGCCCTAACTAGCAGGAACCCTAAAGCATTTCAATTTGCAAACAGAGACTATGAACTCCAATGAACCCTAACTAGCAGGAACCCTAGCCGGGAGGGGGGAAGGTGGAGGGAAGGGGAGAGGGGAGGGAAGAGGGGAGGGGGAAGGTGGAGGGAAGGAGAGAGGGAAGCTCACCGATGGTGACGGTAGCGACGACGGTGGCCTCTCCTCTTCCTCCTCGAGGTGCAGCGGCCTCCTCCTCCTCGATGTGCGGCGGCCTCCTTCTCGGGTACGTCCTCGGCGGCGGCGTGGCGGTCCTCCTCCTCCTTGATCTGCGGCGGCGGCTCGGGGTTGGGCGTCCTGCTCGGCGGCGGCGTGGCGGTCCCCTTCCTCCTCCTCCTCGGCGGCAGCGGCGCTTGGTGGCGGCGCTTGGCGGTGGCGGTGGTTGCGCTAGGGTGTCGGGGAAGAAACTGTTAGTGTGGGGAGTGGGGAAGAAAGGTTCAAGTTATTTCACCAAGTGTCTTAATTCTGTGGCGCACCCCTCTAAGTGCGCCACAGAATTAAGAATTCTGTGGCGCATCAGCTCTTCCATGCGCCACAGAATTCCTTAATTCTGTGGCGCACCTAAAGGGGCATGCGCCACAGAATTTAGACACTTAGCAAAACAAAACGGGTTACTGCTGTGTCCTGACAGATACATAGTACTAGTCTAGTGGTTAAGGCCAATGTTAGGCCATTAGTAGCCAGGTTCGAACCCTGGCTGCCACACAATTTTTCTTCCTTTTTTTCATATTTTAGTTACATTTCAATAAATAACACAACATTATTTAGTAATTAGTAGAGAGAATTATAAATTACTTGTCTCATACAAACATGTTCTTGTTTCTCTCACACACACATGCATGTACTTGTCTAACACACACACTCACACACATGTGATAGACCAAAAAAAGATCTTCTTCGTCCCGGCTCCGAGCTCTAGCGTCTCTTCGCAATCTTCTTGCCCTTTCGGTTGTTGGCGGTTGAATACTTTATGCCGGCCACCTTGAGATTTCTTCGCGTGAACGGACAACCTTTAGAGGGTAGGGAGGTCTTCCTTCTTACTTTACTAGTAGTAGGCATGTCGAAGTGCCTGTCGAATTCCTCCTCCATCTTCGGGTCACCGTTCTTGTCCAAGTCTTCCTCGTTGGCGTCTCCTTGCATTCCTATGATGCTCCTCTTGCCCCTCCTCACGACAACACGGCTAGGCCTCGACGGATCGGTGATGAAGAAGCATTGGTCAACTTGGCTACCGAGTACCCATGGCTCATTTTTCGCGGATGCGTTCTTCGATTTTGCATCGGGTATAACCATGGTTGTGAAATATCGGCCTTCTTTTTCGACCTTCTTGGCCCATCTCACACGAAACATTGGCACCGTCTCTCCACAGTAATTGAGCTCCCATATCTCCTCGATCCTTCCAAAAAATCTTTCCTTGACATTAGTCTCGTCATCGGCGTATGACAGCATAGTTACTCCTGAGTTTTGATTTTCACTATTTCTGTCCTTTTCCTCGGTGTAGAATCTGTAACCGTTGATGTCGTACCCCTGATAGGTCCTTACGTTCTGCGCGGGTCCCTGTGATAAGGTGTATATGAGTTTTTCATCTTCGGTAGAAGGCGTATTTCTCTGTGCTTCAACCAGTTGAGTTTGCTTGAACCAACGCGTGAAGCTGGAGTTGTGCTTTTTGGTTACGTCTCCCATCTTCCTCGGCCGGCCCATATCGATGTAATTCTGCTCGACCATGCTTTTGTGCTCTTGCACGAAAGGTTCGGTCAGTTTTAAGTGTTGTAGCGCGACCCGGTGAGCCCTGTCAAAGTCGTCGCGTCGATTTTCAATGCCGACATGGACTGAGCGGTAGCCCTCGCGGTGACCGACTCCAGCGAGCCTCCCGAGGTGCGTCCTGGGGGGTAGACCAACATGATCCTCGTCGTCCTCGGTGCTTAGATAATTCTGGCAGAAGGAGATGCACTCGTAGGTTAGAAACCCCTTGGCCATGCTTGCGTCTGGACGGGCCCTATTGCGAACGTATCCTTTCATGACACCGTTCTGCCTTTCGAAAGGCATCATGTTGTGGAGGAACGTTGGGCCGAGCTGCTTGATGTCTTCAACGACATGGAGAAGGAGATGGACGCATATATCACAGAATGCAGGCGGGAAGTAAATCTCGAGCTCACATAGTATCACCACGATCTCATCCTGTAGCATCTTGAGCTGCCTCACGCCGATCGACTTCCTGGTGATAACGTCAAAAAAGTTGCATAGGCCAAACAGCGTATCACGGACGTGCTCGTCCATTATGCCTCGGATCGCAACGGGAAGTATCTGCGTCATTAGCACGTGGCAATCGTGAGACTTCATCCCGGTGAACCTCTTCTTCGCTACGTCCAGATATCTGCTTATATTCCCCGAGTAACCGTGAGGAACTTTCACTCCTAGGAGGCACCTGAAAAACTGCTCGAGCTCCTCCGGACTCGTTGTGAAGCAGGCAGCGGGAAGCTGCACCGCGTTCTTCTTAGCCCTTTTACGGAGACGTTGAGTCCCTTCCGTCTGATCATCATCATCATCATCATCGTCAGTATCGGGGGCTTGAAGATCTTTCCTGATGCCAAAATGTTTAAGATCGTATCTTGCTTTCGGTCCATCCTTGGACTTTTCTGAGTTGCAAAGAGTGCCAAGCAGACTCTCGGTAACGTTCTTCGTAATGTGCATGACATCGAGGCTGTGGGGCGTGTGGAGGACCTTCCAGTACTCCAAGTCGTGGAAAACAGACCTCGCTTTCCATACACCGAGCAGCGGCTCTGGCTTCGGTCGCTTCTTTCCCGGCGCTGGGCACTCCTTCCAATTTTTCAGAAGATCATCGATTTCTGCGCCGCTCCTCGGGCGTGGGGGTCCATCGGGCTCATCTTTACCATTGAACAGATCACCGCGTTTTCTCCACGGGTGATCCAAGCGAAGCCACCTTCGAGCACCTGGGTAGACGGTTTTCGAGGACCCGGGATCCCTTGGTAGTTGTAGATGCGGGGTATCGTCCATGCACTTCACACAGCCGTTGAATCCGTGGCCCACCTGGGCAGATACATATGCGTAACCAGGATAGTCCGTGACCGTCGTGATCAACGCGGCTCTCATATCGAAATAAGTTCTAGTGTAGGCGTCCCACGTACGGGGTGGCGTCTTCCACAACGTGTCTAACTCCTCTTTCAGCAGCCCGAGATACAAATGCATGTCGACACCTGGTTGTTTCGGCCCCTGAATGAGAATACTCAGGTGTATGTACCTTTGCTTGGTGCACAGCCACGGGGGTAGGTTGTAAGGCCATACAAACACAGGCCAGGTGCTATGCGTGCTACTCTGGTTGCCGAACGGATTGAGTCCATCGGTGCTCATACCCAGCCTGATGTTCCTTGCGTCGCCCCCGAACCTAGGGAAGGCGATGTCCAATGCTTGCCACTGTCCAGCGTCTGAAGGGTGTGTCAGCATATAGCCCATCTCCGGATCTTCTTCGGGCTTCTGCCTTTCCGCGTGCCATTGCATGAGCTTTGCTTCCTTAGGGTCCACGAAATACCGCTGCAGACGGGGAGTGATAGGAAAGTACCATACCACCTTTCGAGGTACCTTCTTGTTCCCAACCTTGTACCGTCCGTGGCCACACACCGGACATGTGGTTCTGTCCTTGTACTCGCACCTATAAATCACACAATCATTAATGCAGGCGTGGTATTTTTCGTGCGGTAGGTCAAGGGGACACACGACTTTCTTGGCCTCCTCGGTACTACTTGGCAATGTGTTCCCCTCCGGGAGACGATCGTGCCAGAATTTTAAGTTCTTGCTGAAGCTGGAATCGGTCCACTTGTTCTGCGTCTTCATCTGCAGGTAATCAAGCGTTACATGCAAGCGCGTATCCTGCGGACGACACCCAGGAAAGATCGGAGTCATCCCGTCTTTCTCCATTTGCGACAGCTTGGCTCTCTCTCTAGCTGCAACTCTATCGTTGCTCGTCTCCTGGAGGAGAAGATCTTGAACATGAGAGTCCCGCAAGGCCGAAATTAGCGGGGTCGCGCCGGAATCTTCTTCTTCATCATGATGATGTTCTCCGCCGGCATCTTCTTCTTCATGATGATCTTCTCCGCCGACTTCTTCTTCATGATGATAGTCCCCGTCGGCATGATGATAGTCTTCTTCATGATGATAGTCATCTCGCTCTACATGGTCTTCATGCGCACCATTTGATGGGGCCGGCCGCGCCTGGTTGTCTTGCATGAAACCGCGCCTCAGCAGGTGCTCCTCCAGTTGTCCGGAATCAGGGTTGATCCAGCGCTCGAGTTTGCATGATCGACACGGACATCTTATCTGGCGCCTATTGTTCCGAATCATGTCCTCCTTCGCGTCTATCTTGTATCTAGAGATTCGAGCGGAACTCATCGAGAGGACCATGCTTGCCTGCAAATGGTATACATAGAACAGGAAATTAGAACCGCACCAAATGCACACACATGCATGGGCCGTACCTCTCCTCAAGGTATTACATGGAGCGGAAAAATTCGGCATGACCTCTCCTCAAAGTAGGACATATGGGTAGTGCAAAACTTGCCGAAACGGAAATGAATCAACATTTCGGCAAACATCCATGCACCACACCGGCACACACACAAGCGCTTCACCTGCAACAAGCATCCATACACACGACGGCCACACAAGATCTACAAGCATATGCATGTCTCCTCCAAGCATATGTATGTCTCCTCCAACTACTCACCTTCTAGATTCGATACCGAGACGAGACCGCGATCGATGAGTTCGAGAGGAGGAGAGAGTATGGAGAGCCTTCTCCTCAACTCCAATTAAGTATCAACCAAACTAAGTGCAATAAATACCCAAGCAAGTGAAAAGTAGAGTCAAAATGGTATGAGAGAGAAGGGGGGACGAGCTAGATGGAGGAAGAAGAATGGCTTGTGTAGTGTGGTAGGTGGGAGGTTGGCTCACTTTTGTATATCTGGTTCGCTAATTCTGTGGCGCACCTGAAAAAATGCGCCACAGAATACCTTATTTCTGTGGCGCACGAGCCAAGCTGCGCCACAGAATAGCTTATTTTTGTGGCGCACTGTGGCCGTGCGCCACAGAATAGCTTATTTTTGTGGCGCACTTGGTACGTGCGCCATAGAAATAGTAAAACCAATGATTGGGGGTGTCAGCTGGTGGGGCCCACCATGTTTTTGTGGCGCACGGTTCCTCGGTGCGCCACAAAAGTAAGCTATTTCTGTGGCGCAGCATGCTGGGTGCGCCACAAAATAATATTCTGTGGCGCATTTTCTGTGGTGCGCCACAGAACTAAGCTCTGCCTATAAGGGTTTTCCTACTAGTGCTCATTATATAGGTGGAACCCCAAGTGTTGGTCTCCAAGTCTTCGAATAAGACCCGAACCAAAAACCTTCCATATGGTGGGGAAACCTACCCAAGCTAGGACTCCCACTAGAGGTGGGAGTTCCACCTCCCATATGGGGGGGTGGCCGGCCCCCTAAGGGGGAGTCCACTTGGGACTCCACCCCCACTAGGGTTGGCCGGCCATGGAGGTGGAGTCCCATGTGGACTCCACCTTCCTTGGTGGTTTCTTCCGGACTTTTCTAGAACCTTCTAGAACCTTCCATAGAACCTTCCGAATCATTTTCAAACACATAAAATGACATCCTATATATGAATCTTATTCTCCGGACCATTCCGGAACTCCTCGTGATGTCCGGGATCTTATCCGGACTCCGAACAAATATTCGAACTCCATTCCATATTCAAGTTCTACCATTTCAACATCCAACTTTAAGTGTGTCACCCTACGGTTCGCGAACTATGCGGACATGGTTGAGTACTCACTCCGACCAATAACCAATAGCGGGATCTGGAGATCCATAATGGCTCCCACATATTCAACGATGACTTTAGTGATCGAATGAACCATTTACATACGATACCAATTCCCTTTGTCACGCGATATTTTACTTGTCCGAGGTTTGATCATCGGTATCACACTATACCTTGTTCAACCTCGTCTCCTGACAAGTACTCTTTACTCGTACCATGGTATGTGGTCTCTTATGAACTTATTCATATGCTTGCAAGACATTAGACGACATTCCACCGAGAGGGCCCAGAGTATATCTATCCGTCATCGGGATGGACAAATCCCACTGTTGATCCATATGCCTCAACTCATACTTTCTGGATACTTAATCCCACCTTTATAACCACCCATTTACGCAGTGGCGTTTGATGTAATCAAAGTACCTTTCCGGTATAAGTGATTTACATGATCTCATGGTCATAAGGACTAGGTAACTATGTATCGAAAGCTTATAGCAAATAACTTAATGACGTGATCTTATGCTACGCTTAATTGGGTGTGTCCATTACATCATTCATATAATGATATAACCTTGTTATTAATAACATCCAATGTTCATGATTATGAAACTAATCATCTATTAATCAACAAGCTAGTTAAGAGGTTTACTAGGGACTCTTTGTTTGTTTACATAACACACATGTATCAATGTTTCGGTTAATACAATTATAGCATGGTATATAAACATTTATCATAAACATAAAGATATATAATAACCACTTTTATTATTGCCTCTTGGGCATATCTCCAACAGTCTCCCACTTGCACTAGAGTCAATAATCTAGATTATAACACCCATGGCATTCTGGTGTTGGTCATGCTTTGCCCTAGGGAGAGCTTTAGTCAACGGATCTGCTACATTCAGATCAGTGTGTACTTTGCAAATCTTTACTTCTCCATCTTCGATGTATTCGCGAATCGAATGATAACGCAGCTTGATATGCTTCAGCCTCTTGTGTGACCTTGGTTCTTGTGCATTGGCGATGGCACCCATGTTGTCACAGTAGATGACTAGTGGGTCCAATGCACTAGGAACCACACCGAGCTCTACAATGAACCTCTTCATCCATACCGCTTCTGATGAAGCCTCTGAAGCCGCTATGTACTCCGATTCTGTTGAGGATTTCGCCACCGTGCACTGCTTCGAGCTTGCCCAGCTTACTGCAGCACCATTCAATATAAACACGTACCCAGATTGTGACTTAGAGTCATCGGGATCAGTGTTCCAACTTGCATCGGTGTAACTTGTTACAACGAGCTCTTGGTCACCTCCATAACAAAGAAACATATCCTTAGTTCTTTTCAAGTACTTCAGGATATTCTTGACCGCTGTCCAGTGTTCCATTCCTGGATCACTTTGATATCTGCTAGTCAAACTAACAACATGTGCTATATCCGGTCTTGTACATAGCATGGCATACATGATAGAGCCTACTGCCGAGGCATAGGGGATCTGACTCATCCTTTCTCTTTCTTCTGCCGTAGCCGGTCCTTGAGTCTTACTCAAGATCTTGCCTGGTAACATAGGTAAGAATCCTTTCTTACTTTCGTCCATTCTAAACTTCTTTAGAATCTTGTCCAGGTATGTACTCTGTGATAGCCCTATTAGACGTCTTGATCTATCTCTATAAATCTTGATGCCTAATATATATGATGCTTCACCAAGGTCTTTCATTGAAAAACTATTATTCAAATAACCCTTTACACTGCTTAATAGTTCTATATCATTTCCAATCAATAATATGTCATCTACATATAATATCAGGAACGCTACAGAGCTCCCACTCACTTTCTTGTAAATACAGGCTCTCCATGACACTGTATAAACCCGAAGTCTTTGATCACCTTATCAAAACGTCGGTTCCAACTTCTCGATGCTTGCTTCAGTCCATAGATTGAACGCTGAAGTTTGCATACTTTGTCAGCATTTTTAGGATCGACAAAACCTTTGGGTTGTACCATATACAACTCTTCTCAATGTCTCCATTAAGGAACGCCGTTTTGACATCCATCTGCCAAATCTCATAATCGAAAAATGCAGCTATTGCTAACAAAATCCTCACAGATTTTAGCTTCGCTACAAGTGAGAAAGTCTCATCGTAGTCAACACCTTGAATTTGTCGGAAACCCTTTGCGACAAGTCGAGCTTTATAGACAGTAATATTACCATCAGCATCTGTTTTTCTCTTGAAGATCCATTTATTGCGGCTATCAGGTAAGTCTACCAAAGTCCATACTTTGTTATCATACATGGATCCCATTTCGGATTTCATGGCTTCTTGCCATTTGTTGGAATCTGGGCTCATCATCGCTTCTTCATACGTCGCAGGGTCTTCATCATTGTTGTCCACAATCATGACATTTAGACAAGGATCATACCAATCTGGAGTGGCATGATCCCTTGTCGATCTGCGAGGTTCAGTAGCTATCTCATTTGAAGTTTCATGATCATTATCATTAGCTTCCTCTGTTGCCGGTGCAGGCGGCACAGGAACATCTTCCGGTGCGCTACTCTGATCAACGAGCAGAGATTCTTCAATCTCATCGAGTTCTACTTTTCTTCCAGTCACTTCTTTAGTGAGAAATTCTTTCTCAAGAAAGGTTCCGTTCTTAGCAACAAAGATCTTGCCTTCGGATCTGTGATAGAAAGTGTACCCTATAGTTTCCTTAGGGTATCCTATGAAGACGCATTTCTCCGCTTTGGGTTCTAGCTTGTCCGGTTGTAACTTTTTTACATAGGCTTCGCAACCCCAAACTTTTAGGAACGACAGCTTAGGTTTCTTATTAAACCATAATTCATACGGCGTCGTTTCAACGGATTTTGATGGTGCTCTATTTAAAGTGAATGCGGCTGTCTCTAATGCATAACTCCAAAAAGATAACGGCAAATCAGTAAGAGACATCATAGAACGAACCATATCTAAGAGAGTTCGATTACGACGTTCGGACACACCGTTTCGTTGTGGTGTTCCCATGTGTCAAAGTATTCCGCATTTCTTTAAATGCATGCCAAACTCATAACTCAGATATTCACCTCCACGATCAGATCGTAGAAATTTAATCTTCTTGTTACGTTGATTTTCTACTTCACTTTGAAATTCCTTAAACTTCTCGAAAGTTTCGGATTTATGTTTCATTAAATAGATATACCCATATCTACTTAAATCATCTGTGAAGGTTAGAACATAACGATAACCACCGCGCGAGGCTACACTCATTGGTCCGCATACATCAGTATGTATGATTTCCAATAAGTCTGTAGCTCGCTCCATAATACCAGAAAATGGAGTCTTAGTCATTTTTCCCATTAGACATGCTTCGCATCTATCAAGTGACTCAAAGTCAAGTGATTCAAGTAATCCATTGGTATGTAGTTTCTTCATGCGTTTCACTCCAATATGACCAAGACGACAGTGCCACATATATAAGTAGAATTATCATTCAATCTAATTCGCTTAGCATCAATGTTATGTATATGTGTATCACTACTATCGAGATCTAACAGAAATAAGCCATTCTTTTCAGGTGCTCGACCATAAAAGATATTATTCATAAAAATAGAACAACCATTATTCTCAGACTTGAATGAATAACCGTCTTGCATTAAACAAGATCCAGATATAATGTTCATGCTCAACGCAGGTACAAAATAACAATTATTTAGGCTTAAAACTAATCCCGAAGGTAGATGTAGAGGAAGTGTGCCGACAGAGATCACATCGACTTTGGATCCATTTCCAACGCGCATGGTCACTTCATCCTTTAGTAGTCTTCGTTTATTCTTTAGTTCCTGTTTTGAGTTACAAATATGAGCAACCGAACCAGTATCAAATACCCAGGTACTAGTACGAGAACCAGTAAGATAAACATCTATAACATGTATATCAGATATACCTTCTTTCTTCTTCTTGACAAGGCCGCTCTTCAGATCCGCCAAATACTTGGAGCAATTACGCTTCCAGTGTCCCTTCTCCTTGCAGTAATAGCACTCAGCATCAGGCTTAGGGCCAGTCTTAGGTTTCACAGGAGGGGTGGCAGCTTTCTTGCCACTCTTCTTGTTCTTGCCTTTAGACTTGCCCTGTTTCTTGAAGCTGGTGGTCTTGTTGACCATCAACACTTGGTGCTCTTTCTTAATTTCAATCTCAGCAGATTTTAGCATGGCGAAGAGTTCAGGTAACTCTTTGTTCATGTTCTGCATATTGTAATTCATCACAAAGTTCTTGTAACTAGGTGGCAGTGATTGAAGGACACGATTAATCCCCAGTCTGTTAGGAATCACTATTCCCAAGTCACTGAGTTTCTTCGCATGCCCGGTCATGGCGAGCATGTGCTCACTAACGGAGCTGCCTTCTTCCATCATGCAGCTGAAGAAGTGTTTCGATGCTTCATAGCATTCCACGGCCGCATGAGTCTCAAAGATAGTTTTCAACTCATTGACTAACTCATGTGGATCGTGGTGCTCAAAACATTTTTGAAGATCGGCTTCCAGACTGCATAAGATGGCACACTGAACTTGAGAGTACCGAGTTTTCCGAGTTGCGTAAACAACTTTTACTTCATCGGTTTCAGTTTCTGCAGGAGGGTCACCTAGCGGTGCATCAAGCACATATTGCAGATTTCCGCCATTGAGGAAGATCCTCACATGACGGAACCAGTCGGTGAAGTTGCTACCGTTGCTCTTAAGCTTTTCTTTCTCTAGGAACTGGTTAAAATTGATTGGGGACGCCATATCTACAACATATTTGCAATAGTTTAGACTAAGTTTATGACAAATTGAGTTCAAAATTTTAATTCAATATAATTAAAAACTAGGTGAACTCCCACTCAAAACAATATCCCTCGCATTGTCTTAGTGATCACACGAACCAAATCCACCACACCAAGTCCGATCATCACGAGACAAGATGTAACTTCAATGGCGAACACTCAAAGTGTTCATCATATCAATCATATGATTCATGCTCTACCTTTCGGTATCACGTGTTCCGAGACCATGTCTGTACATGCTAGGCTCGTCAAGGCCACCTTAGTATCCGCATGTGCAAAACTAGCTTGCACCCGTTGTATGCACTTGTTGATTCTATCACACCCGATCATCACGAGATGCTTCGAAACGACAAGTCTTGGCAACGGTGCTACTAAGGATGAACACTTTATTATCTTGATATTTTAGTGAGAGGGATCATCTTATAATGCTACCGTCGCGATCTAAGCAAAATAAGATGCATAAAAGGATTAACATCACATGCAGTTCATATGTGATATGATATGGCCCTTTTGTCTTTGCGCCTTTGATCTTCATCTCCAAAGCACGGACATGATCTCCATCATCAACGGGCATGATCTCCATCATCGTCGGCGAAGCACCAAGGTCAATGGCGCCGTCTTCATGATCGTCCTCCATGTAGCAACTATTACAACTACTTTGAAATACTACTCAACATGAAATTTAAAGACAACCATAAGGCTCCTGCCGGTTGCCACAATACAATAATGATCATCTCATACATAGTCATCATCACATTATGGCCATATCACATCACCAAACCCTGCAAAAACAAGTTAGACGTTCTCTAATTTGGTTTGCATATTTTACGTGGTTTAGGGTTTTCGAGTAAGATCCAATCTACCTACGAACATCAACCACAACGGTGATACTAGTGTCGTCAATAGAAGAGTAAATTGAATCTTCACTATAGTAGGAGAGACAGACACCCGCAAAGCCACTTATGCAATACTAGTTGCATGTCGAGCGTGGAGCAAATCTCATGAACGCGGTCATGTAAAGTTAGCCCGAGCCGCTTCATCCCACTATGCCACAAAGATGCAAAGTACTCAAACTAAAGACAACAAAAGCATCCACGCCCACAAAACCATTGTGTTCTACTCGTGCAACCATCTATGCATAGACACGGCTCTGATACCACTGTAGGATAACGTAGCATAGAAAACAAAAATTTCCTACCGCGAACACGAAATCCAAGCCAAGATGCAATCTAGAAGACGGTAGCAACGAGGGGATTATCGAGTCTCACCCTTGAAGAGATTCCAAAGCCTACAAGAGGAGGCTCTTGTTGCTGCGGTAGACGTTCACTTGCCGCTTGCAAAAGCGCGTAGAAGATCTTGATCACGGCGCCACGAACGGGCAGCACCTCCGTACTCGGTCACACGTTCGGTTGTTGATGAAGACGACGTCCACCTCCCGTTCCAGCGGGCAGCGGAAGTAGTAGCTCCTCTTGAATCCGACAGCACGACGGCGTGGTGTCGGTGGTGGTGAAGAAGTCCGGCGGAGCTTCGCTAAGCGTGCGGGACGTGGTGGAGGAGAGAGGCCGCTAGGGTTTGGGGAGAGGGGGCGCCGACCACTAAGGGGTGCGGCCACTGATACGTCTCCAACGTATCTATAATTTCTTATGTTCCATGCTTGTTTTATGACAATACCTACATGTTTTATACACACTTTATGTCATATTTATGCATTTTCTGAACTAACCTATTAACAAGATGCCGAAGTGCCAGTTTTCTGTTGTTTTTGGTTTCAGAAATCCTAGTAACGAAATATTCTCGAATCGGACGAAATCAACGCCCAAGTTCCTATTTTCCCCGGAAGCATCCAGAACACCCGAGAGCCACCGGGGAGGGGGCACAGCCCACCAAACCACATGGCGACGCGGCCAGGGGGGGCCCGCGCCACCCTATGGTGTGGGCACCCCTTCGACCCTCTGGCGCCGCCTCTTCGCCTATATAAAGCCCCTGGATCGAAAACCCTATGACGGAAGACGAAACCAGAGAAACCCATCCAGAGCCGCCGCCATCGCGAAAGTCCAATCCGGGGGACAGAACTCTCTGTTCCGGCACCCTGCCGGACGGGGAATTGCCCCCGAGTCATCTCCACCGCCGTCTCCACCGCCATCTTCATCACCGCTGCTGCTCCCATGAGGAGGGAGTAGTTCTCCATCGAGGCTCGGGGCTGTACCGGTAGCTATGTGTTAATCTCTCTCCTATGTACCTCAATACAATGATCTCATGAGCTGCTTTACATGATTGAGATTCATATGAGTTTTGTATCACTACTATCTATGTGCTACTCTAGCAAAGTTATTAAAGTAGTTCTATTCCTCCTGCACGTGTGTAAAGGTGACAGTGTGTGCACCGTGTTAGTACTTGGTTTATGCTATGATCATGATCTCTTGTAGATTGCGAAGTTAACTATTGCTATGATAATATTGATGTGATATATTCCTCCTACATATGCATGAAGGTGACAGTGTGCATGCTATGCTAGTACTTGGTTTAGTCTTTTGATCTATCTTACACTAAAGGTTACTAAAATATGAGCATTATTGTGGAGCTTGTTAACTCCGGCATTGAGGGTTCGTGTAATCCTACGCAATGTGTTCATCATCCAACAAAAGTGTAGAGTATGCATTTATCTATTCTGTTATGTGATCAAAGTTGAGAGTGTCCACTAGTGAAAGTGTAATCCCTAGGCCTTGTTCCTAAATACGCTATCGTGCTTGTACCGTTTTTATCACATTACTGCTAGTTACTACTTTGTTTACTTCCTACAATACACTACCATCAATGTACGCCAGCAAGCACTTTTCTGCGCCATAGTACTGCTCATATTCATTCATACCACTTGTATTTCACTATCTCTTCGCGAACTAGTACACCTATTTGGTGTGTTGGGGACACAAGAGACTTCTTGCTTTGTAGTTGCAGGGTTGCATGAGAGGGATATCTTTGACCTCTTCCTCCCTGAGTTCGATAAACCTTGGGTGATCCACTTAAGGGAAAACTTGCTGTTGTTCTACAAACCTCTGCTCTTGGAGGCCCAACACTGTCTACAGGAAAGGAGGGGGAACGTAGACATCAAGCTATTTTAAGGGCGTTGCCGGGAGGAAAGGTAAAAGGTACTCACTCCGGATCTTGGCTACTAAGCTATTTTCGCCGTTGTAAGTACTCGAAGCTATTTCCTTTAGATCCTGCAATTGCATCTTTTTGTTTCTTGTTTACACTAGTTTGGCATAATGGACAAGAATGAGCTTCTATTTCTATTTCCTGATTTAAAATATGGATTGTTTGATGCGAAAATTAAAAAACCTACGGAATCTTATTTGCATGCTGGTAGTATGAACGCTTTGAACACCATTGTTGATAATAATATAGAAAGTTCTAAGCTTGGGGAAGCTGGCTTTGATGAGCATGATATTTTTAGTCCCCCGGGCAATGAGGAGGAAATTTACTTTGATGATACTTTGCCTCCTATTTATGATGATTATAATGATAGTAGTCTTTTGTTACCACCTGTTATGGAGGATAAATTTGATTATGATTACAATATGCCTCCTATATTTGATGATGAGAATAATAATGATAGCTACTTTGTTGAATTTGCTCCCATTACATCTAATAAAACTGATTATGCTTATGTTGGGAGTAGTAATTATTTTATGCATGAGAATAAGAATGCTTCATGTGATGGTTATATTGTTGAGTTTGCTCATGTTTCTACTGAAAGTTATTATGAGAGAGGAAAATATGGTTGTAGAAATTTTCATGTTACTAAAACACCTCTCTATGTGCTGAAATTTTTGAAGCTACACTTATTTTATCTTCCTATGCTTGTTACTTTGCTCTTCATGAACTTGTTTATTTACAAGATTCCTTTGCATAGGAAGCATGTTAGGCTTAAATTTGTTTTGTATTCGCCTCTTGATGCTCTCTTTTGCTTCAACTACTATTTCTTGCGAGTGCATCATCAAAACTGCTAAGCCCATCTTAATGGCTATAAAGAAAGAACTTCTTGGGAGATAACCCATGTGTTATTTTACTACAGTACTTTGTTTTATATTTGTGTCTTGGAAGTTGTTTACTACTGTAGCAACCTCTCCTTATCTTAGTTTTGTTGCATTGTTGTGCCAAGTAAAGTCTCTATGGTAAAGTTGATGCTAGATTTGGATTGCTGCGCAGAAACAGCATTGTTGTCTGTCACGAATCCGGGTCTAATTCTCTGTAGGTAACTCAGAAAATTATACCAATTTACGTGAGTGATCCTCAGATATGTACGCAACTTTCATTAGTTTTGAGTTTTCCATTTGAGCAAGTCTGGTGCCATTTTAAAATTCGTCTTTACGGACTGTTCTGTTTTTGACAGATTCTGCCTTTTATTTCGCATTGCTTCTTTCGCTGTGTTGGGTGGATTTCTTTGTTCCATTACCTTCCAGTAGCTTTGAGCAATGTCCAGAAGTGTTAAGAATGATTGTGTCACCTCTGAACATGTGAATTTTTTATTATGCACTAACTCTCTAATGAGTTTGCTTGAAGTTTGGTGTGAAGGAAGTTTTCAAGGATCAAGAGAGGAGGATGATATACTATGATCAAGAAGAGTGAAGAGTCTAAGCTTGGGGATGCCCCCATGGTTCACCCCTGCATATTTCAAGAAGACTCAAGCATCTAAGCTTGGGGATGCCCAAGGCATCCCCTTCTTCATCGACAACTTATCAGGTTTCTTCTCTTGAAACTATATTTTTATTCGGTCACATTTTATGTACTTTACTTGGAGCGTCTGTTTGTTTTTATTTTTGCTTTGCTTGAATAAGTTCATCCTTGTGTGGAGAGAGACACGCTCCGCTGGTTCGTATGAACACATGTGTTCTTAGCTTTTAATGTTCATGGCGAAGGTTGCAAACTGCTTCGTTCATTGTTATTCGGTTGGTTAAGGAAATGTTGCATGTGGTAGTGGTATAATGAAACACTTGCATAATCTTGTAGATCATTGAGCTTTGATAACTTGATTCTTTGCAAATGTTTTGAGGTATTTAGATGGTAAAACTTGTTGGTTGAATAAGTTAAAATTAGTAGTGGATTGTTGTCTTTAAGCTTGTGCCGTACTACAAACTCTATTTAAATAGTTGAAGGCGTAGTTGGACTTGATAGCTTTCCATGTCTAAAGGTTCATCGTAATGACTAAGTTGTGCTGAAGGTCGGTAAAATTTTAAATCATGCTCTTAATGTTGAACCTGCTAGATGTTTGCAATAAGCTTGTGAGTTCTTTTTGACTAATGTTAAGCTACGGTTTTTGGCACTTCCACCATCCATATTTGCTAGCCTCTTCGGTACTGTGCATTGCCTTTTGCTCACATTGAGAATTGTGCATACTTCGCCTGTACATCCAAACCCGTGGGAGGACTTCCTCTTGTTCTCCTGCACATAAGCCCATACATCTCCTCAAAACAGCCACCATACCTACCTACCACAGCATTTCCATAGCTGTTCCGAGATATATTGCCATGCAACATCCATTTTACATTACATGCCATGTTGTCATTTATTATTTGTATATTGCTTTGCATGATTCTATACAGCTGACGTGTGGTTTACCCATGTTACGCTAGATCATTGCACATCCTGCTACACTGGCAGAGGCATACAGTTTCATACATCATGTTTTATTCATTATGAGTTATTTGTACTAAAAAGTGTGTTGTCATATTAGGATGTTGCCCCTAAAAGTGAAAAGAGCCGTGGAGGCCATCAAAAAGAAAAAAAAAAAAAAAAAAGAAAAAGAAAAAAAAGAAAAAAAAAGAAAAAAGAAAAAAAGAGAATAAAGAAAAAGGGGGCAGCATTACTATCTTTTATCCACACTTGTGCTCATGTTTTAGCACCTACATATTCATAGTCATCATTTGTGCTCATGTTTAGCACCTACACTCCATATGAGAGAGTTTTCATGTTTTACTAGTATAACTATGTGGGGAATTTACACTATAGAACTTGGGTTGTATATTCCAATGATGAGCCTCCTCAAAAGTGCTCTAGGTCTTCGTGAGCAACCAAGTTGGATGCACCCCCACTAGTTCCATTGGAGAGCTTTCATACACATATAGCTCTATGTGCATCCGTTGCATGGCAATCACTACTCCTTGCATAGCTTCGATTATAAGACTTCCTCTTGTCTAGTAATCACTTATAGCTTTGTAAGACTTTCTCTCATTGGCCTTCCAAACCCCCATTAACGTTCTTTATGCCATAACATCCTGGTGCTAATACCAAATGCTTGCGCTCACCGGTTGAGTAGACTTCGAAACAGTTGATTCATGACGTTCATGTTTATGTTTACTTGACTGAATCCTTCTTATGTTGTGAAAATTTACTTGATGCTTGGAATGAAGGATAGAACTTCTACGCTGAATACTTAACACATCTTTAATGAACTTTGTACGGTTTCATGTCTTTAAAGCAATAGTTCATGAAAACTTCTAGCTTGTTTAACTCTTGCATTATCATCTCTTATATCAATATAGACATTTGCTTTGAGTGATTTGATCTCAGTTCACATGCTTTACATCATTATATGATCAAGATTATGTTGGTAGCATGTCACTTAAGAAATTATCTTTGTTATCGTTTTACTTGCTCGGGACGAGCAGAACTAAGCTTGGGGATGCTGATACGTCTCCAACGTATCTATAATTTCTTATGTTCCATGCTTGTTTTATGACAATACCTACATGTTTTATACACACTTTATGTCATATTTATGCATTTTCTGGAACTAACCTATTAACAAGATGCCGTGCCGCCTGTTTTCACTGCTTTTGGTTTCGAAATCCTAGTAACGAAATATTCTCGGAATCGACGAAATCAACGCCCAAGTTCCTATTTTCCCGGGCATCCAGAACACCCGAGAGCCACCAGGAGGCACAGGCCCACCAAACCACATGGCGGCGCGGCCGGGGGCCCGCCACCCTATGGTGTGGGCACCCCTTCGACCCCTGCGCCGCCTCTTCGCCTATATAAAGCCCCTGGATCGAAAACCCTATGACGGAAGACAAAACCAGAGAAACCCATCCAGAGCCGCCGCCATCGCGAAAGTCCAATCCGGGGGACAGAACTCTCTGTTCCGGCACCCTGCCGGACGGGGAATTGCCCCCAGAGTCATCTCCACCGCCGTCTCCACCGCCATCTTCATCACCGCTGCTGCTCCCATGAGGAGGGAGTAGTTCTCCATCGAGGCTCGGGGCTGTACCGGTAGCTATGTGGTTAATCTCTCTCCTATGTACCTCAATACAATGATCTCATGAGCTGCTTTACATGATTGAGATTCATATGAGTTTTGTATCACTACTATCTATGTGCTACTCTAGCAAAGTTATTAAAGTAGTTCTATTCCTCCTGCACGTGTGTAAAGGTGACAGTGTGTGCACCGTGTTAGTACTTGGTTTATGCTATGATCATGATCTCTTGTAGATTGCGAAGTTAACTATTGCTATGATAATATTGATGTGATCTATTCCTCCTACATATGCATGAAGGTGACAGTGTGCATGCTATGCTAGTACTTGGTTTAGTCTTTTGATCTATCTTACACTAAAGGTTACTAAAATATGAGCATTATTGTGGAGCTTGTTAACTCCGGCATTGAGGGTTCGTGTAATCCTACGCAATGTGTTCATCATCCAACAAAAGTGTAGAGTATGCATTTATCTATTCTGTTATGTGATCAAAGTTGAGAGTGTCCACTAGTGAAAGTGTAATCCCTAGGTCTTGTTCCTAAATACGCTATCGCTGCTTGTTACTGTTTTACTGCGTTACTACTGCTGCGTTACTACTGCTTGTTTACTTCCTACAATACTGCTACCATCAACTGCACGCCAGCAAGCACTTTTCTGGCGCCATACTACTGCTCATATTCATTCATACCACTTGTATTTCACTATCTCTTCGCCGAACTAGTACACCTATTTGGTGTGTTGGGGACACAAGAGACTTCTTGCTTTGTGGTTGCAGGGTTGCATGAGAGGGATATCTTTGACCTCTTCCTCCCTGAGTTCGATAAACCTTGGGTGATCCACTTAAGGGAAAACTTGCTGCTGTTCTACAAACCTCTGCTCTTGGAGGCCCAACACTGTCTACAGGAAAGGAGGGGGAACGTAGACATCAGCCACCTTGGTGGTTCTTGGGTGGCCGGCCCCCACCCCTTGGCCCCTCATTATATAGGTGGAACCCCAAGTGTTGGTCTCCAAGTCTTCGAATAAGACCCGAACCAAAAACCTTCCATATGGTGGGAAACCTACCCAAGCTAGGACTCCCACTAGAGGTGGGAGTTCCACCTCCCATATGGGGGGGTGGCCCCCTAAGGGGAGTCCACTTGGGACTCCACCCCACTAGGGTTGGCCGGCCATGGAGGTGGAGTCCCATGTGGACTCCACCTTCCTTGGTGGTTTCTTCCGGACTTTTCTAGAACCTTCTAGAACCTTCCATAGAACCTTCCGAATCATTTTCAAACACATAAAATGACATCCTATATATGAATCTTATTCTCCGGACCATTCCGGAACTCCTCGTGATGTCCGGGATCTTATCCGGGACTCCGAACAAATATTCGAACTCCATTCCATATTCAAGTTCTACCATTTCAACATCCAACTTTAAGTGTGTCACCCTACGGTTCGCGAACTATGCGGACATGGTTGAGTACTCACTCCGACCAATAACCAATAGCGGGATCTGGAGATCCATAATGGCTCCCACATATTCAACGATGACTTTAGTGACCGAATGAACCATTTACATACGATACCAATTCCCTTTGTCATGTGATATTTTACTTGTCCGAGGTTTGATCATCGGTATCACACTATACCTTGTTCAACCTCGTCTCGACAAGTACTCTTTACTCGTACCGTGGTATGTGGTCTCTTATGAACTTATTCATATGCTTGCAAGACATTAGACGACATTCCACCGAGAGGGCCCAGAGTATATCTATCCGTCATCGGGATGGACAAATCCCACTGTTGATCCATATGCCTCAACTCATACTTTCCGGATACTTAATCCCACCTTTATAACCACCCATTTACGCAGTGGCGTTTGATGTAATCAAAGTACCTTTCCGGTATAAGTGATTTACATGATCTCATGGTCATAAGGACTAGGTAACTATGTATCGAAAGCTTATAGCAAATAACTTAATGACGTGATCTTATGCTACGCTTAATTGGGTGTGTCCATTACATCATTCATATAATGATATAACCTTGTTATTAATAACATCCAATGTTCATGATTATGAAACTAATCATCTATTAATCAACAAGCTAGTTAAGAGGTTTACTAGGGACTCTTTGTTTGTTTACATAACACACATGTATCAATGTTTCGGTTAATACAATTATAGCATGGTATATAAACATTTATCATAAACATAAAGATATATAATAACCACTTTTATTATTGCCTCTTGGGCATATCTCCAACAGTCAGATGTATAGGTGCACTAGTTCGGCGAAGAGATAGTGAAATACAAGTAGTATGGATGTATATGAGTAGTAATAGCAATCTGAATAAAATATGGAAGCGAGCAAACATGTAACAAAACAGTAAACAAACGGAGATTCGATACTTGGAAGCAAGGCCTAGGGATCCTGCTTTCACTAGTGGATACTCTCAACTATGATCACATAATAGAACCACTCTACACTCTTTTGTTGGATGATGAACACCACTAACTGTGTAGGATTACATGAACCCTCAATGCCGGAGTTAACAAGCTCCACAATATTCGATATTCATGTTTAAGTAACCTTAGAGTGCAAGATAGATCAACACAATTACACCAAGAACTAACATAGCATGCACACTATCACCATCACACTATGAAGGAGGCATAGATCACATCAATACTATCATAGTAATAATTAACTCCATAACCTACAAGAGATTATGATCATAATCTACGACAAGAACTACACGATGCACACACTGTCACCATTACACCGTGAAGGAGGAATAGAGTACTTTAATAACATCACTAGAGTAGCACATAGATGATATTCAACTAGATCACATAAAGAGAGATGAACCACATAGCTACAGCGGAGCCCTCAGCCCCGGGGGTGAATTACTCCCTCCTCATCATGGAGACAGCGATGGCGGTGAAGATGGCGGTGGAGAAGCCTTCAATTCCGGGG
The DNA here is from genome assembly GCA_030979885.1 of Lolium multiflorum. Taxonomy (NCBI): domain Eukaryota; kingdom Viridiplantae; phylum Streptophyta; class Magnoliopsida; order Poales; family Poaceae; genus Lolium; species Lolium multiflorum. The sequence continues at coordinate 14,178,035 of CM061751.1, forward strand.
GCACTTCCCCGTCCCGGCGGCGTGCCGGAACAGAGACTCCTGTCCCCCAGATCTTGGCTTCGCGATGGCGGCGCCTCTGGAAGGTTTCTCGTACCGTGGCTTTTCCGTGTCGAGGATTTAGGTCAGGGACCTTTTTATAGGCGAAGAGGCGGCGTCAGGAGGTCAACGAGGCGGTGACACGCTAGGGTGGCGCGGCCAGGGCCTGGGCCGCGCCGCCCTATCATCTGGTGGGCCTGTGGCCCCCCTCTGGCGACTATCGGGTGTTCTGGATGCTTCCGGGGATTCTAAGATGCTGGGCGTTGATTTCGTCCGATTCCGAGAATATTTCCTTACTAGGATTTCTGAAACCAAAAACAGCAGAAAACAGGAACTGGCCCTTCGGCATCTCGTCAATAGGTTAGTTCTGGAAAACGCATAATAATGACATATAATGTGTCTAAACATGTAGGTATCATCAATAAAGTAGCATGGAACATAAGAAATTATAGATACGTTTGAGACGTATCACTCAGCAGCTGGCCAGGAGGTACTATGATGCACACCATCACGAGGCGGAGTTTGCGGTGGGCGACTGGGTCTGGCTACGCCTTCTTCACCGGACGACCCAGTCCTTGGACCCGCGCTCCAGGCGCAAGTTGGGACCTCGTTACGCTGGTCCCTTCCGTGTGCTGGAGCGCATCGGCACGCTCGCCTACCGTCTTGAGCTGCCCGCGGGCTCGCGCCTCCACGACGTCTTCAACGTCGGCCTCCTGAAGGCCTACCGTGGCGACCCTCCGTCTGCACCACCAGCTCTTCCACCTACTTCGGATGGGCGTCTCGAGCCTGCCCCGGCGAGTGTGGCTCGCGTGATGAAGGCCCAGCAGCGACGTGGTGTTTGGCACGTCTTGGTGCATTGGAATGCCAGAGGACGAGGCGACTTGGGAGCAGCTTGAAGACCTCCGCCAGCAGTTTCCAGAAGTTCAGCTCGAGGACGAGCTGTTTGAGAAGGCGGGGAGAGATGTTATGGTCGGTCTGACCTATACACGCAAGAAGCCCACTAGTGGCTAGTTGTGGGCTTAGCCCAAGTAAATTAGGGGCTTAGCCCAAGTAAATTAGGGGCTTAGCCCAAGTAAATTAGGGTTTAGAGGAGGCCGTCCTCCTATATAAACACATGTATCCTTCGTGATTAATCAGACAAATATTCAGTATCATACTGTCTCGTCTCCTGAAGGGAGACGGGAGACCCCCTGCGCCCAGCCGCACCCAACCCTAGCCGCCGCCTCCTTCCTCCACGACGGCGCCCAGCCGCCGGCACCGAGCCCCCCAGCCTCTACGCCCTCACTTCCACCCTTACAACCTCCGCCCTAGCTAGACTCGGTAGAACCCTAGCCCCTACCACATCCACTGCAATATGACACCATAATTTCAAACTTAATTCATTTTATAATTAATGTAACAGTTTCTTGCCGCCATGAAGAGAATTTTCCTGAACAGTTTTGTGGCAGCGTGTTTGCAGCGGTGAGGAGCTCGGTACCGGAACAAGCTGATCTTCATCTTTTGCGGATTGCAATAGTGAAATTTGAGTAGATACGAAAATTATCCAGATGTCAGAAATATAACAATGACTTGTAACACATGGTCCTGCAATCCCAAATACGATGAACATTTAAACTGGATTTACTTGTCATGTTCCTGAAATTCCTGCAAAGCAAAACAGTGCTTGACCTGCAAGGACGTCCCAGAAAATTCATCCCTACAGTTACTGGTCGGAGTCTGAAGCTTGCCAGAGGCTTGAGTCAGAAAGAAAAATACATATTTCAAATTTTCTGGACTGTATCATTCAGCTGATAGAACTATTGCAAGTAGTAACTTTTAAACGATGATAACACCCCTAGAGATAATAAACAGGCCAAACATGATTGTAAATCTTTTCATCAGGTAGATACACAACTAAAAAGTTCTTAACCAACAAAGGATGATCTTTTAGTCGGCTTTCTAGACCGATTGTTTCAAAGAAACTCTTCAACCCAACATGACATGTACGAAAAAGAAGACATATAATCACTTTCTATTCATTAGTTATATATAATCCCATACGGGTAATTTCATATGGCTTCAACCTTGAATATATTCAAAGTATGGGTGTGTTTGGATGGGAGCCCTAGGCTGCCAAGCCAAATAATTAGCGTTGACCATGTGCTTGGCTATGGTTTGGATTGGAGCCCATTATTTGGCGAGCCAAATGCTAGCTTCAGATCAGCAGTACTAATTTACGCCAACGCATTGACAAGTCGTGGGCGGCAGAAAGCTGCGCCAATATTTTGGCTGCCCTTGCATTGGCGGGGCTATCCCTGGCAAAAACCAAACAGACCCTATATTCCTAAGACTACAACCTTGAATTTCACTTTGATTCAGGGAGGTGGCAAGGCATAGGGAAACCACCTGGGGGCCAAGTTCTGATTGGATTTTCTTGTTTTGTGGCTAAGTCTCCTGATCGAACTGTGAGAGGCATAGGAGCTGCGAGGCTCCAATGCTACCGGTTCGGCAGCCTTTTGTTGTTGGAAAGCTGTTTGACCTGCATGATGATTATGGTCTAGCTGATTGTTTCCTGGGACTAGCAGAACCATTATTGGTTTCTATACACACATATGAAGAAAAACGTTTTACACTCTGATGGTACTTGCCTAGATTTCAACCAATCCAAATATACCTACAGACCTAACCCTCTCTACCCCGAGGCGGCGGCGCCGCCCGCCGTCCCCGGGGAGTTCCCCTCCACACCGCCCTCCTTCCCTCCCCTACAGGCCCCCTCCTCCGCCGCCGTCGCCGAGGACGCCGCGGGGCAAAGCCCCTGTGGTGAGGCGGCGGTGGCGGCTCGGTCCTCCGTCGGCAGAGCGCAGCGCGGCCTGCGGGAGCGTGTGGGGGCGGCGGCCTACACCCTCCTCCTCCGTCGACTGAACGCAGCGGGATGGCGGTGGCCGGCGGATCTCCGGCGGCCGGCGGCGGATGTTGGCTGCGGTGTGGTCGGATCTGGGCCCGAGGTTCGGATCGCGATCCATCGCGGCTGCGTCTCGTCAATGGCACGAGGAGGCTTCGCTGGGTCTTCTTCGCGGCTTGAGGACGTCCGGGTCTTCGGCCCGGGCATGGTGGTGGTGGCTGACTTCATCCACCGAAGGCAGTCGGCCAGGCTGGCTGTGTTGGATTTTTGATCCCACTTTCAGCGCCGGCAGCGAGACGGGGAGGCATAGTAGCCGGTGAAAACCGAGCCGACTCCGGTCATGGCGGGCGATGGCGGCGTCTGCGCCGTTATCTTGTTGAAGGCATCGTCAAGCAACTATCGCTAACCTACTCGTTCCGGCGGCGAGATGGAGGAGCTTGGAAGCCGGCGATGGTGTCGCCGGTGGAGGGTTGGAGTGGCCAGCCCAGGATGGTCGCCGACGTGGGGGTCCGACCTGAATAAAGGCGGCGGTCCTAGGGCCTCTCTTGCGTGAAGAGGAGGACCTACCGGAGGCCTGGACTCGTGATCTGGCCGGAGTGTTGAGTTCCGGAAGGCTCCGCCGGCGAATGTAACAGTGCTTTGCCTGGAGTTTGCTGGATCAAAGGTATTCGGTCGTGCGCACCCATGCTTTTATTCCTACCGTTTGGTTCTGGAGGGAGCGGCGCGAAGCTCTTTTTCTGTGTTGACATCAAGTGACTATGGATCCATGATGAAAGTCGGAAGAAGAGAATTTCATGAAGGCCGGAGGGGAGGACTAGCTAAGGGAGGTTCAAGTCTCCGCGTTGTTGAGAGACTGGCTTGGTGTTCCGGGCTTCACAGCAGCGGTATGAAAGTGGGGGCGACAACACAGGTGAAGCGCAGAGTCCTATCTTTCAGGGTGAAAACTCAAGGTCTGACCTTAACTGGTTGTGCCTGGCAATGGCCTTGGTGGAGGCATTGTTTTGAGAGCGGGGACTATCTTCAGGGTGAAAACCTAAGATCTTTGATCGGGCGACGATGGTGTTTGAGCACTGTTCCCTTCTTGGAGGCGTCGTTTTTTGGAGAGTCTGTAATTCAGGTGTTGTCTTGGCGGTGGATGTACTGCTGTTGTTAGGCCCGAGATACTGTAGCGGGACTTTTGTTTCTTAGTTTTCTTTTCCTTTTTTTGGCTGTGCATCGTAGTGCCATTAGGGTGGTGCGTTGTTGCAGAGGCTGGGTGTAATTGGTATCTTCTTGATATTAATATATTCCCTTTATCGAAAAAAAATATACCTACAGCCGTACAACAACAATGATTAATCAATATACTAATAACATGCCCAAATTTAGTCCTTCGATCAGAAGTACTCACGTCCCAGAACTTGGGTGATTGATATTCAGCAACTTTAACCGATAAAATGGACAAGAACTATATAGAATGAAGTAGCACTCTTAGATTTATCAGCCTTTACTTGCACATAATAATTTTACTTTAAGTTAATAATATATTGCTGCACCAAATATCTTACAGTGTCTTACCCAAAGCATTTTATATTTATGCTGAAGTAAATCATGCAGGAATTAGCATACTGTACAGCAGGCCAGGCAGGATGGGAAACGCAGGAAAAATGTTTGCTTGACTCTTCCTGGCTAACCAAACAGTCTGGAAAAAACTGGGAGTAAATCAGCAATATGCAATAACTTAATTGTACACTACACAAAGTGGAAGTGACTATGAGAAGCTGCTGAAATGTTGTTTTGCTTACTTGAAGACTTCTTGACCTTTGTACCCCTAAATTCCTGCAGTGGACGCCTGGTCTACAGCCGAGACACTTCACCTATTGAGACAATTCATTCCAAACGAATGGGATGTTTGAAGCTAACCGGTATCTATTCAAATAGAGAAATATACACTTTCTAACAATGCACAAAAGAAGAAATTAGCTGATAAATCATTATAACTGTTACAAATTAGCAGTACTAAAAAAGAAATGAAAACAGGTATAAAGTAAACCAATGTCTATAAATGCATATAAAAGATGACTCTTTTTTTTAGATCCATATAAAAGATGACTCAAACATCCTATGCAAGCCGTTTATTAAGTAACTCAAACAAATAGACAAATAACATAGTCCCGACATCTTTTGCAAGCCTTTTATTACATCTCACGAATAAATGGCAAATAACATAGGCCCATACATAAGATGAACTTCTAGACTAATTGCTTCCAGGGAACTCTTCCATCCAGCAGGGGGTGTATGGAAAAGATTTGATTTTCTCCTGTTCATTAACTAATTCTTTGAAATATATATATTCCTTTGGGTATATATTTCCTAATTCTTCAATCTTGGAGCCATTTAAATGGTATGCCAGACATATCCGTTCTGATGCACTCAAGAAGATAATCTCTTTATATGGGTGAAACCCAAGTATCCTAAGGTCCTCATCACGTGAATCATCATAATGCTCTTCATCCGAATAACAGTCTTCACTCATACCTCCATAGTTAAGTGCATTATCATTGTTTGAGTTCCATACCAATTTCTTCTCAACTACTACATTCTTGTCTTCTAAGTAACCACTATGATCAATCATGTCTTCCTCTTCAACATCCTCGTCAGAGTTCCATTCGGTATTCTCTTTGGTTGTTGCTTTCTTGCTGTCTTCTTGGCAATCAGAAGAACGGAACAGTTTGTAGTTAATATCTTCTAAGATCCATTGATCTCTTCCGCAAAAATGGTGACCTGCTAGCACGTGCTTAAGGTCTATGTTATGCTTCAACATCCACTCCACTTGCCCACACGATTCATTAAGTATCCAAACTCGAAGCAAGTACTTATTCCGAGGCCAGTAATCATATGCCACAATGTACACCCCGTTTTTTGATCTTGCTATATTAATGTCCGGATGGCCCTCCGCTGTAAGATCCATTGGTGGTTTAATTACACTGTATGTATTGCTAGACAATGATATTCTGCAAGATCAGGCCAAAAGTTATTTTAACTAGAAACAGGTAAGATAAAATTCTAACCAAATAGTGTTGAACAATGTACCTCATGAGAAAATTATGATTGCAGTGTACATAAAGTGCTCCTCGAAAATAGACGGCATGGAATGGCCAATAACCCACTCGCATTTGACTAACGGTCCCTGCAGCATCCCCTTCTCGGCTGAAACACCTCTCCTCCCAACAACCCGACTTGGATGAGAAAACATACATCTTGCATAAGGATGGCGGCCATTCAGACTGCTCCATCGAGGGGTCTACCTTGTCACCGTAGTAGCGGTACAGAGTGGGGATCTTAAACACCTCATAGTGAGGTGATACCGTCGGATCATAGACTAGATGCGTACTACGGTGCCTGACATGCCCTATACCATCCTCAGCCGGGCACGTTGGCAGAATACTCCACCGTCGCGTAGCAGGGTTAACCACAGAGTTGTTGAGAAGCAAAAGGAGCCCGTTGCAATGATCCTGGATGTTAAAGTCTCTCCAATCAACGCAGCCCTCCTCCCAGAAATAGCCGCAATGGGGGCTAGCGGAGGGCAGGAAGCTGAGATCGCCGCTGACCGCACGGGAGCAGGTCGTCGAGGAGGAGGAGGGGCGGGCGAGGAATTCTGGGTACTTGTGCTCGTTGAAGTGGACGAAAAGGCCGGCGAGCGTGAGCGGGAGCAGGTCAGCGCGCAGGAGGCGGCGGCCGTCCACGGCGTCCCGCCAGGCCCTGCACACGCAGCGGGAGGCTGCGAGCCAGCGTGGCGGCACGCGGCGGAGGACGGCCGCGAGCACGTCGTCCGGTAGGTGCGCCGCCTGGCCCTCCTCGTCCATGACGTCGCCGCAAGGAGCTGTCGGCTGGTTTTCAGCGCTGGTCATCGCCTCGCCGCGAAGACCTGGAATTGCTTTTTTGAGATGCGAGGACCTCGATTTCGATTTAATTTGTGGATCAGTCGAGGAGGTGTACCGACTTCCGATCGAGAAAGCAGTTGGGCTCGGTTTGGGCAGGGCACCTACTCGGACGATCAGCCCAGAAACCGACATGGTTACTCCATCTTTTTCCCTAAAAAAAAGGTTACTCCATCTTTTGTGCGATTTATCTGCGTGGTTTTTTTACACAAGGGGAAGGGACCGAAAGCAACAAAAGGAAAATGAAAACTTTATTTTTTAAAATGGAACTATGTTCCACTAAACCTGCTGCAAAAAAACTTAATTTTGTTTCTTAGAACAAAAGCTTTGTTTTTTGGGAAATTTTGCTACAGCACACCGTTGTTTTCTGGCGTTTGCCAAAACACACCATCCAATTATGTCTTTGCCAAGTACCATTACAATTTTATGGCACATTTATCAGAACACATCACCTGTTCAAAAAGAGAAAGTTTTGCACTTTTGGTTAGGCATGGCCATGCCATGACTAATTTTGAAGAAAAAATGCAAAAAATTTCGTTTTTCGACAAGTGGTGTGTTCTAGCAAATGTGTAACAAAATTGCAATTATACATGACAAAGACACAATCGAGCGGTGTGTTTTAGCAAACGATGCAAAATAACGGTGTCTTGTAGCAAACTTTCCCTTATTATTTTTATGACCATAAGGCCTCGCTTGGGAGGCATGCCACATAGCATCAAGCCATCAAGACAGTGAAAAAAGTTGAAGAAAGCTTGCCGATGCTTTGGGCGCACCTGAGTGAGCTGAGCTCCATTCCCTATTGTTGATGGGTCAAATTTCAGAACCCAATTTTAACTAACTACTATTGATAGCTATGCTTATCTTGGCTACCTTACAGTTTGTGTTTTAAATTTTGAATTTGATTTTTGTTACATAGTTGATACATATATTCTATTTATGTCATCAGTTTCCCTTTGCATTTTTCGTTACTTTTACTATGAGGTTTTCAAGTTTGCGAGTATTGAAAGTCCATCACGGCGACCAAGGAGACACTTTTCGTTGGAGTATAGGACGGGTGCGTGGATTGGATTCCATGCCTATGGCATATTCCTCTCATCTCGCATTTTTGTACAATTTGGTATTGAAACACCAGTTGGGTAACCTTTCTTGCGAGAAGTGTCTCCTTGGTCGCCGTGCCGTTAATTGGGATGTGGGACTCGTGCAGCTTTTCTAAACCTATGAGGGTAGTTAAAGTTTTACAAGATTATATTGATCTTCTACGGTTTCATCATTAAGGACTAGAGATACAAAAAAAAAATGAAAATTGTGACGATGACTTTGGAATACCTTGATGTAAATTTTGTTCAATTAGAGATCTTTCATTGTTTGAATGTGTTTTGGTGTACCAGATTTTATGTACACTATTTCAATAATGAATAAAGTCAGACTTTTTTCTAAAATAATATGCAAACTCTTCAAGGAATTCCTGGGATACAAAATGCATATGGTGAGCGTGAAGGGCCTCGATGGCGTGCGCAAATGACGTCGATGAGGCCAAAAGGCGCTTGCGGACCATCCGACGGGAGGGCCCTACTCTTTCCAACGGCGACTCATCGACGACATTCCTTGCGGGCTAAGAGGCGGCCGGATTGTGGGGCGGTTGGATTGGGGGTCAGGAGTGAGCGCCGCGAACAGGTGCGACAAGATGGAGACAATAAGCAGGAACGGAGCTAGCTAGTGGGGGGCCATGGCTGTGCTAGAAATTTTTGTGAAAACACCTATGTGTTTTGGCCCCTAAATTTGCTAAGAATTGGCTATATGCCCCCCTCCATGTAATTGCATGTTTATGTTTATTTGGCCCTCTCAGGTATTAATACTGGCTCTGTCCCTGCCGATAAGGTCTCATTTTCCTTTTTCATTTCCAAGTAAAGCTGTTATGAATGTTTTTTACGATGTTTTGGATGTTGTCAACTAGGCAAGTGACTGGTGACGAAACAGCGAGGTCGGCTTAAAAGTGCACGGTGCAGCTTTGACCTTTTTTCTCAAAAGATATATTTTCATAACTCCAAGCAGCACGTCCAGTTCAAAAAGAAAAAGGAAATGTGTCAAGACATGTTTGACCTGATACGAGTACAAACAACTCCACTACCCATGGAAGCAACAACTAAGTTTTTAGCATGCCTTTGCCTTTAGTTTAAGATTAAGAAAGGGTGACGTGTTCATTTCTTTTTTCCCTGACAAACCCCACTTCTTTTCTTGCAGCTCGCATTCCTTTTCATGCATGATTGTTTCTTGGGCTGATAAAAAGGCTAACACGCCAAGTAATTCTTGGTTTCTACATACATACATCAAGAAAGATGTTTTACACTCCATGACTCGAAATCTCCGATCACTTTGATCTTTGACTCGTCCAGATATCAAACCTGTCATGTACCCCTACATCCCTACAAAAACTAAAAGTTAAGAGAAACTTTACTCGCTCGTCCGTTTAATGTACCGTCGTCACAATTTTTTTGTGGCCAATCTCCACTAACCTCTACCAGATGTATTTTTCTTGCTTAAGACAAATATGGTCGGGCGTGCTAAATTATGGCCCCTTCCTTGACAAAATGCAACAATTTTATTTGAGTAAATTACACCCGCAGTCCACCATCTTGCACCCAATGTGATAGTTTGGTACACAAACTTGCAAACCGTGAGACCGCCGTCCACAAACTTGTAATTTGCGTGATGGTTTGGTCCTGACCAATAAGGAGGCGACGCGTGGACGCCAGGTGGTTCTTGTCGCTCGTGCACATTTTTGCTAATACCCCCCTGGGAAATTGCTGCACCGTGTTTTGGTCCATCCCCTGTTGCTTCTCTGTTTCGTCCCCAACCAAGCTAGGTCGTAGACGGCGACGGCGGCGGCGATTTGCACGGCGACGGCGACGTAGTGCTGGGTGGCGTAGTGGCGGAGGCTGGAGCGGGGGAGCGCTGCAGGTGAGCGGGGGAGTGGCGATGGCGCGTGGCCGTCGATGCCGGCGGTAGCGGTGGCGGAAGCACGTGGGCGGAGGAGGAGTGGAAGGAGACCTCCGTCGTGTACTACCAGGCATCGCCGAGGAGGACGTCGTCGAGCACAAGGACTACCAGGCATCACCAGGTAATTTCTCTCTATTCGCCGTGTACTACCAGGCATTGCTCTGTTTTGGGCACCTTGCAATTTATGTCACTTGTTGTCTGAAAATGTAGAGAAAATTGCTGTTTTGTAGGATAAAATAGAAGATGTAAACCAGGTGCATCATAGAAGATTGAATGTGAGGGAAATTGAGGAACAAAATATGCTCCTTTTAATGAGATTGAATGAATTAGAGGATGAAGTAAGGAAGAGGAAGGCAGAGAAGAAGGCTATGCAAATAGAACATAGGGAGGAGCTTAGAAATAGAGATAGGAGAGAGTTCTTGTTTCTCATAATTGTAGCTAGTTGTGTAGCCTTGTATGTTCTTTCTGCTTTGGTGAGGGGCTTTCATTGAGTCAACTTGTACTGTTTATATGATGAAATAAAATTTCCTTGAGGTTGGCTGCTTACTGAAATGGCATTGTTCATATGCATTGTTCTGTAAATATCCAGAAAACAAATTCAGTACATAAATGAAGCAATGTCATATGCATTGTTCTGTAAATAACCAGAAAACAAATTCATCTCATGGTTTGTTCAGTACATAAATGAAGCAATGTCATATGCATTGTTCAGTAAATAACCATAAAACAAGTTCATCTCATGCATTGTTCAGTACATAAATGAAGCAATGTGCTGCTAGTTGTCAGCTGTGGATGGTGCATTTTGACTCAAAGGCATCTCATGTGCATTGTCATCTGCACTGATTTGTTCATTCAAGTCTGGAAATGCATTGAGGTCAATCCTGTCATCACCAAAACACATGTAATACACACTGCCAGGGCCTGTTGCATAGCCTCTTCTTGATCTTCCTCTGGCAACTTGGTGTGCAGATCCACTTGTGCTTGCTTCAGCTGATCTTTTTCTGGTAGATCTCCCCCTTCCTCTCCCTCTTTGTTCATCAGTTGATGTTCCCCTTCCCCTTGTTGCTCTTCCTGTGTCAGTACTTCTCCCCCTTCCTCTTCCTCTTTCTTGCTCAGTTGATGCACCCCTTCCCCTTGTTGCAGTTGCTGCTCTTCCTCTTCTTAATTTTAGGACAGATCCTTTCATGCCATTTTTCTGCATCCTTGGCCTTGGACAAGTTTCTCTGCATCTGCTTGTGGAAAAGCATGTCAAGCATTGACAACACAGGATTTTCTCTAGCTGCCAATATATAGCTGTTGAAAACTTCAGAGTGGTTATTCAGCAGCATATCACACTTGCAAAAATCTGAGAAAAATGCTTTGATCCAAGTGTTTGGTTGAAGTTCTTCTGCCCACTCATATGCTTGCTCACTGTCCACTTTCAATTTGTCCATATTTGCTTGCCATTTTGGAATATTGGTTGATCTAGCAATTGCCCACATGTCATTCTTAAGTGTCTCTCCTCTATGGCCTGCCTTCTGGAAATTTTGAATCATATGCCTAACACAGAATCTATGCTCAGCATCAGGAAAAACCTTCTGAACTGCATTAATCAATCCCTTCTGCCTATCACTCATTATAGTCCAGCAAGATGTGTTAGTAATGTTCAAGTCATCCCTCAAGGTTGTCAGAAACCACTCCCATGCACTTGTGCATTCTACCTCAACCATGCCCATAGCAATGGGGAAAATGCAGTCATTTGGGTCAATGCCAACTGCAGTTAACAGTACTCCCTTGTACCTTGTCTTAATGTGGCAACCATCGTCAATGCAAATAAGTGGCCTGCATCCACTGAGAAAACCTCTTTTGCAGGCATCATAAGACCAATACATTGTTGCCAAATGTTCCTTGACAATGCCACTGCTTGGATCTTTGACAGAATTAGTTGATAGAAAGAATGTGCTTCCTGGATTAGCTCTCTTTAGCTCTTGGCCATAATCCCTTAGTAAACTGAATTGTGCTTCCTCATTGCCATGGATTTCCAGCAGAGCTTCTTTTCTTGCTCTTCCAAGCTTCCACCTGTCAGGGCACATGTTGAACTCTCTTTGCACCTTAGCAGCAAATGTTTGCAGATCCATTTTTTGGTTGTCCCTGAATTCATCAATGAACTTCTTGCATAGAAACCTAGCAGTAAGTGCCCTCATTTCATAGACTCTCTCACACCTGTGCTCATCTTCATAAGCTGTTACCACAAAACCACCTGATCTCTGAAAATCAGTGCCAACCTTGAGAAACCATGGACACCCTTCATCACATACTGCATGAACTCTTGCTCTGTTATTTTTTATTTTCCTTATCTTCACTCTGTTCCTGATGCTGTATGCATTGACTGCTTGTCTAACCTCCTCTATGTCTGCAAACTTCATCCCTATTTTAAATACAGGAGAATCCATGTCAACCTCTGGATTGAATTCCTTGAACTTTAGCTGCAGCTGCTGCCTTTCATCATCTACCAAATGGAGGTCTCTATCATCTAGTGCATCTTCATTTTCAGTTTCTACAAACACAGCTCTCTCATTGTTGTCATTCACACTGCTGTCAACATTATCAGTGAACAGATCATCATCTCCTTCCTCTGCATCATAGTCACTGTCATATATCTCAAAGTCACTTCCACTGTCAGAGTCATCATCCAAATCAGCCAGAGTTTGTTGCTCAACTGTCTCAACAGCTACAAGTGATGCCTCAGATAGGGCAGGTCTTGACCCAGATGAAGCTGGTCTAGCAAGTGATGGAGCTGGTCTACCAAGTGATGGAGCTGGTCTAGCAACTGATGGAGCAGGTCTAGCAACTGATGGAGCAGGTCTAGCAACTGATGGAGTTGGACTAGCAACTGTTGGAGCTGGTCTTGTCATTGCTGCTCTTGCAACATTTTGCCTCACAAGCTCAGCCCTAATAGTTCCAAGAAAATCTGTGTGATCCACAAATATGCCCAGAGTGTTATCAGTAGCAGCTGCTTTCCTCATCTCACTCAGGTCTGCATCACTGACAATTGGTAGCAAACCATCTTTCAGATTTTTTCCAGGAAACAACCAATACACATGTACTTTATGATCCCTCAAACAGCCAAGCATTCCCAGAATTTCATCAAGTACTATGTTGGACCAACTATCAGCACTGAGATAATCAAACACTGAAACTGTATCATCAACATACTGCAGCCTTTCTCCCAATCCACAGAAAAATCCATTGTGGCATACATCTAAAGAGAAGTACCCTGAACCAGTTACATTATGCACCACTGAAATCAAACAATGATAAATTAATGCTATCTCATGCACACACAGAAAGATTGGCAAACAAATACAGTCAGACAGAGCATGTAACACTTGCAGTCATAAAATTCAGAGTTAAGGATTCTACAAACGAGCAGAATTTTGAAACTTTTTGATTCTACTCCATGCACAGGGGTTAAACTAAGCTAAACAACACACAATATGCAGCAATGGTGCTTTTGATTATCACATTGAACGAAAACAATGCCATGTTCTTCCGCAAATACTCGGCTACAAATGGCCAATGCAACCCACGGATTTGACTCCTATCAGCTGCTCTTGAACAAGTCGACGATGGTGCTTATACGGGGCCCATGACGCAAGGATTTGACGGACCTCCGAATCCATGGCGACGACGGGCGCTACGGTGCCGGCGGCGAATACAACGCACAGGGAGACAGAGGAGGGACTCGAGGAATAGCATACCGTAGGGAGGTGGATCCTCGTTCCACATCCGCTCGCGCAGCTCCGGCGGCATGACGGCGGCGCGACAGCTTCTCACGGCGGCGCGGAGACGACAGGGAGCAGAACTGGACGACGCGCCGAGACGACGCGCGGAGAAGACGCCTAAATCAGCGCAGGGGAGGGGGCATCGGCGATGGTTCAGGCCGACGGGGGGCTAAGTGCAAAACCATCCATGCATCACCGTGCGTTCCGATTGGCCACCTGGCGTCCACGCGTCGCCTCCTGATTGGTCAGGACCAAACCATCACGCAAATTACAAGTTTGTGGACGGCGGTCTCACGGTTTGCAAGTTTGTGTACCAAACTATCACATTGGGTGCAAGATGGTGGACTTCGGGTGTAATTTACTCATTTTATTTTCACCCTTGCATGTGGTGAGTCTGTAAGCACCTTTCGTAAAAACCTTGTCCCTATGTGCAACATTATCCGAGCTTCCCTCCGACTCACCAATTCCCTCGCTTAGAAACCCTTGCTCCAACTACCAAAGGCTATGGCCGGCAACGAGTAGTCGGGAGGTTGAGGACTGCATGTAAATCCTTCATCCGCCTTTGGTCCTAGGCCTATCCGCAGAGAATGGCCGCAAGCGCCGGTGAGACAGGCAGTTGGTGGCTCTAGCTTCGGTAGGCGTCAATTTGTCGGGCTTGACCTCAACATCCTTATGAACATTCAAATGTGTCCTGAATTTATAAACATTTGGATGTGTTGTTATATATCTAGTAATGCAGCATTTTCATGTTTTGACATAAAACTAGCGAGAGAATGAATATTTGCCCCATGTGATACATATATTTGTCCGAAAAAAAAATATTAAAAAAAGTTTAGCCGCCTTGGGGCGCGACCAGGCTTCGACAATTTTCTGAGTCCGCCACTGCTCTACGTGTAGAGTTTGTTTATAAATGGGAGCGAAATCCTTTCAAGAGAGGTATGTATGATAACATTGTACTCTAGTGCGAGGGTTCCTTTGATTTATAGGATAGAAAAGGCATAGAAATAGAAAAATAGAGGACTGAGATATCATGCCTACTTGAATTTTACGGGATATGAAATATGTTTGATTGTAGCAATTTTCTAATGTTTTTTGCTATAAGATTTCTATTGGGTTATTCTTATAGGATTAATTCCTATAAAATATGTTCCTATTAATCAAACAACTTAGAATTTTTTTCATAGAACCTAAATCCTTTACAATTCCTATACAAAAGAATTTTCTAATGTTTTTCTATAGGATTTACACTATAAAATTTCTACAGGATTAATTTCTATAGGATATGTTCCTATTAATCAAACAATTTATATGAAAATGTTTCCATAAAACCTAAATCCTATAAAAAAATTGTATGAATCAAATGAGCCCTTGGTGGAGGAAATTGTCATGAAACCGTACACAATGGCAGATTAATCTTAACTGAAATTCTGAACGTTCAGCAGAATCCAGTCCACACATGTGGATGTGTGCAGTGAAGTGGAGTAAATGGCAGGCCATCAGTGAGAGAGGAAAGGCACAAGAACCCACGCCTGGTTGCTTCTTCTTCTCGGTTACCCAAACAGTCACACAGTGAGTGGGTCGAGACAAGGCATTGGATACGGAGCAGCAATATACTACTCCCTCCTTGATTGTGCCCTGCCCAAAGTGTGAAAGTGGCAGCAGCTACCAGCGTGCGGCTGCGGCAGCTGAGCTGAAAGCTTGAACCGGTGCCGGTGGTCAAGGAAGCAGAGCCACCTTCCCGTTCTCGCTGGTCTTGGGGTCGTTCCTGAGGTGAGACCTTGCATTCTTGCTCTTGTTTTCCCAGTTGATGTGAAACGTTATAGCCGCACCAGATGCGAAAAAACCGGAGTTCTTTGCATGGATTTGGTTGGCGCGGAGGAATCTTGTTCTTGTCGTTCTGCATTTCTTTCTTCACTTCTTCTCCAGGAGCTCTGATTTTGCATGAATTGCAGGAGATTTCAAGATCTTGCTCACCTGGCCGCATTGCGAGCGAACCGGATGCGAAACTGACCTCCGGGGATGGAGGAATCGAGGCCGCGGAGGGGGCCGGCGAGGGTCCGAGCCGTGCCGATCGCCGTCACGCCGGAGGGGTTCTGGTGCTGCCCCTCGCCGGCGGCGCTGCACAAGAGCCTCAAGAACCCACACCACCACCATCACGGCGCCGGCAACAACAGCAGCCACTGCAGCAAGCAGCAGCAGCGCAAGATCCCGTCAGCGCCCCCGTCCGTGGCGCCCTCCTCCGTGCAGAACGCGCCATCCGTAACCGGCGAATCGGCGCGCCGAGAAGCTCCCGACGAGCAGGACACGGCGGCGGCCGAGGTGGCGGCGGATAAGCGGGAGGAGAAGACTGGCGACTTGGGAGGCGAGGCACAGCAGCACAAGATCTGCGTTGGATTTGGGCAGCCTGAGACGAGTGACCTGGCCGTGATGCTCTACGGGAAGGAAGGGATTGCCGTCAGGATGAGTGTGCACAGGGATGTGCTCTGCGAAAGCAGCGCATTCTTTGCTGAGAAGCTCTCGGAGGATGGTCATGGTGGCTCTCCGGTGCGCTGCGTGGAGATCCATGACTGTGATGATGCAGAGATCTATGTGGAGACCGTCGGGCTGATGTACTGCGACGAGGCGAAGCACAAGCTGCTCAAGCAGAATGTGTCTCGTGTGCTCCGCATCATGAAGGTATATGGATGTTCGGAAATGGGAACTCACATTTCAATATTGACATGTTTATTGCAGAACCTCATGTTGCTTAGATTGCATGAGTTACATTTTCCATAAGTTGCATTTTCCAAAAGAGTTACATGACAGTCAATTATTGCCCTGTTCTGATGTTTAGGCACTAGCAATACTAGGTAACACCATATTTTATAATCTTAGTTCATGTAGTCAATTGTCCTGCCTATCTCACAATACTTGGCTAAATTTGCAGGTTGCTGAATCACTAGGTTTCCATGCCTGCGTCAAGTCATGCTTGGATTATTTGGAAGCAGTTCCTTGGGTAGGTGAGGAAGAAGATAGCGTTGTGTCGTTGATACGACATCTGCAGAGCAAAGCCTACGGAGTTAGCCCTTTGCTGAAAAGGGTTACTTCTGACAGTGTGTACTCACCAACCGATACTTTATCTAATATTATGGAGATGGTCTTGAAGAGCAACGATGACAGGGGACGTCGTGAGATGAAAGCCTTAGTTCTGAATCTTCTCAAGGACAGCAGCCGTTGCACGGATGGAACTTCAGACATCTGTTCTGAATTGTTTTACAGTTCATGTCGGTGTTGCTTAGAGAGACTTCAGCTGCTCTTTGCAGAAGCATCTGAAGCAGGTTTCCCTTCTCAAGTTACACGGCAAATAACTCTGGAGACCGATAATCTCCTCTGGTTGGTCGAGATATTGGTTAACCACCGAATTTGCGATGATTTCGTGGTCATGTGGGCAAACCAAAGTGAGCTTGCCTCATTACATGCAAAATTGCCTGTTGCCTCTCGCCACACAGTCAGCTCTATCACAGCAAGGCTTTTTGTTGGCATTGGAAGAGGAGAAATGCTTCCGTCCAAGGACACTCGTCTTCTTCTCCTGCAAGTCTGGCTGCAGGCACTCATCGATGACTACTCATGGCTACAATGCAGCTGCCGGTCATTTGATAGGAAGCTCGTTGAGGAAGGGATTGGGCAGACAATCCTGACACTTCCTTTGGAAGACCAGCGGTCTATACTACTGTCATGGCTTGGGAGGTTCTTGAAATTAGGCGATAACTGTCCGAATTTACAGAGGGCGTTTGAAGTGTGGTGGAGAAGGACTTTCGTCAGGCCTTATGTCAGTCAGGCAAGGTAACGTGCTATGATCAAACACAAATTCATCTTGAAATCATAGGGAAGAGTAGTGATTGACAGATTGTGCCCGTAGATTCTTTCGGAGATTGCCGTGGTCAATCTGATAGTGGACTACCTGAAACCCGGTGAGAATCTAGGTGACTAGCTTTTTTCTTATCATGTAAATGTCGATGGCACCAGAAATTTGTATGAGTGCACATTTGGCCTATGTGTAAAGCTGTATGGTTTTCCACTAGTTATTATAAGAATACCTCGACCAATAGCTCCCTCCCCTTTGTACCTCTGTTTGATTTTCATGTTGTTATCAAATATGACCAGCACTTCCCTTTGTTATGGTTACCTGAAGATTGCTTGCTTGAACTGGGGGCCCCGGTACCCACCCGAATCCCTCAAAATCACTCACTGATATGACAAAAGCAGAAGTCACTTTCGTAGTAAATGTCTCTTTCTCAGAAGCTTACAGATAGAAAAAAAAATGGTGACTCTGTGCATGTATAGTCCATTTCAGGTCTTACATTTCCCCATGAAACTTGTACCAGCCCAAAAAATCCTCGAAAATCTCCTTGTGAACTTCCCAAACAAGCTGATCTAGATGACACTGACTGACTGATCTATCACATTCTGTTTCTCTAGACTAACTCGGTTGAGGACTTGAGGTTTCTGTAGAATGCAGAAACATTTCAAGAAGCATAAGTGAAACACAGAAACATTTTAATAAAATAAGATAGATGCTGGCCAGAAGTATGCGCATCAAAATCTGACCAATTTCTCTTTATTGCCTATATTGTGACATTCGTACCATGATTGTAGATTTTTTTGTTTCCATTTGTGATCATCACCATATAATGTTTCTCTTTACTTCTTTAGGTATCTGAGTTGTGTTTTACTTGTCTCTGAGGACAACATGATCTTCATATGAAAAAAAAATCCCGCATAAAAAGAGAGTGCTAAATGTTCTTCATGTGGAAAATATATTCCTTTGGACCAAATTTTTATTTTCTTTAACTGACTTAATTTTGGATAGCGATGGCGGATGAACCCGCAGATGGAGGACTAGGGCATGAGTAGGAGAAAGAAAGAAGTTATCGCTACCTATGACCATGCCTGTATGCATCAACTTGGCCCAGATGGTCTCTGTGTCATGGTATCAGTGGAAGCTTGCACCTCAGTAATGACATGGAAAGCAACACAACTTAACATTTAGTGATGCTGATGATGATGTGATGCTTTTATTAAGCGTCATTGTCGATGACTCATGAGACATATTTGTGATTCGACTGCATCTTATTGAATCTGAAAGAAGCGTAGATCCCACGCGCCTTGTCTGCGATGCATGAATTTTCCTGAAAATGGCTCAATTCCTGCATTAAACAAGAAATATTCCAATTCTATCTATAAAAGATTGAGGAAGGGGGAAAGATGAACATGTGACCTTTTTCCCCATGATCGAGGTTTTGGTACGAAAGCTGATTCCCTAAAATGGTAATTTGGCATGCTCTAATTTTTTATGTTCGTTATTATCGTTTTGTTTGGGGATACGTCAGAAGTTCAATAATCTGCATTCTGAGGTAGTATCTCTACTAAATATCTGCGTAACATGAGCTGGACCAATTGCCCCACATGGTGTGTCTCAGATCAGCAAGTTACAGTGGAGGTTGCTTGATTATGCATGTACCTAATCATCTCATTAGCTCATACCGACTCTGGGCATGTATAGCAATAACATATGTGTAAGCATGCAATAGAAAAATATCTGTGTTTGCATCTGCATGTTACTGTTGTTATTGCTTTCTCTTATTGTATGCAGGAGCGGTGCTAGTTGTGCCTAATTAAAATGCTGAGCAGAGTACTACATGGCATGGATTGGTGAAGTACCTTATTTGCTATGTTATTGAGCCGGTGAACCTAACTAGAGTAAAATAAGAACTTCTATGCACCAAGTCTCCCAGTTGTGTATTGTGGTCAAGGATACGTTGTATTTTATCATGAAGCCATTTGATGGATCAAATTATTTTCCTAAACCAAGATTAACTATTTAGGAGTGGGGTGGAGTTTTTTGCACTAGTTGGATAGAAAGTGGAGTAGAGGGATACTTAGAAAAATTGGGAGTGCTGTTTTGGAACATGGGTGCATATGCTCCCTATATTTTTACATGCATCTTACACATGTTTTAAATTTCAAAAAAATTGAAACAAAAAATCCGCACGTACATCTTTACGTGCTACGCGCTTACAAAGTCGTTTCATAAAAAATCGACTTATCATGTGACGTGTGTAAAAAAGACAAAATTCAGTGCTAAAAATAATGCTTTTCACATGATAAACTTTCTCCTTTTTACATAGATTACAAAAAATATTGGTTTTTCGTGAAACTTGACAAACATTCATATATTATGGAGATGTACATGTAGATTTTTTTGTCCAAATTTTTCGACATTTCAAAATATGATTTTTTGGTAGAGGGAGCATACGCACCCGGGAGCCGAATTTTATAAAGTTGCATTACAAGAATGGGTAGGATAGGCCGGTCTAAAAAAACTGGATATCAGCAGACTACACTTGTTTCATCGGCAAAAGGTCTGTCTACAAAAGAAAGTACGATTAGCCAGGGATGTTAATCCCATGGTTATTCACAAATAAGATAATAAATAATCTATACCGACAAGAAGATTGTACAATTTTTATGTTTAATAACGTGCAACTACCTAATCTACGAATTTTCACTTGCAAAATACAAATATCCCGTGCGGCTATATATATTTAGAAATGAGCCTACCTGAGTTACATGTTTAAAACATAAATTTACGCTTGTATTTAGGTGTTTCTTCAGAGTTTAGGCTCAGCAATATGCGCAACAGCTACGTACAGAACCGAAAACTAAAATAAACAACGAAGAATATTTTGTCTTCAGCCTAACTTTTGTAAGTTGTATCACAGAAAAATCACATACTCAATAAAATAATAATATCGATAGATGCTATTATGTTTATACTAGAGCATATCCACCCGTGCCCCTATATGCCGTTCGACAACAACGCGTAATTGGTCGGAGTGCCCAAGCATGGTGCCAGTGTTTGGGGAGCATCGGGCACATGGTGACATCCTCACAAAACGACACCTGCCCATAGATTATTTTCAGTTTTCTTCCAAAATTCAACCACATTTCTAACAAAGCTGCATAGTTTCATCCTAAAACAATTGCAATAATTAAAACTAGAAATAAAATAATTCATATAATTCAAACAAAATGAAATCCAAGGTCAACTAGATCATGTGACATTTCGTTCTACTTGATCATTTTGGAGTTGGTGATGAATAAGCTCATTATAGGATTTCCGAATGCATAGCGAGGAAATCAGCGAACTCATCCGACACGTGGTGATCAACTTAGGGAAGAGGTCATTGTTCATCATACAAACTATCATCAACCACTGTAGCAACGCACTCACTCTTGATGATCATGTTATGCATGATCACACAAATATTCATGACCTTCCACATATGGTATGTTGACTAGGTAAAAGTAGGGTATCAAACAATAAAATAAACGAGGTTGGAGCACACACCAATTGCCCAAATCGACATCCATCCAATTTCTACGACTCTCTTGGTGTATATTTTTCTGATCTAGTGGAGATGAAATTGTTTTCACAAGTGTCGACCATCTTGGATTGATATCATTAGCTAGGTAGTACCTTGTTATGTATTGGTGGCCATTGATATCATAGTTGCACTCTTGTGAATGGCCTTCAGAAAGTCTCTCGAACAATAGAGAGCGTTGTAGCATGTTGATATCATTGTAAGATCCATCCATGCTAAAGAAAGCGTGTCAAATTCACATGTCATAATCTAGCAACTTTAAGTAACACACCACATTCTCTTGTATGACATTTGTACAAGCCTTACCAAGCAAATGGATAGCATGCAATCAATGTTTTCAAACACCCCAGGAAATCCTCTCAATGTATTATATGCCAGGATTTGAGCTTTGTTTGCTTCATTTGGTGCTCTCAAATAGATTAGTCCAAACACATCCGCCACTGCCATGGAGAATCTATATGATTTAATGGTTGTGGACTCGAACATGCATAGGTAGTCATCTTGTGTATACGTAGGAGATCCATATGCTAGCATGCTCGTAGAAGTAGTGCATTTTTTAATAGATGAGTAATCATACATTCTAGTGCAATCTTTCTATAACATGGAGTCGTTGTCGTACTTCCTCGCACCATACACCAGCTTCATGGACAATTATTCTTTCATCCTAAAGCATCACCAGAAATCCTTTTGGGAGATGTGTTAATTCGTTGGAAAAATAGTCGACATATAGCATACAATGATCCTCCATTCTTTGCCTTGGTTTGGTCTTCCTTCCCGCCACACTTTGAGCCTACACTAGTAGTACAAAATGGCTTTGCGTTTTCGCCATTGGTAACATGGATCTGGCACGCCACCAATATGGGTAATACTAGCGGTGTGGTGCACTACGCCACCAGTTTTGGAACCAATAGTGGTGCGCTGCATGCCACTATTAGCGAACACGGTGGTGGCATTTTCGCCATTTCTACGCACGACTGCTTTATTTTCTGACGTTTTCTTGGGCTGATTTCATTCAGCTTGTATGGCAGTAGTTCTCGCTATATAAAAAACGACATGCATAAGAAACTTATTAACTTATAATTGCCAGTCAAACATATACTCTCTCCATTTCTAGATATAAGGTGTATAAAAATCCAGAATATAAGATCTATTGCATTGCATAGCTATTTGGACATTTTTTTAGGTATTTGATTGTGTTTCCTTATCTTTTCCGAACTCCTCTATTTTCACATGTCAATTGTCCGCCCAAACTTGGTATAATTTCCCCTCCATGTATGTTCTTTAATTGTCATGCCAAAAACTATATACTTCCTTCGTCCCTGTTCACACAGGGCTTACGCGTATCCCTGGGTTGCTTATTTGATCAACATAATATCATTTGTATAGTATAAAAATTATATCATTAGAAAGTAGAACATCTAAGCTTTCTAGTAATATATATTTTATAATATATATTTTGTATTATATTGATAAAATTTACGACCTAGAAATACGTGCAAGCCCTATGAACTGGGACGGAGGTAGTACCTTATATCTAGAAAGAGAGGGAGTATTTATTAACCATATATCAAACATGTGACATGCATAAAAAACTTATTGACTTATAATAACTAGAACATTCTATATGTATGCTCTCAATCACAAATATCATGTTCAAGTTGGGCTGCCCTATGGTCTTGATTGTGATAAGCACAACTTGTTCAACCTGTATATCCTCCTCACCCATGTGGAAATCCTAGCACGCCTCTCTGTTCAAGGGCTGATGGCATCGACCTCTGTCTTGCACACAATAGTGTCGGCACGACCTGCTCCAAGACACACTCCAGCGAAGCCTTTACCAGGATGGTAATGGAGGAAACCATTTTCTTAGGTAATTTCTAATATGATGTCGTGGATGCAAAAGAAATAGAGAAATGAAGTCAAAAGACCGCCACAAACCACATTGTGTTTGACAAAATTAGAGTTTGTCAAATGAGTCACAAATGACACGTCATTAAAGGAATTGGCTTCTGGTATGGTATCCATGAGGCGATATTCCTCATCCTCGGGAAGGTTTCATCCGTGGGCGATAATGATAGACTTAAATGAGCCTTGGTTGCCACCGCCGATAGAGAGAACACTTATCATCAGCATACATATCTAACTAATCACTTCTTACACCTTAGGCACATGATGTTGGAGGGTGAAATCTTCACGACACCTAACAACATATATGAGTTGCCCACACGGATACTTCCAATGGACAGAGAGAGCATGGGAAAGATTATTTAAACCAACATAACAATATCAGATTGCTCAGTCACTTCACATGAACAGAGACAAGAAGAAGCGGCGTGTCGGGGAGGGTGGTGGCGGCGCACGCGGGGCCATGTGGACTGGAGAGGGCGGGAGGAGAGTGAGGGGGTGTCGTTTCACTCCATCTACATCGAAGGAACGGCCGGGGTGGGTGGGGTGGGGGTGGGATGGTGTTAGGTCGCACGTGGGTAGCCCCGCACATAGATCCATGCCATATATCACAATGAAACACCACCGTCACGTTAATACTATTGACGCGGTTTAATATCCCGTCACCATAAAGAATGTCATGCCGCTGGCCGGCTGAACTACTGGGTTCACATAGTCATGGCGTTGTGCTACTTTTAGCACGCCACGAGATGCCACTTCATTTGTAAACAAAGAAGACAAGAGATGATGCTTAAGTGTACATCATCAACTGCCACGGTATTGGTTTCCTCTTCCGCAATAGCTTTTAAACAATAAAAGTATAGTTTTGGCAAAAATATAAAAAAACCTTCCACAACAATGATGATTGAGTTTCCTCAAGCAAGCAAAAGTATTTGAAAACTGTCACAACACTATATTTTTCATTCTGTTTGAACTTTGAAATAGTACGTAGTACATATATGGCGTTAGTTTCGACTAAAAAACAAGTCCACCCCGCCACTCCTCACTCAGTCACATCTCCCTCGAGGCTCTTCCGAATCATTGATTGATTGACTCCCTCCGTCGTCGGCACGACGCCCGCAACGCGTTCGACGGAATGCGCCGCCGCGCACCGCCCATGTGGGCGCCCGCCTCCCCCCTCCCGTGCCGCCCGCCGCGCGCACGAGCGAGACGTCGCTGTGCCAGCTGCGCCGCGCCGGGAAGGGTGGCGCGAGGTGGACGTCACCTTTTTGACCCGGCAACAGCCTCCTCTCCTCCACCACCTCCGCTAGCTTCCCCTTCTCCTCCTGCCGTCCATGTCACGCATTTGTTCCCTTTTGCTCCCACCCCGCTTGTCCTCTTCCACCCCTGCCCGCCTACTTGTCGCTCGCGTCTCTCTCTCTCTCGCGCGCGGCCTCTCTCCTCTCTTTATCCTCCCCGGCCGTGGGCGCCGTCCAGCCTACGCGACCGGTGGTTGCCTCGCCCGCCCGCCGGTTCTTTCTTGCCGCATCGCCGATCGACCCCGGACGCCCTCCCTTCTGGGATCACTTCGATTTTTCCAAGGTTTGCTCAGCTGTTTCAGAATTTGTGTTTTGATCCCGTCCAAGGATCGGGCTTTACTGATTTGCTTCTGCCGATCTTCTTTCGATCCCGTGCTCAAGCTCTGACATCAGCCGTTCTTGATTTTCTTGATGCTGATGGGTCAATTCGAACTGCCCTCTGCTCGTTCGACAACTCACAACTTCCATAAAGCTTGGCCTGGCTATCCGCTCTATGATCCCGATCGATTTGATCGAGCGAAAAAACAGTCCAGTTGGTTGCCAGAGTGACCTTCTGATGCGGGGAAAGTTCCCCTTGTCCAATCACGCTATGCCTGTCGGCACTGAT
Organism: Lolium multiflorum; assembly: GCA_030979885.1. NCBI lineage: Eukaryota > Viridiplantae > Streptophyta > Magnoliopsida > Poales > Poaceae > Lolium > Lolium multiflorum. Next base: position 14,202,867 of record CM061751.1, read on the forward strand.
ATGGAGAAACAAATCGATAGTTTGGTCGCCACTTGCTACTGATCATCACTGTGTGGTCCTCATGCCCTATTCTTAGAGAAGTGCGCCTGTCTTTTGTCTGAATGCATGGCCATTGGTTGCTCTTGGAGCCCCCTTGCTGGCTTGATCGCAAGAATATTTGCTGTGTCCCATTGGATATTGAATAATCTCCTCCCCTTGGTAGGTGCCTTGTGAAGACAAATATTAGGTCATCATCGCTTAACGTGGTTGGAGTATGAAGTGGGTTGGCCTCCACTGATTGCCAACGAGCCTAGTTAGTTCATCACTGATGCAGAGTTGCTTTGCTGCATTGGGGATGTTTTTCTTCCTGTTATTTCTTGTCTCCTCGGAGTGCCACTGACCACTCGGATATGTGGTTTGGTTCATCACTGATCACCTCTGTTCAATACTTCGATGTGGCCCATATGGTAATTCAGAAATGCCAACCCTTGGATTACTGAAGTCTAGATCTGTTACTGAAACACAAATGAAATATGTCACTGTGGAGGAGGTCTCGACAAGCTCCGTTTCTGAATATGTCATCCTCCCCGTTGCAGGCTAAAAGCAATTTGATCCTCTGTTTCTGAATTCATCGTCTTCCCTGTTGCAGGCTAAAAGCAATTTGATCTTCAGATAAGCTCAAGATCATGGGTTGGTTGAATAAAATCTTTAAAGGCTCAGTAAACAGAGTTTCGAGGGGTCACTATGATGGCAGCTGGCATGAAGGCAATTCACCTGATCACATCAGAGTTAGCTTCTTGCCATTTACTCTCTGTCTACCCATATGCATACTTCTCAATCATTTATTCTTTCTAGTTTTTATTGCAGCTAGTTCTTTCTTGATCATATAACCTATCGACACAAAGAAGCATAAACACATTCAGTAGAAGTTAAAACAACTGGCCATCAACATTTTTGTTCTATGTGATTATTCAGGACGTTTAGGATGCATATACCTGATATGAAAGAATGGTCGTTCAAGTTGCTTGTCGTGATTGCTGTAGGGTGCATATGACGAAAGTGACAATGAAGATATGGATCGAGCTATTGCATTATCTCTAGCAGAGGGAGATCCTGATAAGGGAAAAGCTGTTGGTTAGTATTCCAATCAATTCTTATCCTATTATCCCTTCGCGTATTCTATTTGTAACCGACTATCTTGTCTTATATGATAAATGTTAGCTCCTTGGGAACAGTCGCCTCTGCAATGGAAATGACCTAGTACATTCAGTTACTAAGTATAGGTTCTTTTGCTTACCATTCTCATCAGGTTGGTGATTTTAATGCAGAGCCTGATTACAGTTTGGAGGAAGATGAACAACTTGCACGGGCTCTGCAGGAGAGCCTTAATACCGAGTCTCCTCCTCATCAACACGTTCCTGTCAGGAATGTTCCATCAGAGAGTATCCCAACAAGGGAGCCGCCTCAGACTGTCTTTCCCTCAAGTGGATACAGGTACCTACTGGCTGCTATGGTTTATTTGATCTTCAATCTTAACAATTTTTAGTTGCAAAAATCACAAGTTGTATTGTTTTTTCCCAACACATGTTATATTCAGTCAATGTTCCAGTATGTATGTTTCTTCTCCTGCTGCATTCCATTTCTCTGTTTTGAAACACAATAGTGTTGCTATGGAGTTTTATCAAAATAGTAGTGTTGCAAAACTAGAACCACTCCCTTAGTTTTATCTGAAAATACAATGCAAATATAAGTAGTAGTTGGATGATCAGCTCACACTTAAATAGTAAAAGAGGGCCCGCAATTTATTTTCTACCAGCTTGCATGTTCCACAAAATTGCGGAATGGTTAGCCCTCACATATCGATGCTAGCAGTCCTTTTTTTTGTCACAGAATGATTAGCTCCAACTCCCAATGCTAATTCTCTGTCATTTTTTGCCTTAAAATAAGCAACATCAGTAGTTTAGTTGCCAGTCTTGATTTTATTAGAAGAACCCACTATTGTATGCTTCTGTTTATTCATAGCTATTTACGACTTGTGTAGGACTTGTGCTGGATGCAAAAATCCGATTGGCCATGGACGTTTTCTTAGTTGTATGGATGCAGTCTGGCACCCTCAGTGCTTCAGATGCTTTGCTTGTAACAAGCCCATATCTGAGTATGAGGTACAAAAGCCTACAGCCTGTATCTACATTCAATAAGATCAAATAATTAACACCATTGTTTCTTCTATGCAGTTCGCCATGCATGAAGACCAGCCATACCACAAATCCTGCTATAAAGATTTTTTCCATCCAAAATGCGATGTCTGCAAGAACTTTGTAAGTGTTCTGCCGCCATTTTTATGGAAGAGCATACAATAATTTTAAGAGTTAAGTTTTTGATATGAGTTGAATTGCATTATTGTGTTTTCTTCCCAGATTCCAACAAATAAGAATGGCCTGATCGAATACCGGGCACATCCTTTCTGGATGCAGAAGTACTGTCCTTCCCATGAAGATGATGGCACTCCCAGGTGTTGCAGTTGTGAAAGGATGGAGGTCAGTAAAGATTTTAGATTCCTCAACCAGACCATCTTTTCCAGGTTGGCTGGTTCCTGTTACTGGAATTAAACAGAGAGTTTTCATTGAAAATTGGAAAAAGGTGGATTTTAACTTTTAAGTAATGTTTTCTGTACCAGTATAACCACTTATTATCAGTGTAAAACAGATGGAACTAGCTAGAGCACTTACTCCTGCTTTTGTCATATGGTTCTCAGTAGTGACGTACAGACTACAGTTTCGTATGAGTCTTGAAAATCCGCCTTAGTACAATGTTCAAATATAGGGTTATCTAACAAACTAATAGCTACAAAGTATCTTCTGTGTCACAATTGGTTGTTTAAGTTAAGTATAAAATTATTCCTTTTACCGTTTGATGTATGGGCATATTCTTAACTATTTCCTTTGGTATATAAAAATTATATTTAGAGTAATCCATTTTTTTCTTCCTGGAATTCAGCCAACAGATGTCAAATATATAACGTTGGAGGATGGGAGGAAACTCTGCTTGGAATGTCTGACTTCTGCAACGATGGACTCTCCAGAATGCCAACATCTTTACATGGATATTCAGGAATTTTTTGAAGGTTTGAATATGAAAGTAGAGCAGCAAGTTCCATTACTTTTGGTGGAGAGGCAGGCTCTTAATGAAGCGTTGGAAGCTGAGAAAAGTGTAAGTAAGATGATAATATGGTCTAGTGCGTACAATTCTTAGTTATTCCCAACTTATGAGTTCCTTACTTTCCTTCTTCTCAGGGCCATCACCTTCCCGAAACCAGAGGTCTGTGTCTCTCTGAAGAACAAATTGTCAGAACTGTGAGTTTCTAAATGCCGCTGCATTACTCCATTTATTTGAGTACAAGCATGTACAATACTCCGTATTATGGTTTACAATTCCATATACTGAGTAATCCAATGCGTTCCAGATCTTAAGAAGACCAACAATTGGACCAGGAAACAGAATCATGGATATGATTACGGGACCATACAAGCTGGTCCGGCGGTGTGAAGTGACTGCGATCCTTATACTGTATGGGCTACCAAGGTATTATTGTGTATTTCTTTCCCCTGACTGATCCTTACTCTTTAAGACCTTGGTTAATTCCAAATTCATTACCTGTCACAAAGTTCTTCTGTATCGATTTATCCAGATATGTTTTCTCATTAAATTAGTTGTCACGCAGATTGCAAACTGGCTCCATTCTTGCTCACGAAATGATGCATGCATATCTTCGCCTGAAAGGTAAGTGTACTTATGATCATCATTCTTTAGGAAGATTCACTCGCATCCCCATCCTAGTCTCACCATGACAGTGTCGCCTTCTTTTTTTTCTTACTGTAGGATACCGATCCCTTAGTCCTCAGGTTGAAGAAGGCATCTGTCAAGTCCTATCCCATATGTGGCTCGAGTCCGAAATCATCGCCGGCGCTACGAGCAATGCTGCGTCCACCTCGGCAGCATCATCGTCGTCTTCCTCCTCAACTGCTACCTCTTCGAAGAAGGGCGCAAAGACAGAGTTTGAGAAGAAGCTCGGAGCGTTCATCAAGAACCAGATCGAAACAGACTCTTCCGTGGAGTACGGAGATGGTTTTCGGGTGGGCAACCGGGCGGTCGAACGATACGGATTGAGAAGCACCCTTGACCACATGAAGATCACAGGGTCTTTTCCTATTTGATCATCATTCAAGTAACGCGAAGGACATTCCTCGATTTGTGAAGATGGCTGCATACTTTGGAGGGTTAAATTAGACACGTCATACATTATACCACAGTATAAGATTAGTTTACAGTAAAGCAAGAAGAGAAAGAAAGATAGTCTGTACACATATTTGTAAAATTTACTGTCGTTTTGTGAAATAATAATACTATGTAAGTCTTCAGATATAGAGGTGCTACAACTGTTTTCCATATTACCAACATCTTTAAATAATGGCGTGCGTGCCTTGAGTCTTATGTACTGTACATGTTTAAAATCGTGCGAACCATATTTACTTGGAGGTTTGCGGTCGTAGAGCTAGGGTATAGTTGTATATTGGGATTTCAAAAGTGTCATCTGGGGATCGAAGGACATAATCAGTGACTGGTTAATTAAGATCTATGTAGCCATTTTACATGAAAGGACTACTTGTGTGAGTGAGAACGATTGAAAAGGAACATATCAAGGAAAGGGATAGAGGAAATGGAAAAAAAATATGGACCAACTTTGTTTTTTGAACTTTTAAATTGATCTAGAATAGGTAAGTGAAATATATGCGGTATTTTTGCCGTGCACTGATATAACATCAAATAAATATGTGTTAATTCACCATGTGGATTTAGCTCTGAATTTTTTTCTAATATCGCCACATACAAAATGTACATTGTCTCACCGATATGATTCTAAATCTTGAAGTTATGATTCACCACTAAATTAAAAATGATTAAGTTAAATTTTCTGTGACTTTTTTATTCACCATGAAATTTGTTATCACAAGATGTTAATCCTTTTTTTTTTGACTACATGCATGCTTCATCATAACATCAAGGTTAACATCATGATTCATGTTAATCCTAATTGCACATGTAACTGTCCATATATTTTCTAGACATTTTTTACATATGTCAGTCAGAAATGAGTATTTATGTAAGATATTGATCTCTCAATATCTAAACCGTCTTGTGATAGGAGCAGGATCTATTTGTATAAGATAATTAATAATTATTTAGTGTTTTTTACATTATTGAAGACCGTGCTAGTTATGGAAAAACACGAAATGATGGAACTCAGTAGGGGCCGGGTAAGCCGAACCCCAACCCCTGCTGCAGCAGCATCGTCTCCATGCCGGCACCGGCGAACCCCGGCGGCAGCGGCGCCATGGCCATCATCATCATCTGCTGCATCTGCATGTCCATCTCTCCGTCGTTGTTGCCGGCGCTGCCTGCGCCGAAACGATCAAACCCAACGGCGCCGTTGGCGAGGAACTGCTGCACCTGGTTGTTGTTGTTGTTGGAGGAGCGGGCCCTGGCCTGCATGGCGTGGCCGTGGTTAAGTGCGTCCTGCAGCACCTGATTGGCGCGCGCGGCGACGGCGTCCTGCACCTCCGCCAGCGCCGCCGCGAACGCCATCAGCTCCTCCTCCCCCATGTCGCGGACGTCGGCCTCCAGCCACGCCGCCACGGGGCTCGTCGCGGAGCGCTCCTTCGCCATGGCCGCCTCCGCGCGCTCCTTCCGCGCCTTCTGCGCGTCCAGCTGCGCACTCAGCTCCCCGTGCTGGCGGTTCAGCTCCGCCAGCTGCTTGTTGTCTTCTCCTCCTCCTCCTCCGGCCGCCGCCGCCGCCGCCGCCGCACCGGTCGGAGCGACGAAGCGCTCGAGTATGGCCTCGACGGAGGGGTGGCCGAAGGAGAATGCCTTGCCTGCGGGGGAGAAGACGACGGCGGCCACCTCCGCGCCGCACAGGATTGCCAGCTCGCTCGCCTTCTTGAACAGCCCGGCGCGGCGCTTGGAGAAGCATACCTGACGCGCCTCCTCGCTCTCGATGCGGCGGATCTCGATCTTCTGACGGCCCATGCTCGTGCGCCGCGGCGCCATTGCCACACCCAAAACCTTTCTGGATCGGAGGAGGAGAGGGAGGAGCGCTAGGCTAGCCAGATCGCTCTCTATCGTCATGTGTCTCCGTGCTTATATAGCGACGGAGAGAAGAGACGAGGTACTCCTCATGCCGAGTTGGCAACTCATTCATGGCGAGTGCAAATTCTCATCTGTCCACTGTTGTATATCATTCATGACCGGATTTCGACACTGTCACAACAGCTTAGATCGATGAGGGGCACGGTAAGAACGAAATTTTAGTGGGCACAAATCATCGAGACCATCCTAGTTTGGACATGTCACAAGTCACAACATATGATCGTCACCATGATCATCACACTCTCGATTCTCCACACGACTCAGGGAGCTGAGATGAGACAAGGATCTGCACTCCACACGTTTTTCTTACTAAATGTAAACGATTTTGGAAAACTATCATGCGCATGAACTCTCTTCTCATGCACAGCTAGCTGCTAGTTCTTTGCTAGCGGATCGGAATAACAATCAGCAATGGGGTGGTGAATGCGATCGAGCTAGCCGACGGCTAATGGTAATTAATGGGTTGCTATTCTAGGAAATGGTTAAGTTGATGCTAGCTAGGATGTCCATTACTCTAATCTTCATGGGCTTCCTTTTTTTGTTTGGAGATTGATAAGGATCATTGATGCATTGCTCTTGGGTGACAGCCCTGAAGAAGAGTGTGTTTCTAGCTACGCATGCATTCATGCGATCATGTCTGTGACCCATACCCCATTAATTTGTGACAGGTTATGTCACCACCTATATAAACCCAATTTTATGAGATGTCACCAAACATAAAAGTAATTAAATAAAATCCCCTATATTTTTTAGATAAAATCCCCTATATTGCCATGAGAGAGGCAACATGTATCTTACCATGGGATTTATGAGAAATTGATGCCCCACACTTCTATATTGTAATGAGATTAGGCCTGGGTCGAAACTCATGAGCTAAACGAGTAGCTTTCGGTATCGACTTGGCTCAAACTCGATGTCCACATTTAGTGTTCTAATCGCACAAGCATAACTACACATAGATCGGCTCTGATACCATCGATGGGTTCGTAGCAAAAACAATAATTTTTGTAACTAGCATACTCTGATTGCCCAGATATATCTAAGAGTAATGTTGTAATGGAAAGCGTTTCGGTGACGTACCCTCGAGAATGAAAATGGTTACCGTTCCGCTAGACCGTGGATGATGTAGTCATACTTCGTCGCCGACCTCAGGGTTGTGAAGCTCCTCGTACAATGACAGGTGCCACAAGTGGCAGCACCTCCGAGGTCTCGCACACGTACTATCCGACGGTGACTCCCGTACCTTTCATCCAGCTGATATTGCGGAAGTAGATCTTCTGGATCGAAACCCCAGCAGCACGCGGTGCACCAGGATGGACTCAACCGTCGCATGTGCATCTCTTCGAGGAACCGTGTGTGGGAGAGAAAACTAGAGGGAGAGAGAAAGGGGCACCGATATGTTGCAAACGTATCTATAATTTTTGATGCTCCATGCTTGTTTTACACGAATTTCTATATGTTTTGTTTACACTTCGTTGCACTTTTATACATTTTCCGGAACTAACCTATTGACAAGATGCCACAGTGCCAGTTCCCTATTTTCTGTTGTTTTGTATTTCAAAAAAGTTGTACAGGTAATATTCTCGGAATTGGATGAAACGAAAGCCGAAGTTCCTATTTTACTGTAACGAAGACGGAGTCCGGAGGAGAGACGAGGAGGCGCCACGAGGTGGCCACACCTGGCCTAGGCGCGGCCCTGGCCATGCCTAGGGGTGGTGCGGGCCCCTCGGGCACCCACCGATCTTGCCCTTCCGCCTATTTATTCAGCTGTTCGAGAAAAACTTAAATACCCGAGCCTCCATCCACAAAAAGATCCGTCACGGCCGCCATCGCCGACCCTAGCTCGGGAGAGTTCTGAAGCTCTTCCCGGCACCCTGCCGGAGAGGGAGTTCATCACCGGAGGCCACTACATCGCCATGCCTGCCTCCGAAGTGATGCGTGAGTAGTTCATCTCTGGACTACGGGTCCATATTAGTAGCTAGATGGTTGTCTTCTCCAACTTATGCTTCATGTCTAGATCTTGTGAGCTACTTATCATGATCAAGATCATCTTTATGTAATGCTACATGTTTTGTTTGCTGGGATCCGATGAATATTGAATACTATGGTTGAGATTGATTATATACTTGTCATATGTTATTTGTGATCTTACATGCTCTCCGTTGATAGTAGATGCTTTGGTCAAGTATATGCGTGTAACTCCAAGAGGGAGTATTTATGCTCGATAGTGGCACTACATCAGATATGATATTTTTTGACAGGCCCCTTTGAAAGGACACAGATGTCGCCTAGAGGGGGGGGAGGGGTGAATAGGCGATTTAAAACTTTTACGAGATGGGCTTAACAAATGCGGAATAAAACTAGCGTTTACTTTGTCAAGCCCAAAGCCTATATACTATGGTTCACCTATGTGCACCAACAACTTATTCTAAGCAAAGGTCCACCTATGTGCACCAACAACTTATGCTAAGCAAGACAAGCAACTTATGTGATAGCAAGATATATATAACTTCAAGCACGATGGCTATCACAAGGTAAAGTGCATAAGTAAAGAGCTCGGGTATAGAGATAACCGAGGCACACGGGAGACGATGATTTATCCCGGAGTTCACACTCTTGCGAGTGCTAATCTCCGGTGGAGAAGTGCGGTAGCTTAGTGCTCCCGAACTGACAAAGGATTAATTTGTCAATGCCTACAGATCGTAGACTAGGGTTTTGTTAGAAGTAGAGGGCAAGTAGATCTCAAAGGTTTCAGCCGAAAAGTACTCGACGATCACTACTAGGAAAATGCTTATTGCCGGCGCACCAAAAAGACCTATTGCCGGCGCACTAGAGCCCGCCAGTGGGAACAGGCCGGTGATACTCGCTTATTGCCAGGCACCAGTTAGTCAACGGGCTCCAAAACACTTCCGCAACGGTCCGATTTTCCGTGGCGGAAGGCGCCAAGCGCGACGGACCGAAAAATCGTCGTTGGACTTTGCTCGCAGTTTCGACAACGGAACCCATATCGTCGGGTTAGGCCCATAGGCGACGAAAAATGCCCCTTAGTTGACGATTTTGGGACGTTGTCTATCAGAACTTTTCTTGTAGTGGATGGAGCCTGGGGGAAGTTTCTTTATCCAAGATCTTGCAGCACCACTCAAGTGAACTTGGATACTTTGCATAGCTGTTGCTCTGGTTCCTCCTACCAGTTTCACCATCTCAAGATAATCAACGAGCCAATCCTCAGGATCCTGCAGGCCGTCGAATTTCTTGAAATTCCCGGGTAACTTGAACCCTTTTGGGACTCGAGTCTTTCGAACTCTTCTCGTAAAGCATGGGGGTCCACACATATCTTCGCCAACCTTCCGGTGAGTTCTCTTCTTTCTTGTCGCGCTCTGTCCACCCTTACTTGAACTGATGTGTCTCTTGCTCCACTTGTTCTTGGTGGTTCTTGCACCGTTGTGGTGGGTCGTGGACTATTTTGCCTAGGATTTGCTTCGAGAGGCGTGGCAACGCTGTTCCCATAACTCCTACTCCAGCCATTGCCATATTGAACAATGGTTCTCTCGGGTCCCAGGAGGTGGTCTCGACGCGAGGATGTAAGCTTGCGTTGCCATATAACCTGCTTCTGGTGTTTTCGGGATGATATTTCCCTTGTATCAATCGACATGAAGGACATATCGAGATTTCGAATTATGTTTCCTCTTCTTCGGTATGTTTTGCAACCGAGATCTCATTCTCCTTCGAGCCTCTCTATGGCTATCCAGTTTCGATTGTCGACCGAGCTTGCTTCTTGACGCGGAAGCTGCCTCTTTTCTCCTATTCAAGGATGATGTCTGTTTTTCCAGCTCTCTACTTACCCGAGCAAGTCTATATTGGTATGCTTGTAGTTCTTGTACAATAGCAGTGTGGTGGTTATTGGTTCTGAACCATCCATGGCTTTTGCGGCCCTATCCCATGCTTCGCGGGAGTTGAACTCTTGCGCGAGTTGAAGACCCAGCATATTTAGTGCCTAAGCCTTTTCTAAGATCGGGATCGATGTATGGATTTCCCAAATCATCGAAAGCCTCGGCGGTTCGATCGTCCTGCCTCTTCTATCGCATAGATCTGATGATATTTTGAGCATTGAATTTTATCAGGATAGGTGACACCATCATAAAGATTGGTGAAGACCTTTCCAACGACAAAGACTTGTCGATGAAGTTGAAGGTCGACGCCTGAGTCGCGCTTATAAACGGAGTCCGCACGACTCGAAGATGTGTCGAAGATCTTGACGAGCTTGCCATTTCCTTGGTGTCGACGAAGCGTGGCGAACTCCTCGTCACTCGACGAAAGTCGATCGACCGCTGAAAATTCCGACGAGATCGGAACTTCGAGACCGTAAGATCCTTCCTTGTTGACGCCAAATCGGAATTCTCCGAACGTCATGACGATGGGCTCCTCCAGAGGCACATGCATCCACACGGGAGGGCGGGTGAGGAATAAAATCGACTAGATCAGCTTTTCCCGGTTACCTCGATCCATCGCATTTCTAGCCACCGACGAAGTCGATGATTCTGGACGTGCCATCGAGATCGGCTCCTTGCAACCTCTAATCCCCACGGACGATTCTGGACAGCTCACCTTGAGGTGTGGTTTCTCGATGCACACCAACGCCACAAAGGCCTCACCCCAAGATGCGTTACTCACACCACACACCGAGCGCCACGAAGGCGCCTCACCTAAATCTCCGGTGACCCTCGCCACAAAGGCCTAGGTCACGGTTCCACTAAGGGATTTCCTTCGAGGCGGCAACCAGGCCTTACACAAAGCTTGGGGCACGCATCCACAACTTAATTGGAGGCTCCCAAGAAATCGCCACAAAGGCCTCAAATCCGTCTAGGGTTCCAAGAACCCAAGAGTAACAACTTTCTTGCTTTCACTTCCACGAATCACCGTGGAGAACTCAAACCGATGCACCAAATTCAATGGCAAGAACACCACAAAGATGCTCAAGTCCTTCTCTCTCAAATTCCAACAAAGCTACAAAAACTATTGGGGGAATAAGAGAGGAAGAACAAATAGGAGGAGGAACACCAAATTTCTCCAAGATCTAGATCTAGTGGATTCCCCTCACAAAGAGAGGGATTTGATTGGAGAAGATGTAGATCTAGATCTGCTCTATCTTTCTCTCAAATAGATGCAAGATTCATTGGAGGGAGAGGGAGATAGCAAGCTCAAAGAAGGTCAACAATGGAGGCAAAACGAGCTCTAACGGATGGGAAACTTTGGGGAAGAAGACCCCTTAAATAGGGCAAGAGAAATCTGCCCGTTATGCACAAACTCGTCAAAACCGAACTTCCGGTCATTTGGGGCGGAACTTCCGCCCCCGGAAGTTCCGGCCAACTTCCGGGTGAAGTAGGGCGCCCCGGAATGCTCCCGGTATGTTTTCTGCATGCAGAATCGTCATTTCCGAAAGTTCACCGGAAGTAGGGCGGAAGTTCCGGTCCGGAACGGCCAACTCCGCCCAAAAAAACTGCTTCACGAAAACTTCAATAACTTTTGCATCCGGACTCCGATTTCGATGATCTTGGGCTCGTTGAAATCACAACAACGAGATCTACAACAATATGCATAGAAACATCATAGTCCATCAAAGGAAAATAGAATCAAATGAATAAAGGTTTTACCTATCTATAAAAGGCAAACCGGTAAAACTTCCAATATGGAAAATGCAACAACTTGAGATAGGAGACTTGGATTTAGGTGAAACCAACTTTGTTGTAAAGAGGATGACAAGAGCTACCACACAAAGAGTGAAAATCTTAAGAACAAGTGGGGTAGGTTTTTCTATGTATTTTAGAGTGAAACCTCTCAATACAAGAAACCGAGAAAAACTCCAATATCGAAAACGCAACAAGTGATTCATGCGGAATCCGTTTCGATGAACTAGAGCTTGTCATGAGAATAAGCACAAGCTCTAAATCACCACATGGATAAGATACAAATAACAACCAAGAAATATGATGCAAGGATGCAAAGGTTTGAGCTCTCTCCGAACGATATGATCGAGTTACTCACTCGAGAGCCCTCTTGATAGTACGGCAACTAAACTATAAACCGGTCTCCAACTACACCATGAGACCGGTAAGAAAGAAACCCTATCAAGAGCAAACCTTAACTTGCGCATTCCACTTGAGCTCGATGATGACGATCTTGACCGCAACAAGATGGAACGCCTTTCTTGATTGTGCTTGCTTGACGAAGTCTTGTGGATTGCTCCCCATAATCCACCATGGGAGAGCTTCTTGTTCGGGCATCTTCACATATCCATGATCACCATATGGATGGCAAGAGTCTAGCAAAGGATCTCTTCAATGATGACTCATCTTGAACTTGCACTTCATTTTTTCATGGCAAGCTTCAAGCATATGATCTCTTTGAGTTGGCTCATCTTGAACTTGCACTTCATTTTGTTGATGTCTTGAAGTTAACTTTGAGAGCTCACTTCATCTTCATCTTCAAGACATACTTGACACTTGATCTTCTTCATTTGCTCCTTATTGCAATCTTGAAGCCAACATATGTTTCAAGCATTGCCTATGGACAACTCCTACAAATATAACTCAATGCAAACATTAGTCCATAGGGATTGTCATTAATTACCAAAACCACACATGGGGGCTCCATGCAATTTCACCCTTACGTCACTTAATATCCATAATTTATCAATGAATATGTGCTATTGACAAAAATATGTTGTCACTAATTTTGTCAATAAAGGTGTGTCATAAAAAATCCCTTTATTATGAACTATTGATATATATATAAACACCCTTTATTATGAACTATTGATATATAATAATAAACACTCTTTATTATGTGCCTCTAGATAGGGCACTATATCAAACATGTTCTTCATACTGTACTGTAGGGGATCAACCATGTTAGCTCCCCCGATCTGTCAACTCCCTTTGTCAAAAGTAATTGCATGTCCTCGACTGTACTCCCCATATGTACATGATGAATCATTGTATGCACGCAAACATTTCGTCCATCTATGTTCGAGTTCTTCCTTTACCATTTGATTGAGCTCTTGAATAGAGGCATATCCTTTTTTTACCAATGGCTTCAAAGAGGCCTAGATGAAGAAGGTTTCCAATGATGTTCTTGACTTCACTTAGATCGTTGTGAGCACTCTTTATATGTACAAACACACCTAGATGTGGGGGACCATGTGGATTCCGATATTCAAGCTTACAGAGGAAGAAAAGCTCAAATAGAGCAACGTCGACACACTTTCTTTGTGATTTATGATAACGAGCAATTGAGGTAGCACCTGCAGGTAATACAGCGTGCCCTATTTTTATGTTTGTTTGTTCATATGTACATGTTTATGTGTAGTAATTAACAGTTTATGCTTCTACATCCCAGTGCAAGCCGAGGCATATTGAGTTCTTGAACAAGCCAGTAGTCAACCATGCTCAGAAGGTAATATTCACATCCAGGATTGTTAGCAAGCAATGACTCTACAAACCACATTTGCTGATCAAGGCACTCAACTTCATTGATGGCAACAAAGATGAATGCGCCGAATATCATGGGCTGCAACCATGCATGGTAGAGGAGGGCATGGCTTAAGACTGTTGTGGGTATACTTTATGGGTATATCAACGACATGGCCTAGATCCGGCAAGCCCGGGTGGCCCACAGACGGTGATGGTGGCATGGGGCCCATCGGGCGGCCCAGTTGCTGTTGATCAAGAAGGGTGAAGTCCGCCGGAACCGGAGCCGGATCCAAACCGACCTACGAAGGAGGCCGGATCCGTGGAGGCCCATAAAGTATCCGGATCCAATATGGCCATAAGGAAGGCGGATCCTTGACGTACACGGCAAGATATTGTACCGTAGTTAGGCAACTTGTATTCCGCTAGGACTCTCCATGTAAACCCTAGATCCGGGCGCCTTTATAAGCGGATCCGGGAGCCTAGAGGCACAACCACAACCATTGTAACAACGCGCAAGCGCCCGATAATTCCGGACAAGCAGCAGTAGGCCCGTCATCGTGTGTTCCGGCTGGGTAACTCGCGTACCACCGTCCCGTGCCACTCCGCCCTATGGCCCCTACTTCTTCTCCCCCTCGTGAGGATCCCTCCTACGAGGTATTGTCGATTAGGCAACGGTTGGCGCCCACCGTGGGGCTGGGCGTCGGAGGCCGGAACCGGGAGGGCTCGCCATGGGAAGCTACGACGACTCGATCGCCGTGGGGCGTGTACTTTACGCCGGAATCGTCCCTCCGACGAATTCTGGATTCCGGTAGGTCAAACCCCGTCAAGCTCTCCATCGTCCCAATCGGCATCCACATCTTCATCGGCGAGACCGTCGATTCCGACGAAACGCATGGGTAACGCTGACGCGTCCGCCGAGCCGGACGCCGTCGCGAAGATCCGATCCGAGTCGCAGAGCTTCTTAAGGAAGATTCCGCCTTAGATCAGAAAAATCAAAACCCACCCAATCCGCCCCTGAGCGGGAGAAAACGGTGGAAGACCAATGCAGATCCGCCGGTCTCCCATGTGTTAGAGAAGCAAAGGTGTCACTGTGCACTTCTTGGCCCATACCGCAGAGCGCCCTCCACCAGAGGAGGCCGATCCTTTGCGAGTTGAGGCACCCAAACAACGTAGCCCCGGATCTGCGGGCAATGGAGACGCGACGCTCCGGACAAGAAGAAGCCGAACCCCGAGGAATCAATCCTCGGAAACTTGAGCCCAAATTCGATGATGCCTCTTCAATAGGCACAGAAGAATACAATCGCTGACGAAGGAGCTCGCAATTGGGGAAGAAGATGACGGCGCTTCATCCATGAATACGGAGAATTCAACCGCAAGCTCGAGGAACTCGGAGGCGGTGAGCAAGCGGGTGGAATCCGCCCAGCCGATGCAGGTTCTAGCAACCGTGGCACCGCTGGATCAGCCGGAAACGGAAGACGAAGCCTCCAACTCCGACCCAGGACCATCCAACGTAAGGTCTCCGTTAGATCGGGCACGACCTCGAAACGATGTCCTGTCTCCAGAAGAGATGGTCGAGCAAGCACGCATGGATTTAGTCGCAAAGTCCGATATCCTCAACAAACCAATAACTCCCGAGGAAGCTGCAGATCCGGAGGCCTTAGAAGCCAAGAGACAGGAGATGCTAGCGACAGCTCGAAGTTTGCCAACCGCAGCCGCGATGCTAGAAGAAAGAACCATAGCGGCGAACTTCGTGGACCACTTTGAAGAAGGACCGCGAGGTTGATGAATCTCTCGAAAAGGTCAGGCAACTCGAGAAGCACTGGGAGGCCAAGGTAAAATTTGTGCAGGAGGAAGAAGCTAGAATCGGGCGAGAAGCCATCCTTCCCCGCAAGATTACCTTCGCAACACCCACGGAGCAGCAGCCGCTCGCAACTCCAAAGGATAACATGAAGAAGGCTGCAGAGCTCCTGAAAAAGAAGGACGAGGAGATTGACATCAACTACGTCCGGAAGCTCGTTGCTTCAGCAATGCAACAACAGAGCAAGGCAGACACTTCGCGCAGGTTAGCATCCAATCCGGAACAATGCATATCCACCGCGCAGAAGGACGCCATACCAAGTCAACATCGTGATGATGAGTCGCACACCGGATCTACGGAGCGCAGGAGGAAAGTCAGAGATCATCCAAATCCAATCCCAATACCATCGGATTCAGTTCCGAAAGATCAGGAAAGGGAAAGGGTGCGATGTACACCGGCAGAGACAATATCGTGTTCCATCTCCACCACCCCGAGCTTCACGTCCTCCGCTACCCCGACGTCGCAGTCCCGCCGGAAACCCTAGGCCCATGGGCCGGAGGAATCAACATCCGCGACGGCAGCCGGCACCTAGAGACAGGAACAGGAGCGTACGGGAGCAACGCGAGCCGGAATCAAGAGCGCGAGCTGAGCCTCGTCGGAATCAAGACCGCGAGCACGAGCCTCGTCGGAACCAAGAACGCGACCGAGCCTCGCGGAAGCCAAGGACGCGATCGGAACCAAGGAGGAGCCGGAATGAGGAGTACGCACCGAGCCACGCAGAGCCGGAACACGGAGCGACCACCACCAGAGGAAAGGAGCCACCGGCCGGAGCGTGAGGGAACCACGCCACGGGTCAAGGCGGAAGATCATCCTACAGCCCTCGCAGATCTCCTCACCACCACCAAGTGGAGGAGGAGGTGGAGGCGGAGGCGAGGCGGAGATCCGTCCGCTCAAAATCGCCCGGCGGTGCCCCTCGTGATGCCCGGATCGCCTCAACGAGTATAGATCCGACTACATTGGTCCAAGGTGCTTTGGCCGGATGATTCGAGAGGAACCAAAGCCAAGGCTGAACCTTAAGCTACCGGGAAATCTAAGCATTATGATGGCAGCGAGAGGCCGGATACTGGATCGAGGATTACTACAATGCATTAACCTTCGCCGAGGAACCCGAATATAGCCTGCCGCATGCTCCGGTTGTACCTTATTGGTCCATCCGTTGGCTCGGCGACCTCGAGGAGAACACCATCTTTTGCTGGTTGGACCTGAAGAAGGCTTTCGAGAACCACTTCGTGGGTACCTACAAGAGACCGGCCACCACCAGCGATCTTCAAGCTTGCATCCGAGAAGGGTGAGACATCTAGGAGTTTCCTCACCCGATGGTTGGCAACCAGAACGAGTGCGAAACGTAGATAACCGCACAATGCACGCCTTCATTGGTGGGTTGCAGCGTGGGGGGCTGCTGCGCCATAAGCTTACATGCCCGGTGACGCAAACAAACTCACTCTTGATGAAATGATAAACATCGCGCCGATCATACCTTCGCCGACGCGACACGCGCGGAGATCTTGCAAACACGGCCATACCCTGCACCAACAGAAGAAAAACCGTGATAACGGCATCAACAACAGCAACAAGCGGAAGAACCCCCGAAGACCGGGAGGGCAGGATCCGACATGGTAGCCATGACGTTCCAACGCGGAGGTCCAGGAGGCGGAAGAGGCCGCGGACGCGGAGGCGGAGCAGTAGGGCCGCAACGCGCGACGAAGTCACCGCGGCGGATCCCGCGCTCCCCAAACGTACGAGGAATACAGGATATGCGTGCAGCCCATCTGGATCGGCTACGGGCAAGTCTACCCACACAAATCGCAACTGCAAGTGGGATCTAATGAACGACCCGGAGGCAGGATACAAGCGAGCCGGAAGCACCGCCCACGCGGCAAAGGAGGCAAGGGCAAGAACAAGGACAAAGAGGAGGACAGTTCCGAGGCCATGGACGAGGATGACGCCTCGCCGGAACCCAAGGAGGGTACCGCAGCAAACAAGTCCAACCCTTTTGCGTAAAGAGTGTCGAACTTACCACACCTTCCTCGGAACCCCCAGCATCCGCGCGAAAAAGTCGGCGTCCGGATCTTGAACGCCACGGTTCCGTTTGCAGATGTCAAGTGGTCGGAGAAAGCCTGTACCTTTGACAGGTCGGATCACCCGCCGTCATCCCCAAAGAGTGCTACGCTCGGTTGTGAGTCCCGCATCGACGGGTATGACTTCTCCAAGTGTCTTATGGACGGAGGAGCTAGCTTGAACATCATGTACCTGGAGACCCTGGAGAAGATGAACCTCACCAAGGACCAACTCAAGCACAGACCACTGAATTCCATGGTGTGGTTCCAGGTAAGAAGGCAAACTCCCTGGCAGCATCAAACTTCCCGTGGCCTTCGGCGATGTGAACAATTACCGCGAAGATGATCACGTTTGAAGTGGTGCCCTTCAAAAGCTCCTACCACGTGATCTTCGGCGGGCCCACCTACCACAAGTTCCACGCCAGGGCATGCTACATCTACAACAAGCTCAAGATTCCGGGTCCTAACGGTTGGATCACGTGTCAGGAGACTACAAGAAAGCTAGGGACTGAGGAGGGCGAAGCCGCCTTTCGAATCCGTATATCGGAGAGGAGCTGCAGGGCTGAGCCGCGGTGGATGAGATGCATCACCAAGAAGCAGATCTCAACAGAAGACCTCGTTCAAAGCCGCGATAGAAACCAAGAAGCATGACCTCGTTGGGGGACAACTCCAAGCAGTCGGAGCCAACATGGACCCTAGAAAGCGCGCTCGTCGAGTTCCTCGTAGCTAACATGGATATCTTCGCATGGCAACCTTCTGACATGTCCGAGTACCAAGGGAACTCGCAGAGCACTACCTCAACATAAATCCGGCAAAACCGGTGAAGTTATGCGACGCTTTGGAGATAAGAAGCGCCACGCCATAGGAATGGAATTAGCAAAGTTACTAGAGGCAGGTTTTGTAGTAGAAGTTATCCATACTGATTGGGTCGCAAACCCCGTCCTTGTACCTAAAAAGAATTCTGAAATACTAAGAATGTGCATCGATTACTCCGGCGTGAATAAGCCAGAAAGATCCGTTCCCTTTGCGTTGACCAAGTCATTGACTACGGCGGGGAGCTTTTATGTTTCTCTTGACGCATATTCCGGTACCATCAGATCTTGATGAAGGAGTCGACCAAAAGGCGACCTCTTTCATCACACCCTTGGCACACTGCTATGTTACCATGCCTTTTGGTTTGAAAATGCAGTGCCACATACCAACGGACGATGCAGCGGTGCTGAAGGACCAAATTGGTCGGAACGTGCACGCCTACGTCGACGACATCGCGGTCATGACCCGGAAGGGATCCAACCTGCTAGCGACCTCAAGGAAACCTTTGATAACCTCCACGGTACAAGATGATGTTGAATCATTGAAGTGCGTCTTCGTAGAAAAACTCCTTGGCTTTATTGTTTCTCACAGGGGCATTGAAGTTAACCCGGAAAAATCAAGGCTATCCTGAACATCAAAAGGCCAACTTGTCTCAAAGATGTGCAACGATTAACTGGTTGCGTTGCGGCAATCGGAGATTTGTTAGCCGTCTTGGCGAGAAAGCCTTACCTCTATACAAGCTGTGAAGAAACCACAAGTTTGTCTGGGACGAAGCACAGAAAAGCACTTCAGGAGTTGAAGAACATACTCTCCTCCCCACCTATATTGGCAGCTCCAAGAGTCGAGCCTATGCTCCTCTACATAGCAGCTACCAACAAAGTTATCAGCCTCGTAATCGTGGTGGTGCGAAAGGAAGAAGGATTTGAGCACGGAGTCCAAAGGCCTGTCTATTACATTAGCGAAGTCTTGACGGAATCCAAGCAGAGATACCTCACTTTCAGAAGCGGCATACGGAGTTTTCCTAGGAAGCCGGAACTGAGACACTACTTCCAGGAGCACCCAATGACAAGTGGTGAGCAAGGCTCCCCGGCAACGATCATCAACAACCCGACGCAACAGGGCGTAGCAAAATGGGGCATCGAAACCTGCCGACATCAACTACGGAACGCAATCAAGTCTCAGGTCCTAGCGGATTTCATCGCGGATTGGGTGAAGCACCGGAGGCACGCCGTGCCGGAACACGAAGCTTGGGTCATGCACTTTGACGGATCCAAGCAACATCAAGGTCTCGGAGTTACCACAAGTCACCTACGGAGAAGAAGCGACGTCGATTACCAAGCAACCAACAACATGGCGGAATACGAGGCTCTACTACACGGTCCACATCGCCAAGGAAATTGGGATCAAGCACATCATATGTTGCGGAGATTCCGACCTGGTGGCACAACAAGTAGCCGGAACCTGGAACGCCAAAACTCCGTCATGGCGGCTTACAGAGATGAAGTTGACGAGATCGCCAAGTGCTTCCTCGGATACGAAGTCAAGTACGTCAGGAGAGACAACACGCAGCGGAGACATGCTGTCCAAGCTCGGATCCGGCGAGAAACCAATTCCGCTGGAATTTTCCTTGAGCATCTGCGAGTACCCTCGGTGAAGGGTGCAAACCCGGAAAATCCCGATCTGGCAGTTTCTCCGGCTAAGGAAGTGATGGCAGTCATTCCGGCCTGGACTCAGCCGTTCTTGGATTACCTCATTGATCAAAAGTTGCCGGAGGACGAGGTCCACGCGCGACAGATCATCAGACGAGCAAGATCCTACACAATTGTTGATGGACAGCTCTACAAACGAAGTGCAAACGGGGTATTTCTCAAATGCGTCTCCAGTCAAGATGGCATTGAAATCCTTAGAGAGATCCATGCAGGGGATTGCGGCATCATGCCGCCCCCCCTCGTTGCAAAAGCTGGTTAGGATTTTACCGGCTAACGCCTAAAGAAGACGTGATAATTGGTGAAAACTTGCGCGGTTGTCAGATCTATGCTACTCAACCAAACGCTCCAGCCCAAGAGTTGAAGACCATACCTATCACCGCCGCGGGTCGGGGGCTCGATATGGTTGGTAAGTTAAAGAAATCATCTCTTGGCGGTCATGAATACCTCTTGGTCGCTATTGATAAGTTCAGTAAGTGGATCGAGGCAAAGCCAGGAGAAAAGCCGATGGTGCTACGGCACTAAAATTCGTTTGCAGCCTCGTAACGAGATGCATCCCACACAGCATAATCACGCAATGGCACAAACTTTGCGCAGGGAGAACTCAAGGATTACTGCGATGAAGTTGGGATCGGCTTGACCTTGCATCGTGGCTCATCCACAATCTAATGGTCGGTCGAACGAGCTAATGGCCTTATACTAGCGGAATCAAACCTCGCCTTGAAGAACCGCTGCGCTGCGCACCGGAGCTTGGTGATGAGCTGGATTACGTTGCAGTTTACGAACTACCCTAACAGTCAACATGATTTACTCCTTTCTTCCTGGTATACGGATCCGGCTGTGCTCCCCACCGACATCATCCATGATTCACCGCGAGTTTCCGCCTACAATGAAGAAACTGCTGACGAGGCTCGACAGCTATCTGTGGACCTGATCGAAGAAGCTCGAATCTAGCCGATCAACGCTCCACCATTTACCAGCAGAAGCTCGACGCTATCATAGCCGCCGAGTTGGAACCGCTGCTCATGGTCGGAGACTTAGTCCTCCGCCTTCGCAGGTGAAAGATCACAAGTTGCAAACTCCATGGGAAGGACCTTTTGTCATCAGCAAAGTACTACACAACGGATCCTACTATCTCGTTGATTTCCGGGAACTAAAGGATAGACCTGCCAACTGGCATCGGAAACGAAACGAGAAGATCCGGGTGACATATATGATGAAACAGATCGTCCCTGGAACATAGCACAGCTACGTCCTTTCACACTTAGCGCTTTACGCATTACATACCTTGTAATATCTATGATACATGATCAATGAAATAAAGCTTTTGGTTCACTCTTAGAGTCTTTTACCTCCTTTAATTTTTCATTTCTGATCGTGTATGTTTTTCACTAAAACCGAGCTGGATCTTTCGCCTAGGCGTGAAAGTTGTGATTTTCAAAATCGTCCCTTAGGACGTAAGTTTAAGTTTTCTCGGCGGAAATTTTTCTGTTGCGAACCCATGGATTCCCGGTAGCGACTTCCCACTGGCTAGCTTGTTTCCGTGCTATTGACGGATTGCCATTGGGCTTCGTCTTGGCGCAGCGTTTCACGGTCTTCCGGCTCGCGGAAGGTCAAGTGGGCAAGCCGGAAATCATCAAACCAGCACTTGCTTTCAAGAAACAACACATGCAAATAATATAAACGGGTAGCGGGATAAGTTTTTCCGCCCACGCATGCAAGTTGTCCCTAACTACTTAAGAATTTAAGTTATATTACAAACCTCCTGGGGCCAAAATGATGCATTGTTTTATCCCGCAGGACATAAACGTTTCACTCCGCCTTGGACGGAGAAGCATTGGCCTCTCGGATCTTTTCCTTTGGCGCCCACCGGAGACGACACATCTTCATCGCTCTTCATCTTCGTCGGAGGTTGCAGCGCTGTCCTGGCTCTTCCTCTTCGGGAGCATCCTTGGAGCTGGTCCGGGTAACCGGTTCGGATTCGCAGGGACGGCCTCCGCGCGCTCTTTTGAAGTTCATCTTCAAGGCTCGTCCGCTGGGAGAACCACCTTGTCGTAGAATTCCTCGTGACGGATCCTCCGCGCGATGCGGGTGTCATAGCCACTCTTGCATCAAGAAGCTTTCCACATCTGCGGTCGGAGGAACACCGAACGTCACCCGGTCCAGATCCATCTTCGGTTATGCGCCAAGCACATGGTTAGAGTCATGGCAGCGGCACCTGGGCGACGCCAGATCCGTCACCGGCTCCGGAAGAATGTCCATCGTTTGATCAATTTGCAGACCGCAGTGCGGTTCCTCTTCAGGGACAAGTTGTGGCATATCTTCCGAGAAGCGGATATAAGATCCTTGCGGTCATCACCAGCAAGAGAAAGAACATCGTCCCGGGAAAATTTATTCCGGCGCTTTGGGTATCCAAGTGGCTCTGCACAAAAATACAAGAATAAACATTCAAGTTGAGCACGAGAAACTAAGCATCAAGACAAGAAATTCCGAGTATAAGTACCCAATATTTTCGGCCAGCAGGTCCCAATGGTGCTCCGCGGTCTCCATATACTTCCGAGTCCATTGAGCTCCTTCTGCTGCCTCTTGATGGTCTCGCTATCAGCATTTCGCTTCAGCACGAATTCGCCCTTCTCTTGATAAGCTCGGAGTTCTTCTCCGCTAGTTGCTTCGGCTTGCTCCTTCGCTGCTCCGCCTCTTTTAGCTTTATCTCCAACTCTTGGTAGGAGGAGCGCAGGTTTTCCGGAGGAGGTCGGGAGCGTGGAGGAAGATGCGCCTATAAGGATTCAAATTAAATACAATTCAAAGTCGGAACGTGAACTGATAGCAAGAAAGGTCGGAAACCAACCTTGGGCGTCCGCCAGCTGTTTTCAGTTCGCATTCTTATCTGTAAGGGTCCGGATGTTTTCCGCTTGACCCAAGGTAACGCGACGCTGCAGAGCAATGTTTTTATGCAGCTCATAGTGCTGTGCTGTTCTGTAAAGCACAGAGCAGTCAAAATTCCGCTTACAACACGTGGTGTCCTTTGAAGCATTATTGCCGGAATCTTTCCGACATCATGCTTGGGGGCTACTGTAACATTTTAAATAAATCTTCCCAAAAAGTGGCTCTAAAGCATTTAAGCGCTAACTAGTACTTGTTTCCGCTTACATGCTTGGGGGGAGTACCTTTTGTTTGCAGATGAGCTTGTCGAAGAACTCGCCGACGCCCTTCTTGAAGTCCTGGATTTCACGTGCGTGGCCCGGCTTCTGCATTGTTCAAGATAGCGTTGAGCAAGTCTTGTTCAAGCTCCCATTTTTCCGGCTCAGTGAGCTGTTTGAAAAATTTTGTAGCATATGCCTTGGGGGTGGAGGTACGGATCTCCGAAGTTCTTTGGAAATACGACGACATCGCCGGCACCGGCTCCGACCTTCTCGGAGGAAGTGACTTCCGCCTCTCTTGATCTTGAGTTTCTTCTTGGGCTTTGGCCTTGGGATCTTCTCCGCCCACCTTCTCGCGCTGACCGGAATTATTCCCCATGGGAGTATTTGCGGGCAGAGGGGGAGATTGATCCGCCTGAGGAGGGACGACGGGGGAGCAGTGTGGGAAGCACTTGGCGAGGGGGTAGCAGACCACAGCTGAGATTTCTTCATGAATTCCGTGATGGGTTTTTGGCTGGTGGTCCGAGTGGCGATAGTCGGAGTCCTGCGAACAAATAAAAGAAGATCGCATGAGTAACAGATGCATCAAAGTAAATATGTACCATGCCCGAAAACTTAGGGCGCTGGGGATGTTGGGCGTGAGCGTTTGCCTGCTGTTGAAAGCTTTTCAAACGTTCCCGCTCCGCCTTCCTTGAATCGAGCGGAGGGGGCTTGATGACCTTGGGCTTCTTGGGGAGGCCTCGCCAGCCCGGCCGAGCCGGAAGCTTTGGCGCGGGACGCCGCGCAGGTCGGGAGCTACCTTGCGAGGTGCTTGCTCCTCTTCCTCTTCTTCGTCCTCCGGAACCTCCTCCGCCGTGTCGCCGTCGCGGGGACGCGAAGAATGGTGCGTAAGTTTTCCTCCGCCAATGTAGTAGAGGGAAAGATAAAGTGTTAGTCAATATCCAAAAATTTGTGAAGTTTGAAGTAACGAAAGGATTGAAGCTTACCGGAGGACACTGGTCGTTCGTGTAGATGTCTTTGATCAGTTCCGGGATCGGTTGACCCCGGCCCACCCAACCAGCGTCTTGAATCTCCTTTGAGAGAGTCACCGGAAGATCGTGGCGGGTAGCTCGGAGCTGGTCGTCCGCCCCGGCATGCGCAGATTAATCGCGTTATATCGTAGGGGCTGGATCCGCCGAGTGAACCAGCTCGGTGGCTGGGTCCGGTTAGTTGTCGTGGACTAACCAAGAGATTCTCCGCGCCTTCTCCCGGATGGGAGTTAGGGAGAGCGGCGGGATGAAGCTCCAGCTGCAGCTCTTCCGGAGGCTCGTTGTTGAACTTGGGGAGACCATCATGGATCTCCGGAACTGCACATTCTTCTCGTAAAACCATCCGGCGTTCCAATACCGGACGGATTCGTGCGAGTCATGTGGAGGGTACATACGACCAGGTCGGAGCATGAATGTCATGCTCCCATCAGCATAGCTTTGTCTTTTGTTTCTTTCTTCACTCGGAAGAAAAACTGCCATAACGACGTCTGGCCGGATTCGAGATGCCCTTCGCAGAGTTACAGTTGGACAGCAGAAGGTAGGAGTTGGGGCGATGTTGTGGGGTTGAAGCCCGTATGTTGTGAGGATGGAGAGGAAAAATTCCGAGCAAGGGAGCGACAATCCGCGTTCCACCCAAGCCTTGGTCATGACCACTTCTCCGGCTCCTGGCTTGGGGACGGGTGTCGCGTATGAAACTCCAATGTGCGGAGATCATACCTTCGAAGCTCTCGAGCTCCGTATCGTGGTTTCGCAGGGCCACCATTGACCCCGCTCTCCTTCGCGGTTCCGGGCCTTAGAGGCTTTCTTGTTCTCCGTCTCTTGCACCTTGGCAGCCATTCTAGCTTGCCCTTGAAGTTCTTCTTCGATTTCTTGTGCGGTTGGGATCCGGCTTAACTTGGTGCTGGAAGATGCGGAAAAAGGTTGAGCCAGCCGGATGTCGGAAACATATGGTGGTAGATATGCTATGGGATCCTGGCAGATAGGCTCTAATGAACTGGGATCCGGGCTGTTCGGAGAACTACCAGTACAATGAGAGTCGATTGGCATGCTTCCGGCTGCACCCATGCAAAGTGTTTGAGTAACCGGAATCTACTCTACTCTACTTCTTCTTCTACAAGTTCGGTGCACGTATCGTCAATGGCGCGCGAACCGACGGTGCTCCGGCGAGGTCGAAGGACGTCGAACTTGCTGAAAACCGGCCCGCGTGACCACGGATCGGCGGCGGGGAAGATTTCCCGATCAACCGTGGCGATCTTGGAGCGAAGGGAGGCTTGAAGCAACCGGGCGCGAAGGTCTCTGCGGCGGAGCTCGTCGGAGTTCAGATCTGGCTGGCGGCGTGATGGCGTGTAACTCACACGTTCGTTGGGGAACCCCAAGAGGAAGGTATGATGCGCACAGTAGCAAGTTTTCCCTCGAAAGAAACCAAGGTTTAATCGAACCGGAGGAGCCAAGAAGCACGTTGAAGGTTGATGGTCGCGAAATGTGATGCGGCGCAACACCAGGGATTCCGGCGCCAACTAGGAACCTGCACAACACAACTAAAATACTTTGCCAACGAAATGTGAGGTTGTCAATCTCACCGGTTTGCTGTAACAAAGGATTAAACGTATCGAGTGGAAGATGTTTGCAAAGAAAACAGTAAAAGTAGATTGTATGCTATGGAAAGAATAGGACCGGGTCCACAGTTCACTAGAGGTGTCTCTCCCATAACATAAAGCATGTTGGGTGAACAAATTACGATGGGCAATTGACAAATAGAGAAAGGCATAACAATGCATATACATGACATGGTAAATATAGTAGATTTAATTGGGCATTACGACAAAGTACATAGACCGCCATCCAACTGCATCTATGCCTAAAAAGTCCACCTTCAGGTTATCGTCCGAACCCCCTCCGTATTAAGTTGCAAAGCAACACACAATGCATTAAGTATGGTGCGTAATGTAATCAATAACTACATCCTTAGACATAGCATCAATGTTTTATCCCTAGTGGCAACAAGCACATCACAACCTTAGAACTTTCTGTCACTGTCCCAGGTATCAATGAAGGCATGAACCCACTATCGAGCATAATTACTCCCTCTTGGAGTTAAGAGTAAAAACTTGGCCAGTAGCCTCTACTAATAACGGAGAGCATGCAAGATCATAAACACATGAACAATAGATTGATAATCACCATAATCATAGTACTCTCTATCCATCGGATCCGACAAACACAACATATAGAATTACATATAGATGATCTTGATCATGTTAGGCAGCTCACAAGATCTAACAATGAAGCACAACAAGGAGAAGACGACCATCTAGCTACTTCTATGGACCCATGGTCGGGTGAACTACTCACTCATCACTCCGGAGGCGATCATGGCGATGAAGAGTCCTCCGAGAGATGAATCCCCTCTCCGGCAGGTGCCGGAGGCGATCTAATCCCCGAGATGGGACGCGGGCGCGCCGTCTGTAAGGTTTTCCGTATCGTGGCTCTCGGACCGGGGGTTTCGCGACGGGAGCTTTGGTAGGCGGAAGGTCAACGCGAGGGGCCACACGAGGGGCCCAGGCAGGGCCGCGCGGCCATCAGCCGCGCGGCCACCCCCTGGCTGCCTCGTGGCCCCACTTCGTAGGTCTCTGGTCTTCTGGAAGCTTCGTGCAAAATAGGACCCAGGCGAAAGTTTCATTCAATTCAGAATATTTCTTTACTAGGATTTCGAAACCAAAAGCAAAACAGCAAGCGGCTCTTCGGCATCTTGTTAATAGGTTAGTTCCAAAATGCATAAATATGACATATAATGTGCATAAAACATGTAGGTATCATCAATAAAGTAGCATGGAACATAAGAAATTATCGATACGTTGAGACGTATCAGCATCCCTGCTTAGTTCTCGTCTCGTCCCGAGCAGGTAAAACGATAACAAAGATAATTTCTGACATGCCATCATAATCTTGATCATACTATTTGTAAACATATGTAATGAATGCAGCGATCAAAGAAAAGGTAATGACATGAGTAAACAACTCAATCATATAGCAAAGACTTTTCATGAATAGTACTTCAAGACAAGCATCAATAAGTCTTGCATAGAGTTAACTCAGCAATAAATCAAAGTAAAGGTATTGAAGCAACACATAAGAAGATTAAGTTTCAGCGGTTGCTTTCAACTTGTAACATGTATATCTCATGGATATTGTCAACATAAAGTAATATAACAAGTGCAATATGCAAGTATGTAGGAATCAATGCACAGTTCACACAAGTGTTTGCTTCTTAAGGTGGAAGGAGATAGGTAAACCGACTCAACAATAAAAGTAAAAGAATGGTCCTTCAAAGAGGAAAGCATCGATTGTATTTGTGCTAGAGCTTTTATTTTGAAAACATGAAACAATTTTGTCAACGGTAGTAATAAAGCATATGAGTTATGAAAATTATATCTTACAAGTTGCAAGCCTCACGCATAGTATACTAATAGTGCCCGCACTCGTCCTACTTAACTTGGACTACTGGATCTTTGCATGCCATGTTTCAACCAAGTGTCACAAAGGGGTACCTCCATGCCGCCTGTACAAAGGTCCAAGGAGAATGCTCGCATTTCGGATTTCTCGCTTTTGATTATTCTCAACTTAGACATCCATACCGGGACAACATGGACAGATAATGGACTCCTCTTAAATGCATAAGCATGTAGCAATTATTCTCATATGAGATTGAGGATATATGTCCAAAACTGAAACTTCCACCATGATTCATGGCTTTAGTTAGCGGCCCAATGTTCTTCTCTAACAATTTTGCATGCTCCAACCACTAAAATGATAGACCTTCAGACAAGACGGACATGCATAGCAACTCACATGATATTCAACAATAGTTGATGGCGTTCCCCAGAAACATGGTTATCGCACAACAAGCAACTTAATAAAATATAAAGTGCATAAGTACATATTCAATACTACGATAGTTTTTAAGGCTATTTTGTCCCATGAGCTATATATTGCAAAGGCGAATGATGGAATTCTAAAGGTAGCACTCAAGCAATTTACTTTGGAATGGCGGGTAAATACCATGTAGGTAGGTATGGTGGACACAAATGGCATAGTAGTTGGCTCAAGGATTTTGGATGCATGAGAAGTATTCCCTCTCGATACAAGGTTTAGGCTAGCAAGGTTATTTGAAGCAAACTCAAGGATGAACAAGTGCAGCAAGACTCACATAAAAGACATATTGTAAACATTATAAGACTCTACACTGTCTTCCTTGTTGTTCAAAACTCAATACTAGATATTATCTAGACCTTAGAGAAACCAAATATGCAAATCAAATTTTAGCAAGCTCTATGTATTTCTTCATTAATGGGTGCAAAGCATATGATGCAAGAGCTTAAACATGAGCACAACAATTGCCAAGTATCACATTATCCAAGACATTTTAGAATTACTACATGTAGCATTTTCCAATTCCAACCATATAACAAATTAACGAAGAAGAAACTTCGCCATGAACATTATGAGTAAAGCCTAAGGACACATGTGTCCATATGCAACAGCGGAGCGTGTCTCTCTCCCACAAAGTGAATGCTAGGATCCATCTTATTCAAACAAAAACAAAAACGAAAACAAACCGACGCTCCAAGTAAAGAACACCAGATGTGACTGAATAAAAATATAGTTTCAGGGGAGGAACCTGATGATGTTGTCGATGAAGGGGATGCCTTGGGCATCCCCAAGCTTAGATGCTTGAGTCTTCTTAAAATATGCAGGAATGAACCACGGGCATCCCCAAGCTTAGAGCTTTCACTCCTCTTGATCATAGTATATCATTCTCCTCTCTTGACCCTTGAAAACTTCCTTCACACCAAACTTCAAGCAAACTCATTAGAGGGTTAGTGCATCATTAATAATTCACTCATTCAGAGGTGACACAATCATTCTTTTCACTTCTGGACATTGCATAATGCTACTGGACATTAATGGATCAAAGAAATAAATCCAACATAGCAAAAGAGGCAATGCGAAATAAAAGGCAGAATCTGTCAAAAACAGAACAGTCCGTAAAGACGAATTTATAAATGGCACCAGACTTGCTCAAATGGAAAAACTCAAAACTAATGAAAGTTGCGTATATATCTGAGGATCACGCGTAAATTGGCAGATTTTTTCGAATTTTCTACAGAGAATTATGCCCAGATTCGTGACAGACAGCAATGCTGTTTCTGCGCAGCGATCCCAAATATAACATCAACTTTGACATAGAAACTTTACTTGGCACAAAAACATGATAAGGAGAGGTTGCTACAGTAGTAAACAACTTCCAAGACTCAATAAAACAAAAATTGCTGTAGGTAAAAACATGGGTTGTCTCCCATAAGCGCTTTTCTTTAACGCCTTTCAGCTAGGCGCAGAAAGTGCAAATCAAGTAACATCGAGAGTAGAAGTATCAACATTATTATTCTTCATGCAAACACAACTTGTTGCAGGGGGTACTTTAGGTGTTCCATTATCTAGATTTTCTATGGTAGTGCTAGGGGTTTTAGCAATTTTAGGCCTATAATAATTCTTTTGTTTAGGCACCTTAGAGGCGTACATGAATTTTTGCTCTTTACCCACATAAGCTTTCTCATTATACTTGAGAGAAGAAAAGGTTGAACCCAAGGTTCCCATAGCTTTTTCAAGTTCATCAATCCTATTGGTTTGATTATCATGGACAACACAAGTTCCTAGGATACTAATTCTTTCATCAATTCCTCCTAAGGATTTATCAAGTTCATAAGTTTTGTCAAATAACATTCCCAATTTAGCTTCAACACTTGGAAAATTTTTCTCTATGGTTTCCAATTTTTTCATAACATCTTCAAGAGAGATTTCAATTTTAACTTCATTAACAGGTGGTATTCCAACTAGACTCTCAATGATGCAACTAGCTTCTAAAGCAGGAGTACCTAGGAAATTACCTCCCGAAAGAGTATCAAGTACATATCTATTCCAACTAGATAAACCAACATAAAAGTTCCTAAGAAGGATAGTGGTGGAGTGTTTCTTAATGCACCTTTGATGAGCATTACTAATTCTATACCAAGCATCTTTAAAACTTTCTCCACCTTGTTGCTTAAAAGAACGAACTTCAACTTCAGGATTACTCATTTTAGTAGCAGTAAAATAAAACAAATAGATAGAGTAAATGCAAGTAACTAATTTTTTTGTGTTTTTGATATAGCAAACAAGATAGCAAATAAAGTAAAACTAGCAACTAATTTTTTTTGTATTTTGATTTAGTGCAGCAAACAAAGTAGTAAATAAAATAAAGCAAGACAAAAACAAAGTAAAGAGATTAAGAAGTGGAGACTCCCCTTGCAGCGTGTCTTGATCTCCCCCGGCGGGAAAAGAGTGTTGCGTGGGAGGCAATTCTCTGTGGTGTAACTTTTCTTCAGTCCCGGCGGCGCCCAAAAGAGCTTGATGGCGTGTAACTCACACGTTCGTTGGGGAACCCCAAGAGGAAGGTATGATGCGCACGTAGCAAGTTTTCCTTAGAAAGAAACCAAGGTTTAATCGAACCAGGAGGAGCCAAGAAGCACGTTGAAGGTTGATGGTCGCGAAATGTGATGCGGCAACACCAGGGATTCCGGCGCCAACTAGGAACCTGCACAACACAACCAAAATACTTTGCCCCAACGAAACAGTTGAGGTTGTCAATCTCACCGGCTTGCTGTAACAAAGGATTAAACGTATCGAGTGGAAGATGTTTGCAAAGAAAATGTAAAACAAGTAGATTGTATGCTATGGAAAGAATAGGACCGGGGTCCACAGTTCACTAGAGGTGTCTCTCCCATAAGATAAAGCATGTTGGGTGAACAAATTACAGTCGGGCAATTGACAAATAGAGAAAGGCATAACAATGCATATACATGACATGGTAAATATAGTGAGATTTAATTGGGCATTACGACAAAGTACATAGACCGCCATCCAACTGCATCTATGCCTAAAAAGTCCACCTTCAGGTTATCGTCCGAACCCCCTCCAGTATTAAGTTGCAAAGCAACAGACAATTGCATTAAGTATGGTGCGTAATGTAATCAATAACTACATCCTTAGACATAGCATCAATGTTTTATCCCTAGTGGCAACAGCACATCACAACCTTAGAACTTTCTGTCACCCCCTGTATCAATGAAGGCATGAACCCACTATCGAGCATAATTACTCCCTCTTGGAGTTAAGAGTAACTTGGCCAGAGCCTCTACTAATAACGGAGAGCATGCAAGATCATAAACAACACATGAACAATAGATTGATAATCACCATAATCATAGTACTCTCTATCCATCGGATCCCGACAAACACAACATATAGAATTACATATAGATGATCTTGATCATGTTAGGCAGCTCACAAGATCTAACAATGAAGCACAACAAGGAGAAGACGACCATCTAGCTACTCTATGGACCCATGGTCCAGGGGTGAACTACTCACTCATCACTCCGGAGGCGATCATGGCGATGAAGAGTCCTCCGGGAGATGAATCCCCTCCGGCGGGTGCCGGAGGCGATCTCCAATCCCCGAGATGGGATTCGCGGCGGCGGCGTCTCTGTAAGGTTTTCCGATCGTGGCTCTCGGCACGGGGGTTTCGCGACGGGAGCTTTAAGTAGGCGGAAGGTCAACGCGAGGCCACACGGGCCCAGGGGGGGCCGCGCCCAAGGGCGGGCGCGCCGGCCACCCCCTGGCTGCCTCGTGGCCCCACTTCGTTAGGTCTTCGGTCTTCCGGGCTTCGTGCAAAATAGGACCCTGGCGAAAGTTTCGTCCAATTCCGAGAATATTTCTTTACTAGGATTTCTGAAACCAAAAACAGCAGAAAGGAACTGGCTCTTCGCATCTTGTTAATAGGTTAGTTCCGAAAATGCATAAATATGACATATAATGTGCATAAAACATGTAGGTATCATCAATAAAGTAGCATGGAACATAAGAAATTATCGATACGTTGGAGACGTATCACGGGGAGGAGGAAGACGAAGTGGTAACCGGGGTGAAAAGAATGAGAAATCACCGCGTGTTGGGGTATTTATAGACCACGCGCGGAGATTCGCGCCGGATCCGACGGCGGAAACTGAACGGTCTCACCGTTGGATGCATGACACGTGTCTTAGGTTAAAAACGGTAAAATGACGTGGAGGTGATTTAACGCTCCCGAAATTTCCGGCTAAAGATTCGCATCTCCGAAAATTTAGCGCGGGAAGATAGGAAGTTGTGCGCGGGAAAAATGCAAACTCCGTTACATTATCGATACTGAAGGACATGAGGATTTCCGACTAAATGACATCGGAAACAGGAAAGTTTGGAAGCTCTTCAAGATTCTCTTCGGTCCGAGTTATTTGAAGACGGAAGAATGATGAATCTCGGAGAACTTCGGGGCTGTTGTGGGTATACTTTATGGGTATATCAACGACATGGCCTAGATCCGGCAAGCCCGGTGGCCCACGACGGTGATGGTGGCATGGGGCCCATCAGCCCATTGCTGTTGATCAAGAAGGTGAAGTCCAGCTCAGGAACCTGAGCCGGATCCAAACCGACCTACGAAGGAGGCCGGATCCGTGGAGGCCCATAAAGTATCCGGATCCATATGGCCATAAGGAAGGCGGATCCTTGACGTACACGGCAAGATATTGTACCGTAGTTAGGCAACTTGTATTCCGGCTAGGACTCTCCATGTAAACCCTAGATCCGGCGCCTTATAAGCCGGATCCTGGAGCCCTAGAGGCACAACCACAACCATTGTAACAACGCGCAAGCGCCGATAGTTCCACAAGCAGCAGAGGCCCGTCATCGTGCAGGTGTTCGGCTGGGTAACTCGCGTACCACCGTCCCGTGTGCACTCCGCCCTATGGCCCCTACTTCTTCTCCCCCTCGTGAGGATCCCTCCTACGAGGTATCGTCGATTAGGCAACGACAAAGACCTTGCTACACAAGCAGTTTGTTTAGTGTTGTTGTTCATCATCCTTTCGCTGTTGGTCATGATCGGCTGAAGAGATCATGTATATTTTGGGAGGTGGTCACTCCATAGGACTTGATTCAACCCGATCTCTGGTCATGAACTTGTTCGAGTTTGTATATTCCTCTGTTTTAAATAGCCGGCACGCTATAGCCGCTATGGCCTTTCCCGCATGATGCGGCTAATTGCTATAGCCTAGCTAAAGGTGCCAAAGTCCTTAAATAGCCGGCTATAACTATTTTGGGAGGTCGCGGCTATAGCCTATAGCCGGCTATTTAAAACCATGGTATATACTAACCCCTCGTATCTTAAACTAATGATGCATCACGAGCTATCGTTGCTTTACTCATGATACATCGGCCATTAGGCAACTGTGTGTTATGTATTACCAACACTTTTTGATGAACTAAATGTTGCAATGTGCTCTTGTTCATTCACCAATGTTGGGTAACCTCACCACTCAAATGAAAGAGGTTACCATACAAACCTCATGTGTGCAACCAAATAAGGATTGCTTTGCACCAGCACAGCAGAGAGACCTCTATGCAGCCAAACAAGGGGTAGGGCCCCCTCCCCCACCCCTGGTGCAGAATATGTTTTCACGAGAAACCAACCAAACCGCCAAAAGCTCATTCCGAATGGGTTAAAACCCCACAAATCCTGCCCCTAGGAAGCCTCAAAATCGACCTAGGCTACCAAACACGGCTCAATGGACCAAAGGTGGTGCTGGATCGATACATGCTCTCTCAGTCACTTTTCAAAGTGATTACCAACTTAATTGACCACTTGCAAAATGATTAGCTAGCGTTGTGGAAAACAAAAAAGAGTTTGGGTTTGCCTAGTCCATGCTATATAGGGGATGGTAGTGATATCTCTTTGCCAATTGAAAATGATATCCAATTTTACCAAAACTATCACTTCTCTGTTTTTTAAATAAGCGTCTCTTCTTTTTTCTAATTTTATGTATATTTGTATCTAGAGAAAACTACTATAC
Source organism: Lolium multiflorum (assembly GCA_030979885.1). Taxonomy (NCBI): domain Eukaryota; kingdom Viridiplantae; phylum Streptophyta; class Magnoliopsida; order Poales; family Poaceae; genus Lolium; species Lolium multiflorum. The sequence goes on from CM061751.1 coordinate 14,237,098, forward strand.
CTCCATTTCTATAATATAAGCCTTTTTAGTGGACTATGCAAGAGTGATAGACGGATTTTACTTTGGAAGGAGTACAAATTGGCACGGAACACGCTCTCTCGGTAGACAGATGCAGTGACGTCAGGACGTGAACCGACTAGCGCCTAACCCAAACCCGACCGCACACCTGTTCTGTTCCCCCGTATCTTCCCCGAGACGCGAAACAAATCACCACTAGTCGCCGGCGCGCCGCCGTCTCCTCACATTCACCCCAACTACTACCCGACGGATGAGGACACACCAACTCTAGGGTTTCCCCTCCCGCATCGCCGCCGCATGCATCCCCCCACCGATCGACGCCGCGACAACTTACTTCAAGGGATGACAAACGGTCTTACTGCAAATAGTTGGTTTGTTAGGGCAAGGGATGACAAAGGGCCTTGCTTCAAATTGTATCTTCCACGTGTGCTTCAATGTAAAGCTCCTCTGGGGTCGTAGACCCCGCCTTGTGTGCAAAAAAAGGAGTTTGCATGTTATTTTAGGTAAAGTCCAACTCTATTCATTATTGAGCGTTTGGGGGACGTATTTTGTTCGTAACGCGTTTGGGGGACGTCGCGTCCCCCAAACACCGTCTCCAATTAAATATTAGTGCACAAAAATAAAGGTTTTCATTCAAATTTGATTATATATTACAAAGTTTGAATGAAAACGGCTATATTTCATCTAAACTCTAGCCTACTGACCGCCCGGCGGTGCGTTCGACGGCCCTGCCTCGTCATCGCCTCCCCTCCGCCGCAGTTCTTGCTGCGCGCGCCGCCTCTCCATGCGTAGGGCGGTGAGCAGACGCCATTTCTCTAGCAGCGCGTCGTCGCCTCCCCTCCCCTGCTGCGCCGCCTAGAGGGAGAGCTCGACGGCGCGGCGAATCTGCGCCTCTTCGCGGGCACGGGCATCGTCCTGGAGCTTCTTTTCCGACTCAAAGGACTCGACGAGTGCTTGTTGCTGATCCGCCGCCTCGTCCGGGTGCAGCCCGTCGTTGTCAGACCACTTGAAGTCGTCGTCGTCCTCCTGCTCCGCCTCGTCCTCCTCTGCTTCGTCGTCGTCGTCGTCCTCTCCTCCTCCAATTGTGCCTCCAGTTGCGCCGCCAACACGTCGGCCTCCGCCGCCAACGCATCCGCCCGCGCCCCTAGGCCGCCTCCGTTGCCGCCAGTGCCGCCTCCGCTGCTGACGCTCCTCTGCCGCCTGCTTCTGCTGACGCTCCACCGCCCCCTGCTGCCGCCGTTCACGGTACTGGAGCTCCCTCTCTGTGCGCTCGCGTTGTCGTTCCGCACACCACCGCTCGGCCAACTCCTCCATCCGGCGCCGTCGTGGCGGCGTCGAACGCCCCAATGTTGTCCGCCAGCGCCGCCTCCTCCCAAGCCGCGTTGTCCTCAGCTTCAGGGTCTCCCGCTGCTGACGCTCCCGCCACCGCCTCCCGCAGCTGACGCTCCCGCTGCTCGATTGCCTCCCGCCGATCACGGCGCTCTGCATGCCACCGCTCCGCTCGGCGCCGCCGCGACTCTTCCTCCGCGGCGGCGTCGATGTCAAACTGCGGATCCGGGTGGTGGAGACAGCGGTGGAGGAAACTGGCCGGCGCCGGCGTTCATCATTGCGCAGTGGTGTTCGAGCGATGAGGGTTGTGTTTGTGGCGGAGAAAGGGTGTTGGCGGCTATTGTGGCTCCCCAAATCCCCTCGCGGCGACCAACGTACAGCTCCTCGCGGCGACGGCATGGGCGAGGAGGGCCAGGCGGCGCACCTACCGGACGACGTGCTCGCGGCCGTCCTCCGCCGCGTGCCGCCGCGCTGGCTCGCAGCCTCCCGATGCGTGTGCAGGGCCTGGCGGGACGCCGTCGACGGCCGCCGCCTCCTGCGCGCCGACCTGCTCCCGCTCTCGCTCGCCGGCCTCTTCGTCCTCTTCGACGAGCACAAGTACCCAGAATTCCTCGCCCGACCCTCCTCCTCCTCCTCCTCCTCCTCCTCGGCCGCCAGCGGCGATCTCAGCTTTCTGCCCTCCGCCAGCCCCCACTGCGGCAATTTCTGGCAGGAGGGCTGCGTTGATTTCGACGACTATAACATCAGAGATCACTGCAACGGGCTCCTTCTGCTTCACAACAACTGCGTGGTTAACCCTGCAACGCGACGGTGGAATATTCTGCCAACGTGCCCAGCTAAGGATGGTATAGGGCCTGTCATGCACCGTATGCATCTAGTCTATGATCCGATGGTATCACCCCACTATGAGGTGTTTAACATCCCCACTTTGTACCGCTACTATAGTGGCGATGACGATATATACCTCTCGACTGAATGGCCACCATCCCTATGCAAGATGTATGTTTTCTCATCTATGTCGGGTTGTTGGGAGGAGAGATGTTTCAGCCGAGAAGGGGATGCTGCAGGGACCGTTAGTCAAATGCAAGCGGGCTATTGGCGATCCATGGCTGTCTATTTTCGAGGAGTGCTTTATGTATACTGTATATCTAATTTTCTCATGAGGTACACATTGTTTAATACTATCTGATTGGAATCTTATCTTACTAGTTTCTTGTTAACACAATTTTTGGCCTGATTTTGCAGAATATCATTGTCTAACAATACATACAGTGTAATTAAACCACCAGTGGATCTTACAGTGGTGGAGGGCCATCTGGACATTAATATAGGAAGATCAAAAAAGGGGGTGTACATCGTGGCATCTGATATGCGCTGGCCTCGGGATAAGTATGTGCTTCGAGTTTGGATCCTTAATGAATCGTGTGGTCAAGTGGAGTGGATGTTGAGGCACGACATTGACCTTAAGCACGTGCTAGCAGGTCACCACTTTTACGGAAGAGATCAATGGATCTTAGAAGATATTAACTACAACCTGTTCCGTTCTTCTGGTTGCCAAGAAGACAGCAAGAAAGCAACAACCAAAGAGAATACTGAATGGAACTCCGACGAGGATGTTGAAGAGGGAGACATGATTGATCATAGTGGTTACTTACAAGACAAGAATGTAGTAGTTGAGAAGAAATTGGTATGGAACTCAAACAATGATAATGCACTTAACTATGGAGGTATGATTGAAGACTCTTACTCGGATGAAGATTATTATGGTGATTCACGTAATGAGGACCTTAGGATACTTGGGTTTCACCCATATAAAGAGATTCTCTTCTTGAGTGCATCAGAACGGGTATGCCTGGCATACCATTTAAATGGCTCCAAGATTGAAGATTTAGGAAATATATACCCAAAGGAATATATATATTTCAAAGATTTAGGTAATGAACAGGAGAAAATCCAATCTTTTCCATACACCCCCTGCTGGATGGAAGAGTTCCCTGGAAACAATTAGTCTACAAGTTCATCTTATGTATGGGCCTATGTTATTTGACATTTATTCGCGAGATGTAATAAAAGCCTTGCAAAGGATGTTGGGACTATGTTATTTGTCTATTTGTCTGAGTTACTTCATAAACAGCTTGCATATGATGCTTGAGTCATCTTTTATATGGATCTAAAGAAAAAGAGTCATCTTATATATGTATTTATAGACATTGGTTTACTTTGTACCTGTTTTCATTTCTTTGTTAGTGCTGATAATTTGTAACTGTTATAATGATTTATTAGTTAATTTATTCTTTTGTGCATTTTTAGAAAGTATACATTTCTCGCTTTGAATAGCTACCGGTTAGCTTCAAACATCCCATTCGTTTGGAATGAATTGTCTCAACTCTCAATAGGTGAAGTGTCTGCTGTAGACCAGGTTTCCACTGCACGAATTTTGGGGTACAAAGGTCAAGAAGTCTACAAGTATGCAAAACAACATTTCAGCAGCTTCTCATAGTCATTTCCACTTTGGGTAGAGTATAATTAAGTTATTGCATATTGCTAATTTACTTCCAGTTATTTTCCAGACTGTTTGGTTAGCCAGGAAGAGTCAAGCAAACATTTCTGGCCTGTTGTATAGTATGCTTATTCCTTGCATGATTTACTTCAGCATAAATATAAAATGCTTTGGGTAAGACACTGTAAGATATTTGGTGCAGCAATATATGAGTAACTTAAAGTAAAATTATTATGTGAAAGTAAAGGCATGATCGTGTTAATTGGGATTTCCTTAAGGAAATGTTAGTTTCTCGTGGTTTTGGCTCTCGTTTGATTGGGTGGATTTTCAAAGCTCTTGTAAATGGATCTTATTGCATTCGCATTAATGATTGTAACAGCGAAAATTTCATTGCGGGTAAAGGCCTGAAGCAAGGGGATCCCCTCTCCCCCATCCTTTTCAATTTTATTTCGGATGTGTTCACTAAAACGCTCTTTAAAGCTGTTTCAAAAAATTTTATTCGGGGTTTGTTGCCTCAGGTGGTACCGGGTGGTATTGTCAGTCTCCAATACGCTGACGATACCATCCTGTTTCTGGAGCCTGACATTCATATGGCTCGTGTTCTCAAATGGATTTTGACTTGTTTTGAAAATATTTCGGGAATGAGGATCAATTATCACAAAAGCGACTTGATGACTTTGAATATGCCTGACTCTACTGCTAGAGAATTTGCCCAGGTGTTTTGTTGTAACCTTGGATCTTTTCCATTTAAATATCTGGGAGTTCCTTTACATTTTGCTAAGCTCAAAAAAGAAGATTTGCAACCAATTATTGATCAAATGATTAAGAAAATTTCTGGATGGCGAGGTAAATTAATTTCCTATGAAGGAAAACTCATTTTGATTAGAGCTTGCCTAGCGAGTATTCCGACTTACCTGATGTCTGTGTTGAAGTTTCCGAAATGGGCCATTAATGCCATCTATTCTCAAATGTCTCACTTCTTTTGGGGTGATCTTGATGATCATCAAAAGTATCATCTTGCGAATTGGGGGTTGATCACAAGGAAAAAAGAATTTGGGGGTTTGGATGTTCCTAACTTAAGAGATATGAATCTCTGCTTGATCGGATCTTGGTTTAAAAGATTTTTCAATTCGGAAGATAAAATTTGGAAACAAATTATTTCTCACAAATATCGTACCACCCCCAACTTATGTTGGATTACTGACTATGGCTCATCGCCGTTTTGGAAAAGTCTATGCTGGGCTGCACCTTCTGTTAGACTCGGTTTCAACTGGAGATTGGGTAATGGTAGTAAAATTCTTTTTTGGATGGATACTTGGATTTCTCACTGCCCTCTTGCCACTCTCTTCTGGGATTTATTTTCCATCTGCAATGAACCAGGGGCTACAGTGAGTCAAGTTCTTGCTTCGTTTGTCGTTCCGTCGTTGTTTTGATCCTCAGATGATGGGGAGATGGGATGAGCTTTGTAGCTTGTTATGTTCGATCTCTCTGTTGCCGGAGGAAGACTCCCCACATTGGATTTTTGAAAACTCTGGAGTTTATTCAGTAAAATCTTTTTATCGCTTTGTTAATGATGGTGGTGTTAGAGTACCTCACCTTGCTGCCATTTGGCGAATCCAAATTCCGGGTCGGGTTCATGTCTTTTTATGGCTGTTATGCCAAAACAAACTCTTAACTAGAGATAATTTATCCAAACGTCGCCATGTACTTGATCTTTCCTGTTTATTCTGTTCTGAATCTGAAACAGGTGTGCACCTATTTTTTGATTGTGTTGTTGCCAATCAAATTTGGAGGATGCTCCATGAGGTTTTTCCTAGCATACACATGATGAACTTTAGCTCGCTATACAACATCTGGCTTTCTAATGATCATATATCTGGTATTATTACTGCTGCTTTCCTTTGGGCCTTATGGAAAACTCGAAATGACATGTGTTTCCAGGGGAAAAATGGTCAAGTCTCAGTATGGTATGGGATCGTGCAACTTCGATGATGAAAAGCTGGACACTATTGATCAAGGAGCCGCGCTCTCGGCTGATGGACAGAAGCCTGCGTTTGCTAAACATCAAGAGGGGCGAATTACTGCGGATTGCTTGGCTGGCCTGAAGTCTGATGCGGAGCGTCGACAATCGCCAACACCAACTGGTTTCAGGCCTGAGTAGGCTGGACCTTCCCCTTTAACAGCTTCGACGCTTCTGCATCTTGTACTTTCAGTTTTTTGGTTGTAAAATGCTGGAGAGTCTCTCTGACTTCTCCCGAATACTACCTGGATACCCTGGCTTCATTTTCTAATAAAAATGGGGCTGGGGGGGCTTTGGCCCCCCTGTTTTTCTAAAAAAAAAAGTAAAGGCATGATAAATCTGAGAGTTCTACTTCATTCTTTATAGTTTTTGTCCATTTTATCGATTAAAGTTGCTGATATCAATCATCCAAGTTCTGGGAAGTGAGTACTTCTGATCAAAGGACTAAATTTGGGCAATGTATTAGTATATTGATTAATCATTGTTGTGGTAAGGGCTGTAGGGATATTGGATTGGTTGAAATCTAGGAAAGTGCCATCAGAGTGTAAAACGTTTTTCTTCATATGTGTATATAGAAACCAATAATGGTTCTGCTAGGCCTAGGAAATAATCAGCTAGAACATAATCATCTTGCAGGCCAAACATCTTTCCAACAACAAAAGGCTGCCGAACCGGTAGCACTGGAGCCTCGCAGCTCGTACGCCTCTCACAGTTTGATCAGGACACTTAGCCACAAAAAAGAAAATCCAATCATAACAACTTGGCCCAGGTGGTTACCCTACGCCTCGCTACCTTCCTGAATCAAAGTGAAATTGAATGTTGAAGTCTTAGAAATCTACTTTGAATATATGGAAAGTTGAAGCCATATGAAATTACCTGTATGGGATTATATATAACTAATGAACAGAAAGTGATTATATGTCTTCTTTTTCGTACATGCCAATATGCCATGTTGGATTGAAGAGTTTCTTAGCAACATTCGGTCTAGAAAGCTGACTAAAAGATCATCCTTTGTTGGTTAAGAACTTTGTAGCTGTGTATCTACCTGATGAAAACATTTACAGCCAGGTTTGGCTTGTTTATTATCTCTAGGAGTGTTATTATTATTGTTTAAAGAGAAAATCTCCAATTTGGTCTATAAAGTTGCCCCGGATGTGTGTTTTGGTTACGAACTTGCAAATCGTGAATTGTAGGTCAAGAAGTTGTCCCGCCCGAGCGTTTTGGTTATTCCGTCACGGCCAATGTTAGTTTGCTGACGTGGCCAATTACTTTTTTGCCAATTGCCCCCTAAAAAGTCAAACCGAGGACTAGAAAGTTGGAAAAACAAAATTTAGGGGGAAATTTGCAGAAAAACCAATTGGCCACATCAGCAAATTAACGATCACCGGTGAGTGACCAAAATACTCGCACCGGCCAACTTCGTGACCCAGAATTCACGATTTGCAATTCGCTGCAGCATCATGAACCAAGAGTTTGTGCATCACTCTGCCCATCCTAGAAGAAGCCGCTGCTACTACCACCTGTTCGACAAAATGCCCAGTCTCCTCTGGTGCTCACGTGCTGTTCGGATAATGGTCTATAAAGCTGCGTGCCGTCAAGACTCAAGACAGGGAAAGCACTTCCGCAGACATGGGTGTGGTGGGAGGAAACTGAAGTTGATTTCACTAACGGGCACCCACCGTCAGATGTGCCCCATACCTGTTGTACAAAAGGCCCAGCCTCCACCAGGACTTGCATGATATCCAACAAACTAAATGGCGTTGAATGGTGGAGGCTCTTGCATGGGTGGTCTGCACATATGCCTAGAAGTTGCATCCTCCTGCTATACATTGTTCCATGCCTTGGGAAGTTTCCTAGACAGAACTACGTTAAGTTGTTTTTAATCTTAACTACGTTTAAGCTGGAAATAGATGTTTGCGCTCCAGATTTAGTGGCTGCATTTGCAATGAAACCCAAGGGTATTTTCTGTGATATTCCCTTTCTCGCTTGGCATATGCTAACGAGTCCATTGTTTTTTTCCTGGAATGGATATGTACATGAGTTATGCACAAGCGTCCATTTGAATTGTTTGTTAAGATTATTCCAACAAAGATTCTTTAGTTGCATGATAAGGATTATGAATACATTTCCTTCAGTTTTCATCCTCCTGGCTTAGGTAATTAAATACTTCTTATAATTCTTAGAACCTTCCTTAATACATAATCAGAGTTCAGATCATCCTCCTCCATTATGGGTAAACTGGGATCTGCCCACCAGAAGCTAACTTTTTCTTCAGAGTTCATGTTAGAACTCTGGAAATGATACTGGTTTATTTTTACAGAGTCATGTTTGCTATATATGATAATTGAAACTTAGGTATGCTGTTGATTACCCACTCTCTGCTGAGGCAATGACGCTCACATTAGTGGCCTGATAATGCGTTTACAAATTTTAATTGTGGTGTTCCATGTAGCCATGACATCTAGGTATCGATATATTTTACTTCAATTTCAAGTTCGCTATTGAAAGTTATTTTGAAATTTCAGTTCCAGGAGGTGTTGCATCATGAAGTTTAATTATATGTGTCGTAATGAGAAGTTAATTGTTATTGGTTGTCCGCGCCAATTGGGCCACAGCATTATACTCAGTTTATTAGCAACAACGCATTTCTCTCTCATCTTGGTTCCACCAAGATGTATTTAACTGTATGAGTGGTGCAATGCTAATTTTTAGGTGTTTGGATGATGGTGGTAACATATTTTGTTTATTGCAGGGTGCTTTAGATTTTTGGAATTCCGATATGCTGAAATAAACATGATATTCCTTTTTTGAGAAGATAACATGTATGATATTTCGGCGAGGCCCATTAACCCAAGTGCTTGCTTATTTGCTGCCCATGTACACCATGGATGCATATAAGAGTAATTGTGACGGTTAGTGAAATACAATCCGTGGATGAGACTCCTACAACCTGAATAAAGGTATTTTGGACAATTGTTTTGACCTCTACAAGCATGTACTATGTGCCTCACATGGTATAACTATGAAGAAGTGCTTGATGAATATGTACATGACGGCACATACGGGCTGCTTCCAGGTTTTAGTATATTCAGTTCCTCTTTTAAGATTGAGAAGTTGAAATATGAGAATCCACTAGGTTTTTCAGCTTAGATGATTGACTGGATAATCCTTCCATAACTTCCGGTGTGTCCTGGTCTTCATTAAACCAACTAATTAACTAAGCATATACTATCTGTTTTCCACTGAAAGTAAATAAATTAAGAAACATATTATGTACTGTTCACGGTATTTCCATTCATTAGTAGTTAGGTTCATGTCAGATCTCAGTCAAGTATTTCCTGCTTAATGTATTTTTTCTTACATTTGTTTGTTTTGTTAGAAGCTACAACATCATAGTAAAAAAATGAAAACCAGTATGAGGTTCATACGTTCTTTATTATAGCAAGACCTAATCGGGATATTCACTTTGGCTCATAGGAGCATTTGCTCCCATTGTGTGAATCTACATTTCGAAGTGTTAAAAAATTCTAAACTAAAAAATTTCATGTACACCTACATATTTTATGTTCGTACACAAGTTTTCAAAAAAAAAACTATAAAAATTTGTGGCTAGTAAAAAGACAAATTTTGATGCTATAACACGACTACGTACAGGACATTTTTTTATCTTTTTTGTACACGCCACATAAAATGTTGTTTCTCCATGAAAACTTGTGCACTAACATAGAATGTCACGATGTACAGCAAAAAAAATTATGTCAGAATTTTTTGACCTAACCAGGTTATTTTGCATGTGCAGCTGTCAGGAGTATTTTTCTTAACATGTGTCTTACTCAATGCAGGTGGTCATCACTGATAACCAATATCGCATTAGTGCTTTGGTTTGGATTAGGAGTCTTCATGATGTTCTGCCATTGTTTGCCTAGATAGTTGGTGTGCCATGAAAGTAGGCCTATTTTATTTGTTCCCGCTATTGTCTTCTAACTAATAGATATGTCACGTTAGTAGACGATACATCCAAGGTATGTTTCCTAAACGAAGTCAAAATTTGAAATTTATCTCCTGATCTTGAGATTTGAAGCAATTATTTGTCTCAGGAAAAGAGAGGGTCTAATTCAACTGTGATGACTTTTGCAATTTGAATAGTGCATTACTATTTCTCATTGTAAGCCGAATTATTTGATTACTATCTGAAAAATGTCCTCGCACAGTTCAACATGAAATCTAGGAGGCTAAATTTTGTGACACATTCATAATAGCGATAATCTTGGATTTGAAGTGACTTGTGGTAACTGGTGAAATATTACTAAAGTTACTCGACAAACGATCTAGCATGATCCAGAAGAGAGAAAAATGGGTCCACCACATAATCACATTTCATGTTATACTGCTGTTTGTTGCATTCATACAACGGCTTCTGCTCCTTTCGTTCCTGTTGTTAGGGCTGTTGCAAATCTTTGTAACTGAGGACTTACTCAAAACCATCACAATCCTGTTAAAGGGTATGTTTTCTTTGCTTGCTTTAGTATCTCTTATTCTTAAATATATGTAGTTTCTTTACTGAATAAGGTAGTTTACAAGCTCTGGCGGGGGTTGCCCCACCAAGTAGGCAAGCCTGATGCTTCCAGGCATGCTGCCGCAGGCACTTTTTGCTTTGATTTTACTACATTTTCCTTTTCTAAATTATATGTACTGACTTTGAACACAACACACAATATTTATGTTAGACCTGGAGCATGCATTCATTTCACACACATATACATAGCTTCAGGACCTTACATACAACCATTACAAACCAGCAACTTTACATCCCACCCAGCAGCAGTGGCGGCTAACTAACAACAGTGCACTAGCATGCGCGCTTCGCAACCGAAGGACCATAAATAACCTGAGAACTGCCAGCAGCACTAGCTTCACTGCAAACATATGCTGGACAAGATGCAGAGCAAAAAACTTCTTCAGCTTGCTGAGCTCCATAGTCAGCGCAAAAGTGTCTGTTTGTTTGTTGCCTGGCGATACGAGGACGTGTGCTGGCAGCCTAACTCAGGTTTCGGCCCAAATGGATAAAAGATGGCTTTGTGAAAGCCACATAGTCATTTTTAGACCGGTATTAGAAGGTTGAACAGCAAGAGGCTGTGTAAGGCACGTTCTTTTTTATTTTCTGGAGTTAGCAGATAGCACATGGGTTAAAGTACTCCATATGTATGTGTGACCTTGTATACTGAAACATTCTGGCGGAAACCTCAGTTTACCAAGGAATTAAGTTTCTTTTATTTTTACAATAACTGAGCAGTGTCAGCTTTGGATGTTGTGCAAAAAAGACAGGAAAAGATATGCACCTTTGGTCGCGGATTTTACTTGTATAAGGCCTTAGAGCATCTCCAGTCGCGTCTCCCAAAGCAATTTGGGGCGCGCCGGACCAAAAAACCGTTCCAAGCGCGTCCCCCAGCCCATTTTTGTCCGCCGCGGCCCGATACGGTGTCTGGCGCCCCGAGCCCGTCCCCGTTCCACAGGGGACGCACCGGGCACGCTGGACACAACGAAAAGCGAGGCGAACCAACACGGGCCCGACGCGTCAGCGGCTCGGAAAGCTAAAACCCCGTCGCCTACCTTTGGTCAAGCGACGTTAATGGCGTCCCTGTTGGGCGCTGTACCGCACGGGATATCCTGTGCCGCCGGACATGCGCCTGCCAAGCAGCGGCGGCTGGAGGATGGCGTGACCGGCATACGTCCGCCGCCGCCGGCCGCACGGAGCAATGGAGGGACGACATCAACCGCGGGCTCAACTCACCGCCGAGGAGCGGGCGGATCCAACATGGGCGGCCAAGGACAACGACGAGTGGTGGGCCACGTACTTCAAGGCGAAGTACGGCGTCGAGATGCGCAGCACCATCGGCCTTATCGGCGGGCCGAACAGCTGGAACAAGGACGGCCGCGCCAGTTCTGCGTTCCGGGCGCACCGACAACGTCATCCGCATCCGCAACGGCGGGGAATTGACCCCGGAGCCATGATACGTCCAAAACGTATCTACTTCAACACTTTTGCTATTGTTTTGCCTCTAATTTGTGTATTTTGGATACAACTAACACGGACTAACGCTGTTTTCAGCAGAACTGCTCTGGTGTCTCGTTTTTGTGCAGAAATCCACCTTTTGGGAAAATCCTCGGAATTTATGCGGAAGGGCCTATTTTACCAGAATATTGACGGAGCCAGAAGGGCAAGAGAGGTGGAGGCCCGAGGGCCCCACACCATATGCCGGCGGGCCAGGGGCGCGGCCATGTGGTGTGGCCCTCGGCTGGCCTCCGACGCCCCCCTTCGGACTACTTATTGACCGAAAACGCACGGAGAAGTCGAAGTCGCCGAAAACCCTCCAGAGAGCCGCCACATCGCGAACTCAAATCGCGGGAGCCAAGTCTCGTTCCGGCACCCGCCGAGGGAATTGAGGAGATCTTCACCGCCATCACCGCCAACGCCTCTCCATCAACCAGCAATGTTTTCCCCATCCATGTGTGAGTAAGCTGTAGGCTGAAGGGGATGGTAGGGATTGGATGAGATTGGTCATGTAATAGTCATAAGATTGTTAGAGCATAGTGCCTAGCATCCTAGTTGTACTTTTATGATATATTTGCAACTTGTTATGCTTAATGCTTGTCACTAGGGCCCGAGTGCCATGATCTCAGATCTGAACATGTTATTGATTCATGAAGATATTCGTTGTTTATGATCTTACTTTCAGTTGTATACACATGTCGCTTATCGGAACCAATGGCCCCGAAGTGACAAATCGGGACAACCGGAGGGGATGGTAGCGATGTGAGGATCACATGTGTTCACGGAGTGTTATTGCGTTTGCTCAGCATCATTAAAAGGAGTACCTTAATATCCAAGTAGTTTCCCTAGAGGCCTGGCTGCCACCGGCTCTGGTAGGACAAACGATGTTGTGCAAGTTTCTCATTGCGAGCACGTACGACTATATATGGAACACATGCCTATTGATTGATTAGTACTTGGATACCGTTTTATTATTATCTGCAATGCCCTGCTTTGATTGTTACATGAGTTTCTCTCATCCATGCAACGCCCGTTAATCCGTCCCTGTGCCTACAGTATTTTAATCCCGTTGTTTACTACAATCATTACTGCTGTCTTTATTTCACCGTGACGTGAACTGCCATAAAACTGTTACTACCATAAACTCTTGCGAGCAAGTATTTCCAGGTGCACTGAATTGACAACTCCTATGTTAAGGCTTACAAGTATTCTTTGTCTCCCTATGTGTCGAATCAATAAATTGGGTAATACTTCCCTCGAAGGCTGTTGCGATCCTATACTTGATCAAGACTATTTTCGGCGCCGTTGCGGGGGGCATAGCTTTATTTGGAAGTTCACTTGGATTGATATTGTTCGTGCAAATTCTCCATCATGGGTAAACCTCGCGATACTAAGATCGCCATATTACCATCCACTACAAGAAAAGGTACAACTCTTAGTACCTTGATACGTCTCCAACGTATCGATAATTTCTTATGTTCCATGCTACTTTATTGATGATACACCATGTTTTATGCACATTATATGTCATATTTATGCATTTTCTGGAACTAACCTATTAACAAGATGTAGAAGAGCCGCTTTGTTTTTGTGTTTTGGTTTAATCTATAAAGAAATATTCTCGAATTGACTCAAACGCCTGTCCTATTTCCTCAATTCTAAGCTCGTAAGACCGAAGATCTAACAATGTCGTCACATGCCGGTGGGGCTGAGCTGGCCGAGGGGAGGAGCGGGGACCCCGCCTGGGCTCGTCTCCCTTGACCTTACCACTTAAAGCTCCCGTCACCCTTCCCAAAAAAGAAGGGGGAAGAGTGCAAGTGAGCTTCGCGGGGTCCGGGCTGAGGATCAGCATGCGCACCGGCCCGACGCCTGGGAGGGTGAGAGGGTCCTCAGTGACAAGCTTGCCAATCGCCTCCGGAGTGATGAGTGAGTAGTTCACCCCTGGACTATGGGTCCATAGCAGTAAATAGATGGTCGTCTTCTCCTTGTTGTGCTTCATTGTTGGATCTTGTGAGCTGCCTAACATGATCAAGATCATCATCTATCTGTAATACTATATGTTGTGTTTGTCGGGATCCGAGAGAGTACTATGATTATGGTGATTATCAATCTATTTTTCATGTGTTGTTTATGATCTTGCATGCTCTCCGTTATTAGTAGAGGCTCTGGCCAAGTTTTACTCTTAACTCCAAGAGGGAGTAATTATGCTCGATAGTGGGTTCATGCCTTCATTGATACATGGACCGTGTGAGAAAGTTCTAAGGTTGTGATGTCTTGTGCCCATAGGGATAAAACATTGATGCTCTGGCTAAGTTGTTTATATTACGCACAATACTTAATGCAATTATGCATTGCTTTGCAACTTAATGTTTGGAGGGTTGGACGATAACACGAAGGTGGACTTTTTAGGCATAGATGCGGTTGGATGGCGGTCTATGTACTTTGTCGTAATGCCCAATTAAATCTCACTATATTTATCATGTCATGTATATGCATTGTTTTGCCTTTCTCTATTTGTCAATTGCTATATTTGTAATTTGTTCACCCAACATGCTTTTATCTTATGGGAGAGACACCTCTAGTGAGATGTTGGACACCGGTCCTATTCTTTCCATAGCATACAATCTACTTGTTTCATTGTTTTCTTTGCAAACATCTTCCACTCGATCGTTTAATCCTTTGTTACGGCAAGCCGGTGATTGACAACCTCATCTTTGTTTCGTTGGGGCAAAGTACTTTAGTTGTGTTGTGCGGGTTCCTAGTTGGCGCCGAATCCCTGGTGTTGCGCGCATCACATTTGCGACCATCAACCTTCAACGTGCTTCTTGGCTCCTAACCTTGGTTTGTTTCATACTGAGGGAAAACTTGCCTTTGTGCGCATCATACCTTCCTCTTGGGGTTCCCAACGGACGTGTACATCTCGCGCATCAAGCATATTTTTCTGGCGCCGTTGCCGGGGAGATCAAGACACGCTGCAATGGGAGTCTCCACTTCTCAATCTCTTTACTTTGTTTTGTCTTGCTTTATTTTATTTACTACTTTGTTTGCTGCACTAAATCAAAATACAAAAAAAAATTAGTTGCTAGTTTTACTTTATTTGCTATCTTGTTTGCTATATCAAAAACACAAAAAAATTAGTTACTCGCATTTACTTTATCTAGTTTGCTTTATTCATGTTGCTAAAATGGCCAACCACGAAAATACTAAGTTGTGTGACTTCACAAATGCAAATAATAATGATTTCTATGCACACCTATTGCTCCACACGCTACTACAACGGAATTCTTTGAAATTAAACTGCTTTACTAAATCTAGTCATGAGAGAACGATTTTCTGGTGCTAGTTCCGATGATGTTGCTGCCCATCTCAATAATTTTGTTAGACTTTGTGAAATGCAAAAGTATAAAGATGTAGATGGTGATATTATTAAACTGAAAGTGTTTCCTTTCTCATTAAGAGGAAGAGCTAAAGATTGGTTGCTATCTTTGCCTAAGAATAGTATTGATTCATGGATAAATGCAAGGATGCTTTTATTGGTAGATATTATCCTCCCGCTAAAATTATTTCTTTGAGAAGTAGCATAATGAATTTTAAACAATTAGATACTGAACATATTGCTCAAGCTTGGGAGAGAATGAAAACTTTGGTAAAGAATTGCCCAACCCATGGACTGACTACTTGGATGATCATCCAAACCTTCTATCCGGGACTAAATTTTTCTTCGCGGAATTTATTGGATTCAACTGCTCTGCTGGAGTACTTTTATGTCCATCACATTGGGGCGGCTACAAAACTTCTTGATGATATGATGATAAATTACTCTGAATGGCACACGGAAAGAGCTCCACAAGGTAAGAAGGTAAATTACATTTGAAGAAACCTCTTCCTTGAGTGATAGATTGATGTGATTATGTCTATGCTTGTGAATGGTAGATCTAATGTTGATCCAAATAATGTTCCTTTAGCTTCATTGGTTGCTCAAGAAGAAAATGTTGATGTGAATTTCATTAAAAATAATAATTTCAACAACAATGCTTATAGGAAC
This sequence comes from Lolium multiflorum, assembly GCA_030979885.1. Classification (NCBI taxonomy): domain Eukaryota; kingdom Viridiplantae; phylum Streptophyta; class Magnoliopsida; order Poales; family Poaceae; genus Lolium; species Lolium multiflorum. Next base: position 14,253,062 of record CM061751.1, read on the forward strand.
AACTATAGTAATAACTATAGGCCATATCCTTATACTAATGGTAATGGTTATGGTAATTCTTATGGGAATTCTTACAACAATAATAGAAGTCTACCCTCTGGTCTTGAAGCCATGCTTAAAGAATTTATTAGTACACAAACTGCAAATCTGTTGAGGAAAAGCTTGATAAAATTGATACTATCGCTCCTAGAGTTGATAGGCTTGCCTCTGATGTTAATCTTTTAAAGTTGAAAGTTATGCCTAATAATGATCTTGATAATAAGATTACTACTACAGCAAATGCCATCCAAGTTAGAATTAATGAGAATATAAGATTAATGGGTGAGTTGCGTGCTAGGTGGGATAGAGAAGAAAATGAAAAACTAGCTAAAGAGAATAATGTAGCTAAAGTTTGGACTATTACCACCACTAGTAATGCTAATTCTTCACATGTTGCTACCTCCTACTATCAATGGTAAAATACTTGGTGTTGGCAATGTTTCTACTCCTAGTGCAAAGCGTACAAAACTGCCTGAAACTGCTGAAACTGCTGTTTGTGATAAAACTGCTGAAATTTTTTCCAACCTTAGGGACAATGATCCCATTACTGTAGCTCATAATGATTTAGATTTTGATGATTGCCACATCTCTGAAGTTATAAAGTTCTTACAAAAACTTGCTAAAAGTCCTAATGCTAGTGTTATAAATTTAGCCTTTACAAAACATATTACAAATGCTCTCATAAAAGCTAGAGAAGAGAAATTAAAACTTGAAACTTCTATTCCTAGAAAGTTAGAAAATGGTTAGGAGCCCATCATTAAAATGAAATTCAATGACTTTGAATGTAATACCTTATGTGATTTGGTGCAAGTATTTCTATTATGCCTAAAAAGATTTATGATATGCTTGACTTGCCACCATTAAAGAATTGTTATTTGGATGATAATCCCGCCGATAATGTTAAAAAGAAACCTTTGGGGAGGATTGATAATGTGCATATTACGGTTAACAATAACCTTGTCCCCGTTGATTTTGTTGTCTTGGATTCTCGAATGCAATGCATCTTGTCCAGGTGTGTTGGGAAGACCTTTTTCTTCGAGCTGTGTTGGTTTTGTTATTGATATGAGGGAAGGTAATATTAAATATCAATTTCCTCTCAAGAAAGGTATGGAACACTTCCCTAGAGAAAGAATGAAGTTACCTTATGATTCTATTATTAGAACAAATTATGATGTCGATGCTTCATCTCTTGATGTTACTTGATTTGCGCTGTCTGCGCCTAGAAGGCGTTAAAGCGCTTATGGGAGACAGCGTGTTTTTACCTACGGCAATTTTTTTGTTTTATTGAGTCTTGGAAGTTGTTTACTACTGTAGCAACCTCTCCTTATCATGTTTTTGTGCCAAGTAGTTTCTATGTCAAAGTTGGTATTATATTTGGGATCGCTGCGCAGAAACAGCATTGTCTGTCACGAATCTGGGCACAATTCTCTGTAGAAAATTCGAAAAAATCTGCCAATTTACGGGCGTGATCCCCAGATATGTACGCAACTTTCATTAGTTTTGAGTTTTTCCATTTGAGCAAGTCTGGTGCCATTTATAAATTCGTCTTTACGGACTGTTCTGTTTTTGACAGATTCTGCCTTTTATTTCGCATTGCCTCTTTTGCTATGTTGGATTTATTTCTTTGATCCATTAATGTCCAGTAGCATTATGCAATGTCCAGAAGTGAAAAGAATGATTGTGTCACCTCTGAATGTGTGAATTATTAATGATGCACTAACCCTCTAATGAGTTTGCTTGAAGTTTGGTGTGAAGGAAGTTTTCAAGGGTGAGGGGGAGAATGATATACTAAGATCAAGAGGAGTAGGAAATCTCTAAGCTTGGGGATGCCCCCGTGGTTCACCCCTGCATATATTAAGAAGACTCAGCGTCTAAGCTTGGGGATGCCCAAGGCATCCCCTTCTTCATCGACAACATCATGAGGTTCCTCCCCTGAAACTATATTTTTATTCAGTCACATCTGGTGTTCTTTACTTGGAGCGTCGGTTTGTTTTCGTTTTGTTTTTGTTTGAATAAGATGGATCCTAGCATTCACTTTGTGGGAGAGAGACACGCTCCGCTGTTGCATATGGACACATGTGTCCTTAGGGTACTCATAATGTTCAAGGCGAAGTTTCTTCTTAGTTAATTTGTTATATGGTTGGAATTGGAAAATGCTACATGTAGTAATTCTAAAATGTCTTGGATAATGTGATACTTGGCAATTGTTGTGCTCATGTTTTAGCTCTTGCATCATATGCTTTGCACCCATTAATGAAGAAATACATAGAGCTTGCTAAAATTTCAGTTTGCATATTTGGTTTCTCTAAGGTCTAGATAATATCTAGTATTGAGTTTTGAACAACAAGGAGACAATATAAAGTCTTATAATGCTTACAATATGTCTTTTATGTGAGTCTTGCTATACTTGTTCATCCTTGAGTTTGCTTCAAATAACCTTGCTAGCCTAAACCTTGTATCGAGAGGGGAATACTTCTCATGCATCCAAAATCCTTGACCAACCACTATGCCATTTGTGTCCACCACACCTACCTACTACATGGTATTTACCCGCCATTCAAAAGTAAATTGCTTGAGTGCTACCTTTAAATTCCATCATTCGCCTTTACAATATATAGCTCATGGGACAAATAGCCTTAGAAACTATCGTAGTATTGAATATGTACTTATACTTTATATTTTATTAAGTTGCTTGTTGTGCGATAACCATGCTTCTAGGAACGCCATCAACTATTGTTGAATATCATGTGAGTTGCTATGCATGTCGATCTTGTCTGAAGGTCTATCGTTTTAGTGGTTGGAGCATGCAAAATTGTTGAGAAGAACATTGGGCCGTAACTAAAGCCATGAATCATGGTGGAGTTTGATTTTGGACATATATCCTCAATCTCATATGAGAATAATAACTTTACTACATGCTTATGCGACAAAGAGGAGTCCATTATCTTTTGTCCATGTTGTCCCGGTATGGATGTCTAAGTTGAGAATAATCAAAAAAGCGAGAAATCCGAAATGCGAGCATTCTCCTTGGACCTTTGTACAGGCGGCATGGAGTACCCCTTTGTGACACTTGGTTGAAACATGGCATGCAAAGATCGGGTAGTCCAAGTTAAGTAGGACGAGGTGCGGGCACTATTAGTATACTATTCGTGAGGCTTGCAACTTGTAAGATATAATTTACATAACTCATATGCTTTATTACTACCGTTGACAAAATTGTTTCATGTTTTCAAAATAAAAGCTCTAGCACCAATACAGCAATCGATGCTTTCCTCTGCGAAGGACCATTCTTTTACTTTATTGTTGAGTCAGTTTACCTATCTCCTTCCACCTTAAGCAGCAAACAACTGTGCATTGATTCCTACATACTTGCATATTGCACTTGTTATATTACTTTTATGTTGACAATATCCATGAGATATACATGTTACAAGTTGAAAGCAACCGCTGAAACTTAATCTTCTTATGTGTTACTTCAACACCTTTACTTTGATTTATTATACTGTAAGAGTATTTATGCAAGACTTATTGATGCTTGTCTTGAAGTACTATTCATGAAAAAGTCTTTGCTATATGGTTAAGTTTTTTCTCATGTCATTACCTTTGCTTTGATCGGTGCATTCTTATATATTTTTACAAATAGTATGATCGAGATTATGATTGCCACTCCTGAAATTATCTTTGTTATCGTTTTACCTTTGAACAAGAGCAGAACTAAGCTGGGGATGCTGATACGTCTCCAACGTATCGATAATTTCTTATGTTCCATGCTACTTTATTGATGATACCTACATGTTTTATGCACATTATATGTCATATTTATGCATTTTGGAACTAACCTATTAACAAGATCTTAGAAGAAACCGATTCTTTGTTTTAACATTTTGGTTTCGAGAAATCCTAGTAAAAAAAGAAATATTCTCGAATTAGACCAAAACTTTTCGCGAGGGTCCTATTTTCTGACTTAGAGGGCGAAGACTGTAAGGGTGGGACACAGAGGCGGCGAGGAGGGGGTGGCAGCGCGGCCAGGCCTGGGCCCCCTCCGACCTGCCCCCTGGGCCCTCGTGTGGCCCCCCGTTGACCTTCCGCCTACTTAAAGCTCCGTCGCAGAAACCCCGATCTTAAGGTACATTTTGAGCCTTACAGAGACGCCGCACGCCGCAGAAATCCCATCTCGGGGGATTACGGAGATCGCCTCCGGCGCCCTGCTGGAGAGGGGATTCATCTCCCGGAGGACTCTTCATCGCCATGATCGCCTCGGGTGATGAGTGAGTAGTTCACCCCTGGACCATGGGTCCCATAGCGGTAGCTAGATGGTCGTCTTCTCCTTGTTGTGCTTCATTGTTGGATGCCTTGAGCTGCCTAACATGATCAAGATCATCTATATGTAATTCTATATGTTGTGTTTGTCGGGATGCGCCGATGGATAGAGTACTATGATTATGGTGATTATCAATCTATTGTTCATGTGTTGTTTATGATCTTGCATGCTCTCGTTATTAGTAGAGGCTCCGGCCAAGTTTTTACTCTTAACTCCAAGAGGGAGTAATTATGCTCGATAGTGGGTTCATGCCTTCATTGATACATGGGACAGTGACAGAAAGTTCTAAGGTTGTGGATGTTTTGTTGCCACTAGGGATAAAACATTGATGCTATGTCTAAGGATGTAGTTATTGATTACATTACGCACAATACTTAATGCAATTATCTGTTGCTTTGCAACTTAATACTGGAGGGGGTTCGGACGATAACCTGAAGGTGGACTTTTAGGCATAGATGCAGTTGGATGGCGGTCTATGTACTTTGTCGTAATGCCTAATTAAATCTCACTATATTTATCATGTCATGTATATGCATTGTTATGCCTTTCTCTATTTATCTGCCCCATTGTAATTTGTTCACCCAACATGCTTTTATCTTATGGGAGAGACACCTCTAGTGAGAACTGTGGACCCCAGTCCTATTCTTTCCATAGCATACAATCTACTTGTTTTCTTGTTTTCTTTACCAAACATCTTCCACTCGATACGTTTAATCCTTTATTTACAGCAAGCCGGTGAGATTGACAACCTCAGCATTTCGTTGGGGCAAAGTACTTTGGTTGTGTTGTGCGAGGTTCTAGTTGGCGCGGGAATCCTTGGTGTTGCGCCGCATCACATTTCGCGACCATCAACCTTCAACGTGCTTCTTGGCTCCCACTGGTTCGATTAAACCTTGGTTTCATGCGAGGAAACTTGCCTTTGTCGCATCCTTACCTTCCTCTTGGGGTTCCCAACGGACGTGTACATCTACGCGCATCATACCTCTGCTGCTCTTGATTCACCATCTGTGATAAGTAAACTTGTTTCACCACCACAAGCTTCAAATGCTGGTACTTCTGCTGAATCTGAAAATTCCTCTTATAATTGTGATGATGCTTCTGCTGTGCTTGGTAATGATGGTTCGTTAGGATCTTTTCTAGATGCTACAATTGCTAAGTCTAGACAAATTGAAAATCCTGAAACTCTAATGAAAATGCTACTACACCTGTTAATTCGAGTCTGTTGAATATTCCAGTGATGATCTTGATGAAGATTATGTAGAGCGTGATAATGATTAAATGCAATGCTATCACTGATGCAAGAAAAATTAAAGAGTTGCTTGCAGAACTATAAACTATCCTCTGATCCTAAATTTGCCACATCTCCAATCATTTGGGATAAAGATTATGATTTTTCTCTTGATCTATCTCATATAGCTATTGTTGAGAAAACACCCTTTGGTGTTGTCTTGAAAAGAAAGTCTTTGTTGAACATGGTAAGGTTACTCTTAGTGGCGTGTTTTCCGATGATGTCAAGATGCGTACTTATTTTGTCGCTAAATTTTCCTTTCTCATTAAAGGATGATGCTAAAACTTGAGTATAATAATTTGCCTCCTGGTTCTATTAAAGGGTTCAATTGACTTGCGTGATGTTTTTCTTTCGAAAATACTTTCTGCTAGTGCTCAACATGCTGCATTGGAGAGAATTTATAATTTTGACCGGGAAGATGGAGAGTTGCCTGAGGCTTGGATGAGATTTTGCTCTCTTATTAGAGCTCGAGCGTGACCATGATTTAGAAAAGCATGATTTACTTGATATATTTTATAGTGGACTAACTATTGAGTCTAGGGCATACCTGGATAGTTGTCCTGGTTGTGTTTTCAGGAAAAGAACTCCAGACGACGCTGAAGAATTATTGGCTAAAATAAGCAGGAATCATGATGATTGGTCTACACCTGAACCAACCCAGACACACCGATAGTGAAGAAGAGGGTATGATTAGAATTGAATGATGAAGATATGAGGGAAGCCAAGAAGTCTCTTAAAGAGAAGGGTATTAAACATCTGAAGGTGTGAAGAATTTACCTCCTATAGAAGATATATGTGAGACGATTCCCCCTTCATCCATAATTGAGGTACACTCTCTTCAACTCTTTACTAGGGAAGATATTCCGTATTCGAAATCTCCTGCTCAATGCTTAGATGAGTTTGATAATTATATTGTTAAGCAAGAAAACTTTAATATGAGAGTAGAGAATCATTTAATGGAAAATTCCCGGGCTATTAGTGAATTGCATGGTATTGTGGAGAGAACCTCCAATGATGTTAAGATACTTGTTAAACATTTTCAAATGGTTCAAACTCAAATTGATCAACTTACTAAAGTGCAAAATGACTTGTTAGGAAATAAAAAAAAAAAAAAACATGCTTATGAAGTAACAACTAGAGGTGGGGTTTCTACCCAGGATCCTCTATATCCTGAGGGACATCCAAAGTTGAACAAGATTCTCAACTAATTAAAACTAGTGCTCATTTAGAAAAAGAAAAAGAAACATAGAACTGTTGTAAATGTTGGAACTGTTAATGATCCTAATAGTATTTCTATTTACGATGCTATGCTGAAAGTGGTAATGAACATGAGAAAGATAATGATAAGAATGATACTCGATAAAGAAGAAATTGAAAAAGAACATCTGAAAAGTCTGCTAAAAATAAAAAGTACGGTAAAGAAGATTTTATTACTGTGAAACATGGTAATGAAAGAGAACCTTGGGTTCAAAAGCAAATGCCTTTCTTTGCTAAGAAATTAAAATCAAAGGAGGAGGAACATTATAATAAATTTTGTGATTGGATGAAACCTTTATTTTTGCAAATCCCTTTGAGTGATGCTATTAAATTGCCTCCTTATTCAAAGTATATGAAAGATATTGTTACTAACAAAAGGAAAGTCCCCAATGAGGAAATTTCTACTATGCTCAGCTAATTACTCCTTCAATGGTAAGATTCCAAAGAAGTTGGGCGACCCAGGTATACCGGCTATTCCTTGTTCCATCAAGAATAATTATGTTAGAACTGCTCTATGTGATTTGGGAGCGGTGTTAGTGTAATGCCTTTTCTCTTCTAAGAGACTTGATTTAGATAAATTGATACCAAGCTTGATATATCTTTGCAAATGGTGATAAATCTACTGCTATTTCTGTTGGTTTATGTGAAAATGTTCTTGTTTCAAGTTACTCGGCATTGCTTGATATTTGATTTTTGTTGTGTTGGAAATGGATGATAATATGTCCATTATTCTTGGAAGACCCTTTCTTAATACTGAAGGGGCTGTTGATTGCAATTAAGGCATGGTTACTTTCAATGTTGATGATAAGGAACATCTTGTCTATTTTCCCAAGAGGATTGATAAAGTATGTGGGTCAATACAATTTTTAATGTGAAAACTATCAAAGTGGGATCCATTGATTGTCCTATATATGAGCCTAAAGAGGAATATCAAACTCTTTGTGATTGGATCCATATCAATTCAATATAAGGTAACATGATTGATTTGAGGTTTATTTCTTCTTATGTCATATAAAATTTATTTGGTAGCAAGACTTGATCAACCTTGTTAACAAGTATATTTTAATGCATAAGAGAGCTAAACAACATTTCTTTCTTTCTTTCTCCCTCCACCTATTTTACTTGCTGTAGCACTTTTGTTTTGCAATATGCTTTGGTCATTTAAATTTTGGAAATCATTTTTCTGTGATAATCGTTAATTTAACCCAGAAATGTGCATATTTCGAAGTTCTCTAAAAATTACAAAAATTACACCGTTAGTCTTATTTTTCGACGAGGCACATGGGAGCACCAGGAGGATGACCTGTGGGGCACCGGGAGGTGCCACACCATAGGCCGCGCCAGCAAGGGGCCGCGCCACCTTGTGGTGTGGGCCACTCCTTGCCCCACTACATCTCTTCCTCCCAGCATCTTCTCTCTCCAGAAAAAACTCGTACCAAGTTTCTCTCACTCATGTTTCTGCTGCTCGTGATTTTCGATCTCCTTGCTCAGCCAGATTTCTGTTTGAAATTTGGCACATTTACTCTTTGGTATGTGACTCCTTTGATTGTCCAATTAGAATTTCATTTGGTTGAGTATATCTTGAATATTTTGCTACTTGGTGTAGATAACATGTTTAGTGAGCTTGCATGCTTGTTCTAAGTGGAAGAAATTAGTTTTTGATGCATGTTTAGTACTCTAGCAATTTCCTATAGTAGTTCCCTTCAATTACATACCTTGAAATCAAATTTTATAATGATTGTTGAAAAATTTCAGAAAATGGAAGGAAGTATGCACCAACTTAACCAAGAAGAGTTGGAGGTACAGCAAGTCATGAGAGTTCATCGTGAAAGGGAGTATACCCCTCTTATTACCCATGCACGGACTTTATGCGGAATGCAGGAATCCTGCAAGACGTTCAAACACTAATTTCCAATGCAGGATTGGGAGATTTTGCTGTTGGTGAACCTCACCAATATGCTAAACTAACGGTGTCGGTTGTGCAGGATTTCGAATTTCACCGGTCTCAAACTGACCCCATGGTCCGGTACAAGATTTATAACAAAACTATCGACTTGCCTTTCAGTGATTTTTGTACAGCAATTAGAGTGCCGCGATGGATCTGCGAGAAGATCAGGGGAACACCGCGGGAGCTCTCAAATCTTTATACAAGGATTTGTAATGGGAGGAGCTTCTCCAATGATAGTGGTAAGATTAGTAGCATTCAACAGCCAGCCATTCGCTACTTTGCCTATTTCATTACAAAGTGCGTTCTTGCGAGAAGGTCTGGAGGTAAATTATCTGTCCAAGATTTGGCTTTCTTAGCTG